>VDFB02270651.1:10349306-10531517 GCA_007258455.2 Sequoia sempervirens | reverse complement strand
AGTTATAGTAGAGTTTACTGTATGTATTCACTAACCCAGCCCCTATACCAAAATTACATTCCTTATACAAGCATAAAATGAAGGCTATTGTCAACCCTTTAAATTACAAAAAACTTTTTACCATCAAAATTCACCACCCTTGGACAAGCTATTCCTCCTTTTGATCTGGTTGCACCTCATTTTTGTCTTGTTTTTCTACTAGTATGGTTGCACCGGGCTGAATAGAAGGCATGGAAAGTCAACTCATCATTTAACTAGCTGATGTAGACCACTATTCTAATCTGCAATCTCTTGAGGCCATGGAAAAGGTATAGGAGGATCGTGCACATGAGTAAGTTGTAACGCCCCACTAGGGAACCCAAAGGACAACACATAACTAACGAATAACTGAACAATTTTTTTTTAAGATCATTCGTATAACATAAAAACATCAATACAACACACATACGTCCCCAGGGTTCCTCGACGTCGCTACTTAAACAAGAACAAGTAACATCATATTACTAATCCACGATACAAAAATCTTAAGGATAAACTTATTACCAAAAGAATAATTTATTTATAAATAACGACGGAATCAAGTTACAATTACATCTTACAATAAGTGAGATAATGACTAATCTCAATACAACATAATCATCGATACAATAAGAACTCTCATGCACATGAGGTAAATTTACAAAGGAGATGATGGTCACATCATAACTAATATCCTCGTCCACTAACACCCTCGGCATCCACTATCTCGAACAATGAGAAATAGGAACCTGTTCCGCGAACAATGTTAACCAAGTATAGTAACACCTGCAAGAGAATCCAATGGATGAAATAGCACAGTTTCCTCCCAACCGTGTGGTACCCAAAGGCCCACTCCCTTCATGTTAGGAGATAATGATCAGTCCTCAAATCAAGCAAGTAAACAAACAAACAACAAGCAAGCAACAGAATAAACACATCACATGGCTGAATTTCACATGACAACATAACAGTATCCAAAAATAAAATGAATGCTAACAAACTCCCAGAGGCAACAGTAAACCAATAGTGACTCTACATAAGAGACCACAAAGTATGTATCAGGACAAGAGTGTCATCACTTAATTGTACTAGGTTATCCTGGCGAATCTTCCTAGGCTCCGGCCCCCATCTTGGGTTATCTTGGTGACCTCAACCGATTCCCAGCCCCTAGACAATCTCAAGTGGCATCGAACTACCCTTCATGAAGACAAGGTAAACGACTAGCCATTCCAGGCCTTATCAACCTACCCTTAATCTATACAAGCATTAAGGCACTAGGTGAGGCAATCATTTTTCTGAATTAATTAATGAATTCCCAGTATATTTATTAAAGTTTTCACTAAATTACTAACTTCCGATAAGTTTGTCCTGGCTACCACTTTGGGTACCGTCCCCTATCAAAATCCACTCTTCCTTTTACAACAACACAACACATTAAACCAAAAGATAGCCATCATGCACAACAACCCGAATCATGTCCACAATCCAATCATGAATTAAATAACTTTACTCACAATCACCACATAGGTAACAAATTACAACATGCACGGCTATTTCACAAAACCTTAAAAACAAAAGATCATCAAACTCAAATAGAATAAACAACTCAATTCAAGAGTTCCCCTAGCCTCTGGAAACTAAAACTCGGTACTACAAAAGTACACTCATAAATTTATAACCATAACGTTATTGCTCATCAAATACAACCAAGAATTCGCTTAAAACAACAATCATATAAATACACGTTCTTTAAGTAACTAGAGACGTATTTTGACACAACAATCTTTCCTCATAAAATAAAAACCCACGTACGTAAATACAACATAAACTTAATCTTTTGAATACTCATAAAAACTCTAAACCTTATAAACTCAAGAACCCTATCTATTCATTGCTATATAACACAATCGTCATTCATTAACACAACTCAAGGTAATAAATCATCAAAGACTTCAAAAAACCAATCACACTTATTTCAACATCATAATAAAGAAAAATCATTTGTACAACAAATTCTTTAATTTCGAACTAGTTATTCTTCAAATAAAATTTGAAGAACTTCATTTCATAATAAAAGAAATTAACATAAGAACTTCTATTTTGTAGAAGAAGAATTAAAAGATAAACATTCTACACTTTATTTTTAATCAAGACATAAATATATTTCTAATTTTAAAAAAACCAAAACTAAGGTACACCCTTTCAACTCTAATCACACAATTATAGCTAGTTCTCTTCACATATTTCTTAATACTAAAATTTTTCTTTAAATTCTAATTTGATAAAAATAAATATCATATTAGGAGTTTCACTTTAAAATAAATAATTTTAATAAAAGAAAACTTCAACTAAATATAATAATAATAAAATATCTCATAGCATGACCAAAAATCTTAAATATTATCCACTTATTCGAATAAATCACAAGATCATCTTTATTAATAATATAAACTTAAAATAAATAGGACTATTCAAATTTCATATAACATTTATATTATACATAAATGTTCATTAATTCCCAAGAACAAAATCCAATTTAACACTATTAATATAGATCTAATTGTTTATTATTACGCATGCTTTTCAAACTCTAAGTGAACTTTAAATTTGCATGTAACGAAATATAGATCTCAGGAAAAACATAATTTCAGTAACCATATGCAAGAGCATTTAACTACTACAGGCAATTCTAAACTCAATTTAGATTTTATAGTACTACTGTTGCTGCTAATAAAAGTAGTTAACTTCCTATTAAGTTCAAGTGCGACTAAGACAGGTTGAAAATGGAGACAGAGAGATTATTTAAACTTCTACCACTTTCCATTTCCAAGCATTGCTACTGGGACTGGCTATGCATGCAATCAAGGAGGTTATAAAATCTACATAGCCTAGCATTTTCAATTGCTACCTCTGTTACAGTTTATTTCTCCAAGCAAACAAATATAAGTCATCTATTAACTTGTGGAATATATTTCTATTTCCCGTATTTTCTTTAGCATTGTTTGTTGAGTGTTTCCTTAAAAGCTGAAAGCTTCTCCTAACCATTTCAATGCTGAATGTGCAGATGAAGCTGCAATTACCTAAAGCAACTAATTTCCAATATAACATTCAGATCTACTAATTTAAGAAATTGCAAAACATGGAAGAAAACCTGGTTTTTGTTCTCGAATCCCACAAAGGTTGCAGCATAGACCAGAAATCTCGAACTCTTGTTATCCCAAAAACCCAATTCCTTCAAACTCACTGCCTGCAACTTATCACCAGAACTACAAAGTGGAAAATTTGCAAAGAAACGAAAAACCACCTCCAAAAGTCCCTCTTTCTCTTTTTTTTAGTCCAAATCCCCCCAAAAGCTATTTACTTTCTTTTTAATCCCCTTCCTTCACTCCAATTCATAAAACTTAACTAATTGTAAATCATGCATTCCAAACTGATCAATCAGTTCTAACACAACCATTTAACTCCAGATCACATTTTCCAGATATTTTGCATAATCTATTCAAAACAACTCTTTTAAAATATCTTTTTTTCCCTAATTTAAATTTGCACAATTAAAATAAACAAATGCAATTAATTAAATACCCCTTATAATTAAATTGGATAAATCATACCATCTCTAATTCCTAATAAATTAACATTTCGATAAAATCACTTTTAATCAAATAATTTAATTTAATTAAACCTTTTAAAGAACAATACTTAATTGTTTAATTTTAATTTTAATAAATCAACCATAATTATAAACACTTTTAAATCTAATATTTAAACAAAATATATATTAAATCAACTATGTTAATTGAATAATCATTTAACTAAAATAATGAATATCCCAACAAAACATCATAAACGAGATCGACACGACAAGACTATACAACAAACGACAACGGGTGACAAATGGGTACTCGTTCAATGAAGAACAATGGCTAAAATGAGGACCTGACACTATCTCTGGAACCACATAATTACATCAGGTTAGGGTACGCTCAGACCCAACAAGCAGGTGGAGCCGATACCCGGTACCTGTAACTGCATAAAACATCACTTGTTAAACACATCATCATATATCGGAAAACACATAGTGAAGAAGAATCGCAACGTAGCAGGGTACTCACGAATGAGTAGTGCTACACTATCTTCTTCACCAAAACTGATGAGCATTATATAACATAAACAACCATTTCTACATGACAACCACATAAAAACTCATAAGCAACATAATCCATATCTCAAACATGTCTATCTCAATATCATCACTCAAACACAACCAGATGATCAGGATGTCAAAAGTATCATCCACAGAGTATAAAAACAACATAATGTTGGAGTCATAACTAAAAACAATCAACATAGTATCATAAGCAACTAAAGCATATATCCATCTAACAGAATCAAACTAAGACAAAGTGTCACAACTGGAGGGACACTACATAAGCAGTGTCATGATTGCTTACACTTTTACCTTTACACTCTTTTCTAGTTTAGAATCTATCTCCCTTGTATACCTTCTGAGTGCAGTTAACATGAAGTTGGAGTTTTGGTGAGATAGAGACTTTTTGATTGCAATGAACAAAGCTAGAAACGTTGTTCTATGTAACAAAAAGTGCCTAGGAAATAAACCACCCACATACCCATGGCCCTTCCATAAGTCATACCCCTGGAAAGCTTTAGACAGAACACCATTTTTGCAAATATTTTTCATTTACCACTTTGTTAGTGATACTTTCCACTGCCCTAGCGCACTTGAGAAAATCCAATAAGTTTGAAATGAAAATTGGCAGAAGTTGAGATGGATAAATCAACCTCTTTACCTTTGACTCCATTATTTTGATTCCAATTACCCTTGAAATATTATTTTTGAACATTGCACAGTGATCTTTGAACACAAGTTGAAACTCACCATCACCGATTTCTTCTGATATTGGGGGCTCCCACTCATTCACGAGAATAAATACTCTATAGTTACGGGGATAGAATGCCATCTTCCTCCTCTTACAAGCAGCACAAAAGCACGGCGACACCCTGAGCTCACCACTACTGGAATCCTATTGTTGATACATACACCCTATTTGCTAAGACACTAACACACCATAGTAGCTAAGAACGTGAGAGAATAAGCCTTGAGATAAATTATTTATTGAAAGAGATGAAGAACATGTCATATAAAGGTTATCTTTTCATATGCGCTGTAAAATTTTGGACACACCAAAAAATGATTACATTTTTTATAGTGATACCACTAGCCAAATTTAGCTATGTAGAAATACATCTACAACCATGTCCCCAAATTTTGCACTATCTACCCACCAATTCACATGCGATCTTAAGGCATTAGAAATTGAGACACTTGTAACCTATAAAACAATGCACTTTGTTAGTAATAATTGTTTTTTCAAAAATGGCTCCTGCTAGATTGTCTTCGCCTAGCACCAAATTTATCCTTTTCTTGCAAAAAATATATGCTATCAATATTTACCTGTAAGCCCATACTTGGATAGAATGTTGCACATGAGTAAGCCAACACCTAAACAACACACCTCATACTATAATCATTTCATTGCACCTGACCATCACTTCTTACACCAAGGATGACGCTCAATCTTGTTGATGTCATTTATAGCTGAGAGTACCTTGACGTACTATAGCAAGTATGTGAAAATGAATATTAATATTGAAGTCGATGTTAGCCTAAACTTCCCCTTAATTTACCATGTGTGTTTATATATCTATAACAATAGATGAGAAAAACTAAATATGACACCTTCTTATTCAAATAGAATACAACCTTGCTCACATACCATATTATGACCTCTAAAAGCCACAATTCAAACAAAGGATCATCCATCTCGTAACAACAATTATGCTAGCTTAGTGTGAATATCCTTGGAAGAAACAACATGATTAACTTCCTCACCCAACTGATTACAACCTGAGTTGGCCAAATAATCTGCAACATGGTTACCTTCTCTATAGGTATGGATGATTTGGTAGAGTTATAACATGTCTAATAATGACCATATTTGTTTTATTATATATCCCAATTTCCAATTTACAGAATGACACTCATGACATGCATTTAATATTAACAAAGAGTCTCCTTCAATTTGAATCTTTGTGAGCTTAAAACTGAGAACTATTTTTAAACCATGAAGCAATGCTTGAGCCTCTATTTCATTATTGGTTCCATTTTGTAATTTATATGACTTAGCACACAGTACCAACCCCTTATAATCTCTAATGATGACTCCTACTCTAGACAAACCTAGATTTCCCCTTACAACTCCCTCACAATTCAACTTAAACAAACCCTTTGGTGGAGGTTTCCATCTTATTTCTTTTCTATTAACTTTTTGTGTTAAATGATGCAAGCTTCCTTTAAATGACAGAATTAGAAGAGGCCAAACCACCATTAACTTTCAATCCCAATTAGAAAAAATAGAGCCAACATGTTTTACTTTACATACATAACCATTGACTATTTATGAGATCAAATGCTCTAAAGTAATCAATACCTGATTGAGATTAAGTTTTTCTTTTCTAAAGATACATCTATTTCTTTCCCACCATAAAGCCCAAACTATTGATGCAGGAATTACCAACCAAATACTTGCAAAAAAGGAGTTTCTATAGAGTTATGGACAACTTGAGAATAATTTCCAAAGAGTATTTGTAAATGGTGAATACCAATTCATTTTGTTTGCTACAAATAACCAACACGATTGTGCTACTAAACATGTCAGGAAAAGATGATTTACATCTTCAAATTCCTCATTACAAAGAGCACATTTAACAGGGTCTGCAATCCCTAGTTTTGAAAGCCTATCACTAGTTAGAATCTTACTCTTGATAGCTAACCATGAAAAATAGCATGCTTTAGGAAAAATCATAGGATTCCAGCACAAGTTATATGCTTTTTGTTTCACTACCTAAGACCCTACTTGTGAAATTGATTTATAACCCTCTTTAACTGTGTAAGAGCCTGAGTTTGACTTTTCCCATATTAACCTATCAGCTCCAGCATTGCAATACACAACCCTTTTATGAAGAATAGATTTTAATAGAACCTTATTCTCATTACTAATTTCAAACCCTAAACAATCCTTCCAAGTTGCTCTACCATACAATGGATCCACATGATGAATATAATCTCTAACTCTAGCACCCCAACTTTTTGTCAACAAATTTTCTGAGATATGAAAGTTATGCAATGAATTCAAGCTTGGAGACCTATTCCATGAATCTTTCCATAAAGTGCCTCTTGACCATCATTTACCTCTAAGGTTAAATATGGTAGAATGATTTTTCTACAAGAAACTAAAAAATTCCACATCATAGAACCTAAAGGTGGGTTTAAAACTATAAATATTCTTGATGGATTTACATTGTCCAAATATTTTAGTTTCACTATCTTACACCATTTTAAATGAGGCTTTGCATACATGCACCAAACCATTTTTGCACCTAATACCATATTTCTCTCTGCCATATTATGAAGACCCACACCCCCTTGTACTTTCTCCAAGCACATAGTTTCTAATGAAATTAAAATAATTTTCTTCTTAATGTCCATGTTACCAGTCCACAAGAAATTCCTAATCAGTTTTTGAATTTGAACAATAATATATTTAGGATATTTCATAACAGACATATAATAATTTGGAATCGTGGAAAGAACTGTCTTGACCAAAAAAATTCTCCCCAACAAAGACAACCAATGCCCTTTCCATGACATAATTCTTGCTTCAATGCTTTGGATAATTTTATGTGATTAAGAAACCTTGTTTTGACCTGCAAAAAAGGGAATACCAAGATATTTGCACAAAAGTTGAGCTTGTTGGAAACCTAAAATCTTCACAATCTTCTTTTCAACAGTAGCTTTTGTGTTGAACACATACACTTTCAATTTACCCTCATTAATTCTTTGACTTGAAGCTAGACAATATCTATCTAGTACAATTTTAAAATATTGTGCTTTGGATACAACAGTCTTAGCAAAGATTAAAGTATCATCAGCAAACAAAGAATGAGTTGTTATACTTGTGTCTGGAATTGAAATTCCCTATATGGATCCAAGTGAATATGAGCCTTGTGAATTGACCTACTCAAAGCCTTTGCTAATATTATGAATAAGAAGGGTGAAAGTGGATCAACTTGATGAACCCATTGGGTTGATCCAAAAAAACCAACTGGAGAACCATTTAGTAAGACTAAAAATTTCATAGATGACAAACAATTCATGATCCACTTACACCACTTAATAGAAAAACTAAAACTAAGTAGCACCTAATTCAAGAAATCCCAATCAACCCTATCAGATGCTTTTTGCATATCCAAATTAATGATCATAGAAGAGAGTTATTTTGTAGCAACAAAATGAAGAACTTCATGTGCTACAATAGAACTTTCTTCCATCTCCCTTCTAGGTACAAATCCACCCTACTCTTTTGAAACATTTTTAGATAGAAGAAGGTGTAAACGAATGTATATAGCATTAGTAAAAAAATTGTATATAGTGTTACATAGTGAAATAGGCTTGAAATCTAAAAAAGAGCACAAATATGTAATCTTTGGAATAATACCAGTATGTGTTACATTAAATTCTCTTAACATGCCACCAGATTTTCTTGACTCCTCCATTGCATTTAGAATATATATACCCACAAAGTCCCAACATTTCTGAAAAAAGATTGTCATGAAACCATCTAGGTCTGGTGCCTTATCTGATGGCATAGAAAATACAACTTATTTATCTTCCTTTAATGAAAAAGGGGCCAACAATCTCTCATTATCTTCAGGAAAGATTAACTTTGGGATGACCTGAAGAAGATCCTCTCTTTCCCTTAACACCTGAGCATTATCAATCTTATTATTCGATAACAAAGAAGAAAAGAATTTGATGCCTTCTTTTTGAATATCTTCTTCCTTTGTTAAACATACTCCTGTGACAATATCATGTATTGAAAAAATTGAATTTTTTGACTTCTTTATTTGTGCAAAAATATGAAAAAACTTGCTATTTCTATCTCCATCCTTTAACCACAACTCTCTTGACTTTTTCCTCTAATACACTTCCTCTCTCGCAAGAAATTCCTTCCATTCCTCTTGCAAATTTTTTTGATCTTCAAATAGCATAGTGTCTAAACCATTTACAATAATTACTTCATTTACCTCAAAAAATCTTTTATAAACCAAATCTTTTTGCCCAAAAATATTCTTAAAAACTTGTTGATTCCATATCTTAATATGTTGTTTCATGTGATCCAACTTCATACTCAATTGATACATCCTAGAACCCTTGCAGAAAGGTGCACTTAACCACCATTTCCTTAGTAAATTTAGAAAATGAGGGTGACAAAACCACATTACTTCAAATTTGAAAGAATATTTCCATTTTTGTTTAACTTTCTTTGGACACAAATCTAAAGAGATTGAAAAATGATCTAAAGCATTGAAAGAAAAAAATTTAGATGATAAATCGTATTCAGTTGGACCCCAATTTGGAGAAGTTAGAAATCTATCCAATCTTTCTGCTATTTGCAAAAAAAAATTCCTCCTATTAGTCCATGTGAAGCTTCCATTCAATGGAATTATGTCCACCAATGCATTATCTTGGATGAATGATTGAAAATCTTCCATATCCTTTTTAGGTGGGAAAATACCACCTGTTTTCTCTGAAGCTGATACTATTGCATTAAAATCCCCTATTGGAATAACCTTATCTTGACCCAACTACTCCATAATTTGACTCAACTTATCCCATTGAATTTTTCCCCACTGAATTATTCGGCCCATATACATTTAGCAACCAAAATGATAAATCATAATGGGAGATTTGCATTAGTTGCCAGTTACACTCACAAGTAACATTAGAAATACTTATTATTTTATCATTTCACAAAGTAATAAGACCTCCTAATGCCCCTTGTGATGGTAATTGAAAAGATCTCCACTTAGACCATTTTTTGCTAAACATTCCAAATGACTTCATTGATACTTTTGTTTCTTGTAGAACCACTACATTTTCCCCACATATATCCAACTGCTACTTAATTTGGGCCCTCTTGTCGGAGGCATTAATGCTTCTGATATTCCAAGATATGAGTTTCATAATACCCTAGGAGAGCAACATGCTCTCCTTGGTCTTTTTTTTTTTCACTATCACCAAACTTGTGACCATCTAAAGTAGATTGAATTCTTACATCTATTTCCTCTTGAAGCTTCACAGCTAAAGACTTCCTACCTAATTTAGCAGGTGAATTTTTACTAATAGGAGGAGACAAAGGACATTGTGCTAAGGAAAGATTATTTAGATGGTCCATTCCTTCTTCTTCTCCTAACACCTCTGTTGCAATCTCTTCTATTAATTGTTCTCCAATGGATGAAAGAGATTCATCTACAAATAATTCAATCTCCATATCAGACGAAAAAGATGAAGAGCAAAGATAAGATGGAACCTTTGTCCTTTGATTAGTTAAAAGAATATTACAATCTCTTTCTCCATGAATTTCAAAAAAAATTGGCATTGCACATTGATTAACAGCACCAACAGTTAGCATTGTAGCAAAGTTATTGATTTGTTGAATTCTTACAAACTTGATCAATGGAACAAGTAGACTTAGAGAATTGAAAAAAGTCTTCATCAACAACAAACTTTTCCAACCTTTTGGCAATGTAACAATAAAACTTTTCTACTTTAAAGGAGAACTCCTGATTATTGGAAAACTTGACTAATACCCGATCTAACTTATCTAAAGAAGAGACCTCCAAATTAGTAACCATGTCACCCTTAGAACACCCTTTTGGAATTTCTTGGACATTAATAGTTGAGATCTACCCATTGGAAGATCCCCTGAATACAACTTTAGGGCTTAATTTCTTTGTGTTCATTTCCCACCCTTGAACAACATCAGTTTCAAAAACTTGTGTAACAATTCCAGTACATGAAGAAGGAACAGATGCCTTTTTAGGAGAAGAAGAAACAATGTCTCCCATTTCCTCATTCTTTTGACACAAAGTTGCAGGATGAAGAATAAAATGGCAAGCAGAAAAAATTGTATGTGGATCTTCAAATACAACTTCTTTCTCCCATGCCCCATTAAGAGATGTAATGCACAAAATAGTGGGAAGGAACTTGATTACATCAAAAAGAGCATAAAGCCTCACAAGCAACAAAGGATTTTTTAAAAAATCCAAATCATGTCGAAGAAAGATACCCAATTGATTACCCAAAATTTTGATAAGGTGGGTCTCTTTGTATTCAAGTGGTAAACCCTACAACTAGATCCAAAAAGGCATAAACCTAACTCTAGTTTGGGTAGGAGAGAAATTGGAGATCCATGGAGTAGCATATAAACCAAAGCCTTCATAGAACCATGACTTAACTCTATGAACTGCATTTCTAGCTTCCTTATTGGAAAAAATGACAACAAAGAACCCATCCCCCTTGTTTAGATAAAATACTTGAGAAGATCCTTCCCATTTGTGAAAAACCCAAGATTGCAAAAAATTCAAATCAGGAGAGAATTTCCAAAACTTACAGATAAGCGCTAAACCATGAAGATCTCGTACTTGGGGCTGAAGCACTTCCTCCTTAAATGTAACTAGAATAGATCCTTCCAAAATAAAATTACATTTCAACTTTGGACACCAAACTTTCTTTTGACATTTTAGGCCAGAATCTTTTCCAACCACCTTCTTTCTCTAGAAAGAAGCATCCTCCATAGTTTTACCCTTTTGATCCAAATAACTAGAGTTGGAAATGGGAATAGAATTTGGAAATGTAGCTAGAGGACTAGAATGCAGCTTCGAAGCAATGACATTAGACCTCTTATTTGGAATGAAGGGATCTCCAGCATTGATTGGAATGTTATTTGGGAATGTAGCTGGAGGACAACCAAAGACCACATCCACCCAAGATCGTTGCAATGTGCCAGAGGACTCATCATGAGATCCAATATCTGATCCACAAATATCAAAAATTGGTTGTATAACCCTACTCAGCACTTGCTTAGTACGGGAAAGAGGTCGAGGGGAAAAAAGTACATCTAGAGGAATAGAAAAACATTGTCTACAAGATTGAGAATTTCCATTAAGAATATTGATGCCCCTTTGATCTATAACACCTCCCCTATGGTTACCCTAATGACCTCTGAAGGTCACTAAGCCCTTAGAAGAACCATAAAACCCCTTATTCTCCCATAAAAAATCATTTCCAGGTACATAGGGCCATGATCTATGAAAGGAAGCATTTGAAGCACGTGAAAATGGATGCCTTCTTGCTCAATTTCTATCTTACTACTCAATGGCTTTGTCAGTGCATATACAACATTATTCAAAGTGTCAAATTTTTCTAGTATCACCCTCCCATCCCCTACTATATTCCAAATAAAATGGTACTAGACATCAATATTATTTTTCCTTGCATAAAATTTTGGGTTATTTTCCAAACATATGGCACTCTAACTATCACAATGAATCGCAATGGCTCCTACCTCTAGTCCAATATCTAATATGTACTCTACTTCTATAGTGGATGAAGCAACCATAGTCTATCACTTACTCATCCAACTAAATAAACCACCAAATATTGTGAAAAAATATTCAACATTGAATCTTTTGTTAGTGATATTTTCAACCAATCTGAATCCAAAAATCCATGAATACAAATAAAATTTATACCCCCTAACCATGATAACATAAGGAATACTCAAATTTACCTCATAAACACCTAGAGACCCTTTTCACTACATCCCAATGTACTCATTCAAGATTATCCATAAATTGGCTAAAAACTCATATTTCTTGGGAAGTTTTTGGTCTTGTATAAACCATAACATACATCAATATCCCAACAACACTAGTGTAAAGTACTCTACTCATATCTTCCATCTCACTAGGATAAATTGGACACTACTTAACAAATAACTTTATCCCCATTGTAATAGGAATACATAACGGGTTGTAATCTATCATATTAAACCTCTCATTTATTGAGTTCACATTTTTGTTGACTTCATCTCTTCTAATATCCATCCCCAAGACGTAACTAGCTTCCCTTAATTCCATCTCATATTGTGTTGAAAACTGAGACTTCAAATCACAAATCAAACATTTTCCCATTACTAATAAAATAATGTATCATTAACATATAATTCAATTATGAGAAATAAATCATCATCTATCTTATAGTATATGCAATTATCTTATTTAAATCTCAAAAATTTCAAACTAAACAAAAAAGAATCAAACTTTTGGTACCACATCCTATGAGATTGCTTAAGATCATATAAATATTTATTCAACTTATAAAGCAAATATTCTTTACCTTTCTCACTATAATTCTTTGATTGTGTCATATAAATCTCTTTGTCGAAATCATTATGAAGGATTGCTATATTCATATACATCTACTCACCTCAAGATTATACAATACAATAAGAGATAATATAAATTTAATAGATGTCAATTTTGTTACTGGGGATAAATTTCCATCGTAATCTATTTTCTCAACCTAGGAATATCCTTTTGCAACCAACATTTCCTTGTACTCCTCAACACTATCATTGGACTCTATTTTTCTTTTGAACACTCATTTGTGTCCAACAGGCTTTCATCCATCAAAAAAAGGTATTAGGTTCCATGTGTTATTTTTCTTCAAATTAGTCATCTTTTCATCCATGTCCACCTTCCAAGACTTTGCATAATTCATACCCATAGCCTCCTTTAAATTCTTAGGCTCATTAGTATCTGTAATGAAAGAAAAAATACATCTTTGATCAAAGAGAGTATACCTTTCTAGTTGTTATCTTTGTCGAGTGGACCTCCTCAATGATTGAGGTGGAGGTTCTATATCTTATTTGGAAATATTTTATTTCTCTTCCTCATCAAGTCCTTTGTGGGATTTTTATTCAACCTTCTTGATATTTGGAGTTATTTAAGCCACATATTTCTTTTCATCCTTCTCTAGCTAATACTATGGAAGAAGAATTCTCTAAAGATAATACTTTTTCTATATAAAACTCTCTCAAAGCTATTGATATAATTTTTTACTTTCTTGCTAATCTTTACTTTAAATAATGTTAGTAAATTCTAGTAGAATTTTGCATTTTTTATTTGTTATTTTATACATGGGAGATATAGTAGGTATTTTATAGGGTCCCAAAGCTTGTATCCTTTCATGCAAACACCATGGCCAATGAATATACATTTCATAACATTATTCTCTAACTTTGAATGTTTCTTCCTAGGAACATTTGTATATGCCTCATAACCAATGACTTGGATATGTCTTAATGAGGGATTTTTTCCTAACCACATCTACATAGGTGTCTTATCAACAAGAACTAATATAGGAGACCTCTCAACCAAATAAAAATTTGCAGCAATAGTTTCTAACCAAAAAATTTATTTTATGCTAGCCCCATTTAGTATACTCCTAGCCCTCTCCATAAACATCTTGTTTGTTCTTTCTACAACTCCATTTTTTCGAGGGGTGTATAGTGTTATCTTGTGTCTTTATATCCCATGATACTGACATAATCTATCAAAATATATTGAATAAAACTCACTACCATTAGTAGTCCTCAAAGTCTTAATTTTCCTACTAGTTTGATTCTCTATAAGATCTTTAAACTCTTTAAAATGATTGAAGACTTCAAATTTACTTATAAGTAAATATACCCATGTCCTATTGTAATCATAAATGAAAGAAACATAATATATAGATATAAAAATTAAAGGAATGTCAACAAGGCCAAATACATTTGAATGGATTAAATCCAACATGAGAACTAGATTAAAAATAAATGTGGTTTTATTTTCCATATACACAATGATCATAAAAATCAAATTTAAAATTACAATCATTTAACCTTTCAACAAGGTTTTTTATTTTTAGGGTCCTTAAGGCCTTCTCACCTATATGACCCATCCTTTGGTGCCATAGAATTATTTTATCTATTGTAACTTAGTCTCCAATGAATGAGAACCCTTAGGTATCCAAAAATAATGACCATTAGAAGTAGACACAACATACCTCTTTGTTGCTAGTTCCAATAGTGAAGGTGAATATTCTATAGATTCTTCACTGTAGGAATTGAAGAACTATTACACTGAACCATGCATACATCAAGTTGAACAAGAGTGTTAACTTGAACACCCATAGAGAGAACCATAGATCTTTTGACCATATTGTACCCTTCACTCAATAAAATAACCTACACACTATAAAGTAGGTTATGTTTCAAACTAGGGATATACAATACACCATTGATCGTGAATCAAATTAGGACTCTTCCATGACCAAAAATCTTCAAATGATAATCATCTCCAAGGTATATCTTCCTACCATAATATTTTTCATATTTTTTAAACCAACCTTGATGTGAGGTCATGTGGAAAGAGGCACCATATTCTATTAACCATACACTTTTTTGATGCATAAGTAGCCAAGGTAGCAACAAAAGCATCACCTTCATCTTGGGAGGATCTCTCATACTCGTTATCAAAATCTACCTTTTTCTTCTTCTTCTTCTTCTCATAGCTTCTTCTAAGATGTACAGTTTTTCCATAGTTTCAAAAAAAACCTTGAAATTAATAGGAGATTTGTATCTCCCATGAGATTTGGATCTAAACTCATATTGCTTCTTGTCCCTCTTATTGCATTTTTCTTTATATCTTCCATGAACCACTAAGGCCTCCTTAGTAAACTAAGAACTCTTCCCTCTCATTTCTTCTAAAAGTAAATATGAAATCACTTCATCCATATTGAACTTTGTAGTAGTGATCCCAATGGTCATAACAAGGTGGTCCCGTGAATCTAGAAAGGAAAATAGAAAATTCACACTAATCTCCTCCTCCATTTTCACTTCCATGAAGTGAAATTGGGTAACTACCATATTGAAATAATTTAGATTTGCAAACATAGAGCCACCACCATCCATCCTAGGGGTATAAAAATTATTTCTAAAGAAAATATCATTCACTAGTGATTTATCCTAATAAATTTATCAAATCTTCTTCCAAAGATTCATTGTGGTAGTCCCTTCATACACATTTAGAAACATTGAATTAGCTAAATTGAGTATAATAAGACCCTTTGATTTTCTATCTATATTGCTCTAGTCTTCTTGTGATGTAGCTATAGGCTTGGATCTAGATACTATGGCCCATAAACCTTAGTCTATGTACACATACTCCATCTTGATCTTTCACAAATTAAAATGTGTTACTGAGAAATTTTCCATATGTATCCTTGATGTTTTTTGTATCTTCTTGCAATCAGATCTAAACCCTCTCTCTATAAGCTCTTACTCAAAAAAACATTAGTACAAAAATCATCTAACCAACACCTAAAATTTGAGGTGATCAGGTTGTGATACCAAATAAAAGAAAGCAAGATACATAGAAATGTTTCATACACTAATATTCTAAGGAGGGTGTTGTAAAAAATAATTTTTTAACAATTAAAAAAGTTAAAAACATATTTAAACATAAAATAAATAATATACAATAACATAGGTTCACATGGGGAAAACCCTTTCAAGATAAAAACCCCACTCTAAATCATCTCAATGTAGTATTCAGTAAACCACAGTTACAATCAACTTGTAGAGGAATACTTCACAAGATTATCACCAACTAGAAATATGGAGGAATTCTTATAGCTTAACAATATATATAACTCTACATACGACCTCCATCTCAATAACCTAATAAATAAGATAGAGAAAATCTAAAACCATCAAATGGTAATTAAAAACCCACAAGCTAAAACCACCCAAAAAATTGGCACCCATATTATCCCCCGATAAAATATGTCTTATGATGTGTCATAATAGATAGGATAAGTTGGTCAATAGATGTAACTTCCCTCTATAACTTTTTTTTAATGTGTCCAACAACTTTTACATTTCCTATGCAAAATTTTGAAGGCCATAACTTTTTATTTGGTGGGTCGAATAGACTTCAAAAAAATTGTAGTACTCAAAGATATCTATGTAATAGACACTCTCATAGGAAATATTGGACAATCAAGAATGTTTATTTGGCCAAAAACCAACTCTATAGCCTAAAAGTTGATTTTTTATATTTTTTATCTTAAAATTGCACTTTTTATAATCTTAACATTAGGCTCAGCAAGGTTGAGACATATTTTCCAACATAAGAGTCTATTTTTTTGTTTACAATATGCTTTTGGGATGAGAAAAAAACAAAAAAAAGGCCAATTCAATCATTTCATTACATTATCCAAGAATTTAGAGTAGACAAAAATGAGAAAAATTCCATATAAAATTTTTGAAGGAGCAGACTTCACTCCTCCATCTGGTCTACTTGAACATCATTTTCATCCTAATGTTCATGTAAATTCCCCACATCAGGTTGTACTAGTGGTAGAGCATTTAGATTGAAACCCATAGTATTAGGACAGCAAGGGGAAACACTATCTGCATCCACGTCCACTGGTTGATCTGGCATTGAGGGATTATGGTCATATGTGAGCAACACCATAATTGCATTTACCCTAGTTCTTACCTTTTCTGCTAACTCAAAATCATCCTCCCCTGCATATCTATTTAACACTATCTACAAATGATTTGAATTATGCATCTCCAAGGACTTCTTAATTGCATGATAGATAGTAACAAAAGCATTTCTATTTAGCAAAAAATGATGTGGAAACAAACCTCCTACATATCTCTGCCCCTTCCACAAGTCATAATTTTGGCATGCCTTTAACAAAGTAACATTCAGTAAATATACACCCTTGACAACTTTTTTCGTGATGTGATCTACTGACTAAAAATACTGGAGTTAATCAAACAGATTTGAGATGAATATAGATTAAAAAATGAGAAGGAAATAGTAGATGCCTTTCCTTTGGCTCGAGGATTTCAACTCCTATAACCCTTTTGATGGATTTCATAAATTGAGCACAATGCCCCTTGAAAATTAAATGAAGCTCTACATCCTCGAGGATATTCATGAAAGGAAACTCCTAGTTGCTGGTATGGAAGATCTGTAATTCCAAGGATAGTACTCCATTAACATTCTTTGGAAAACTCTACACCTTCTTGGCTCCACACACACCTCACCATTGTTTGAATACTCCTACTATAAACAATGTGCACCAACAATTGCATGCCCCTTCTTATTTTCATTACATCAAAGAGACTTAAAAGTCACTCCCTCTAATATTTGTGGTCTCTTCAATTAGCTTCAAGTGTTCTCCACCATCAATCAAACTTGGTTTGATCTCCACCATTGATTGCATGCTCTTCCTACTTCTCAATATATCGAAGAGACGTAAAATAAATCTCTCTAAAATTTGAAGGTAAATTCAATCAACATCATTCAATCTTTTTCATTTGATCATAATCGTCAGATCACCACCATTTCCCACTAGACCATTGGTAAAATACATGTTCCCACAAAATCTTGCGAGCTATCACCATTTGTCATCCACCTCATCGCCACATAATTCACAAAAAGGATGTGAATTGACATATCGTGCAATCATCCTTCACCACATGTCCTCACACATCAACATTCACCATCCTCACCTCCCTATCAGATCTCACCAAAAGCAACCATCATTGTATTGAAGGGACCAATCATTCCATCTCATCAATATCTACCTTTCTATGTGATGAACATCCACATTCATCATTCATCCTTCATGGATCAATCTTCACTGTTGATTAAACTATCATTGTGTCAAAGGGACTTAAAAGCTACTCAGTTTAATATCTTAACATCTCTTTGATTTACTTTGTTGGAAATATGAAGCCTTGAAACATGAGCATGAAGTGAATATAGGTTTTTCTAGATCTTCTAGTGTTTTCACTAATGTCAACATAATGGAAACATTGTGGGAAGCATGTTTGGTATACCGGTAGTTGATCTCTACCAAAAGTGTTATTTACCAATAACCTAGTGCGTTGGTTTTTGAGTCTGGAATTCACCACAAGAAGAGATATGACTCTTCTCTCTTAATATCATTATTATGACTCATTCATTTAGCTATATCTGAAATTTTGGGAAGTTTTGTATTGTGTACAGAAAGTTATCAATGACAGAGTTTAGCTCTGTACACTATAGTTGTCTCTCTTTTCAGTATGCCAGTGTGGGAGACTCCGCATTTTCTTAAGAACATTTTGATGTTGTGGTTCTAATGGTGATCTCTTTGATGTTAATGTGATGAGAAACTAAAGTAATATCATATCTGACAAGTGTTCACCTTGAGAAGTGTGTGTGATGGTTTGGATTTTTTCTGATTAGATCCTATTCTTGGCCGACCTAATATATTACATGTATTAAGAAGATTAATTATACTTTGCAAATGTTAGTTGGATCTCTTACTGATCTGCATTGACTTAATATGATACACCATATGGATAAAAGTGTTTTGAATTTTATTTGGCATCAACAAGAGCTATTTCAATTGATTTGTTTACATCTAAATAGGCCAACCTAATTGATGTATGAGACATACTTGTATATATATAAGAACTTTTGGATTTGAAGGAGAGATGAATGGGGGAGAGATGTAGGTGTGGGTGTGTGTAAGAAGATGATGAAAATATGCGAGCCTAAATGATCTATTAGATGTGAGCAATATATTGGGGGGAAGTCAAGGATTGGAGTAGAATCATTGTGTGATTTTTGTGCAAAGCAATACTTCTCATTTAGATCCTCATTGGAACTGAACTTAGTATATTAGGTGTATTCCATTAGTTCATGCTTTTGGCAGTGAGCCACATCTATTTATATCTTAGTGGTTAGCCATATCTTTTATATTCTAGATGTGAGCCTTCCTAAGGACAGTGAGTCCTGATAGTGAGCCCTATAATATTCTATATCCAGATATATTATATTGTGAGCTAATCCTCACTGTGGTTTTTCCCACTTTGGTTTTTCCACGTAAAAATATTGTGTCGATGTGTTTTGTGGTGTCATGTTCATTGTAATGTCTTCATTCTTGTTTGTAGTTATATGTGGCTTGATAATTGAATGGTTTGTAGCTA
The DNA here is from genome assembly GCA_007258455.2 of Sequoia sempervirens. Classification (NCBI taxonomy): domain Eukaryota; kingdom Viridiplantae; phylum Streptophyta; class Pinopsida; order Cupressales; family Cupressaceae; genus Sequoia; species Sequoia sempervirens. The sequence goes on along the minus strand of VDFB02270651.1, from coordinate 10,511,478 downwards.
AATGGTTTAATAGAATACTGATTCACACCCCCCCCTCTCATTATTTTGGATAATCAACAATTGGTATCAAAACTTGGTTCCTCTAAAGAAGTCTAACAACTTGAGGAAGGTCTCAGAATTCAAATACATGGAAGACAAAAGATTTCTTAATCCTCTGGAAGTGATATTTGTTGCATACAAGAGAGAATGGAGAATTGAAGATAAAAGAAGCAAATGAGTGTATTAAGGATTTAAGGAAAAGATATGGAGAGGTCAGTGATCAACTGAAAAAGGAATATGATGATATCACCAAACTGCTAGTGAAGTTGGAAGAAAAGAGAAAGATTGAAGATTGTCAGAGAGCTGAAATTTCAAGGAAGATGAATGTGCAAAGCTTGAACAAGAAAGTTCAAATGTGAATCAACCTCCTAATAAGAAGATCTAGTGCAATGATGAAAAATTCAAGGATCAAAAAAAAATACTGGAAGGACTCCTCTCAAACAACCTAATGCTCAAAGGTACTTATCTTTCAATGGTGTATGTTATTCTTGCAATTAGTTTTTACATAGGGAAAAGATTGCAAAAGTAGGATGAATGATGCTTTATCATTCTCCGATCAATGTGTTGAATGCAAAAAGATTGGATATAAAGTTATGGATTGCAAATGTCAGAAGTTGAACAAGGAATTTCATTCATTTAATGGCCTTGTTTTCACTGCAACTTATTTGGACATAAGGCTAATCAGTGCGAATATAGATTGAATAAAGGAAAATCTAGATGGAAGAATATTGTTTGTTGTGACTGCAGTAATCTAAAACACTTTGGCAAAAATTGTAGAAGAAGAAATATCAAAAAATTGAATTTGATAGAGATTCATGAACCAATAATTAAGTTTGATCTGGAAAAAGTGAGAAAGGAAATGAAAAGAATCTAGAGAAAGGAAGGATAATTTAAGCAAAGTGAATTAGAATCATTAGTTTTATCTATGTTGACCTCTAGTGCAAATACGCCCATCAAAAAATAATCCAGGAAATACCTAAGAGGGAGAAATAATCAGAAAAAATAATAAACCCCTCATTGATATATGATTCCATGTCATGGCAAAAGTGCATTTAATAAGGTTATGAATTCAATATTTCATGCAAAATGAATTTTCAGACATGTGTGAAGAATGAAGCTTGTAGAATTGGAAAGGATGGAAGTATACATGAATTTCAAAGTGATCTACTTGCAGTTAGAAGAATTTATTGTAGAAGTATTTGGAACAAAGTAAATAAATTTAGAATTGTTAAGACACATTCAACAAAAGGCATTTGTGAAAAAGGGGATGTGTGCAGAAAAAGTTTGAAGAAACCAGAGCATTTCCATACATCAGAATTTCAATATTTGGTGGGAAAGAAGAATAAATCGAAGTGGACTCAAGGCATGCTCTAAAAGATAAACATCAAACCCTATTTCTTGTTGAAGAATAAAGAGTTACTCTTCTTAAACTATTTTTCAATTTTATGCAATGGATAATTCAAGGATATTGAATATTTCAGACAAATTACAAATAAAATTAAGGAAGCATTATCTAAAAAAATTGTCCAAAGAATCCATGGGTGCATTCTCTAGCATTCCTCCTAGATTATTACCTACTAAAGACATCTACGCATATGTTTATGGGAAAAATTTTGAAATTTCACCATTTCGATTAAGTATTTTGTGGAAGAATGAGTTGGAAGAAAATTATGATGCATATAAGATTTTAGTTGAAAAGAAATTGCATGTTTGGAAAAAATTCTTGTTGTTTAAATTCGAAGAGAAATACATTTGAATGGTTTTAAGCAAGATTCATGGTGAATCCATTTGGATTGATGAAACACACCTGATAACCAGAGAATCTATAAGAAATGTGACTAGCTTGTGTTTCACCCGACTAGTTCTAAAATGAAAGTTTGTAAATGATAAAGAGATAATTGAATTGACTGGTGCAACCCTTGAAGGTAAAGAACTCATTTTGAGTACTATTGAAGATCTGGTCACTCGGTATGCTGCAATGATTATTGGACACAAAATTTTCTTACCAAGAAATGACCACATAGTTTCTACTATTGTGGTTTACACTACACTTGATATGGTTAGGAATGGTAGGGATTATGATCTTTGTGAGCTACTATGATTGCATCTATTGAAGATGTTGAAAGAGATTAAGAAGAATAAGAAAAGTGCATTCTGGTATGGTACCCTAATAGTTTGTTTACTCTTTTACTTTATGAAAGAGTTATCGGTAATTGGAAAGGTAGAATGGAAAAACACAAAACCAATAGCTCATCAGATTAAGAATTTCATGAAAAATCTTGGTGGTTTGGATGCTCAAGAAACTGCTCTTGCTGCATTCTTTGGAACATTTCAAATGAGAATGAATAGAAGAATAAAAATTCCTAAAAATATGGTTGAAAAGTACTCTGAAAATATTAATTTACTAGTCTCTATAGCCTTCTATTATATGGAAGTAGTTGAATCCAGGTTGATATGGATTTTTGAAATAGATTATGAAGTTACTGAGGCTGAGATTGATCATTATGAAAAAGTACTTCTAGAGAGCCACAAAAACCCTAATAGGATAGATATAGAGGAAATTCCTGAAGCCTTCGGTAGTGCAATAGGAACCAGAAAGAAGAGGAAAGGTGTCATTATCAAACAAGAAATCTCATAACCAAAAGGATGTGAATTCAGAGAGCTCAACATGAGCATGAAATTCGAGAAGCATTAAAAGAGCTGTAGAAAGTGATCCCTAATACAAGATTCAATTCATCTACATAAAATGTAGAAAATCTCAGGAGTATGATTAACTCTTTGAAAGAATTTATCTCTAGACTGGAAGTTCAAACAAGAAATGAGTTTGCAAAATAAAATCTAGAAGTCATCAAGAAGAAATGTGTAGATTCACATCATAGAGTTGTGAAGGAATTGAAGGAAGTTTAGGACTGTGAGAAAGAAGCTCAGGATTTACTATCTTTTTTCTTGAATTGGTCCAATAGGACATTAAATGTAAGAGATGAAAAGGAAAAGTGAAACCTGAATGAGTACTCAAGCAGATGTGTATAACTTGGTAGATGACAAGGGCAATTAGACATGGTCCTGTATTGTGCAATTACAAGACAATTTCTTTTCCCTGTAGAATCAAAGAAAAGAAGTGATTAAGCAATTTGTGGCACTCAGAGATCTAGTAAAACTCGAGCATAATCTTGTATCCAGTACTCTTGATAGTGTTGGTAATCTATCAAAAATTAATCTTTGTCCCAACACTATGGAAGAAGGCATAGTGTCTTTGACTAATCTTGATCTACTACACAAGACTCTTGCAAGTGCAAAAGGATCGTGGGAAGAAGGCAAAGCCACATGGAAGGACACCTTGAAGAACCTTAAAGAATATTCTTCTTCAAGTTAATAATTTTTTTGTTTGGTCAATTTTTGATGCATATACATATTAGAGGAATCAAACCGGACCCCTTCATGACCTTTTCCATTGATGTCAAAGGGGGAGAGATAGATAGATAGAGGGAAAAAAAAATTCAAGATCAATTTTGTAAGGAGAAGCATTAATCTTAAAAGGGGGAGTATTCAGTTGGTTTGGGATAAAATTTATTTTGATATGCATGTTTCCATCAATATGAAGCCTTGCAACATGAGCATGAAGTGAATATAGTTTTTTCTAGTTGTTTCAGTGTTGTCATTGATGTCAACATTATGGCAACATTGTGGGAAGCATGTTTGGTATATCGGTAGTTGATCTCTATCGAAAGTGTTATTTGCTGATAACCCAGTGCATTGGTTTTTGAGTTTGGAATTCACTGCAAGAATAGATATGACTCTGCTCTCTTAATATTATTATTATGACATTCATTTAGCTATATCCATAATTTTGGGAAGTTTTGTGTTGTGTACAGAAAGTTATCAATGACAAAGTTTAACTTTTTACACTACAGTCATCTCTTTGTTCAGTGTGCTAGTGTGGGAGACTCTACATTTTCTTAATAATAACATTCTAATGTTGTGGTTCTAATGGTGATCTCTTTGATGTTAATGTGATTAGAAATTGAAGTAATATCAGATTCAAGAAGTGTTTACCTTGAGAAGTGTGTGTGGTGGTTTGGAGTTTTTTTTATTAGGTCTTATTCTTGGTCAACCTAATATATGACATACATTACGAAGATTAATTATACTTTGTAAATATTAGTTGGATCCCTTACTGATCTACGTTGACTTAATATGATACACCATATGGATAAAAGTGTTTTGAATTTTATTTGGTGTCGACAAGAGCTATTTTGATTGATTTTTTTACATCTAATTAGGCCAACCTAATTGATGTATGAGACATACTTGTATATATATATAAGAACTTTTGGAGTTGAAGGAGAGATGAATGGGAAAGAGATGTAGGTGTGGGTGTGTGTGAGAAGATGATGAAAATATGCAAGCCTAAATGATCTATCAGATGCAACAAATATATTGGGGGAGAAGTCAAGGATTGGAGCAGAATCATTGTGCGACTATTGTACAGAGCAGTTCTTCTCATTCAAAGCCTCATTGGAACTAAACTTAGCACATAAGGTGTATTCCATCAATTCATACATTTGGCAGTGCACCACATCTATTTATATTTTTCCAATTAGCCATTTCTTTTGTATTCTAGTTGTGAGCCTTCCTAAGGACAGTGAATCCTAGCATTGAGCCCTATAATATTCTATATCTGGATATATTATATTATGATCTAATCCTCACCATGGTTTTTCCCACTTTGGTTTACCATGTAAAAATATAGTGTTGATGTGTTTTGTGGTGTCATGTTCATTGCAATGTCTTCATTCTTGTTTGCAGTTATATGTGGTTTAATAATTATATGGTTTGCAGCTAAATGGTTTAATAAAATACTGATTCACCCCCCTCTCAATATTCTAGATAATCATCATGCTTCACAATAGTGATGTGAAGCGAGATATCGCCATGTGTTAGCTTGCAAAGCTCAGACCCACTCCATACATCTTGCATTGTTTGATCATCACCAGTTCAATCTCCACCGTCAATCTTTGCCTTTGAATGAACTTTGAAGTATCAAAGGGACTTCAAAGAAAGTCCTACCAATATGTTGAAGACTCTTAGATGAATTTTTAATGGAGGGACTTCGTCACATAGAAAGGACTTCAAATTGCCCACTCTGATATCAGGAGGTCTCCTCGATAGCTATTGGATATATAATCATTGAACGTGTATCGTTGTATATTTATGAGGAAACACCACTGACACCAACCAGAAGGCTAGGTAAAGGGTCTAATCACAAAATGACTACAATGACATAAGTGATAACTTATGCAACCGGTAAACTCTAGTAAGAAATCAACGGAAAAATAGAAAATTGCTTTCTCATTAGAAAACTAATTTTCCCATTTTTTCTCTTCCCAAACTATTGCTTCGAATTGAGGATATACACTAACATTAGCAGTATCTCTAAGGAATTCAAACTCAACTTGATCGCACCCCATGTTTGCCAAAATATCTACCAATTTATTTCCTTCCCTATAGGTGTGGGATATTTGGATTTCTCTAAATGAAGACATTAATAACCAAAATTTGTTAAGAACATAGTGTACCCTCCAATTTTGTATTCTTATTTCCTTATAAGCATTGATAATCAACAACAAGTCTCCTTCAATATGGATCCATTGAAAACCAAGTTTATTGCTAATTTCAAGCCATACAAAAGAGCTTGTGCCACTGCTAGGTTGTTAGCACCAATTGGAAAATGTATTGCTTTGGATACTATTAATAAGCCTTGACAATTGTGAATACAAAATCCTACACCTGAAAGGCTAAGGTTTCCTTCTAAGACACCATCAAAATTAATCTTATGGAACCCTGGATTTGGAGGCACCCAGTGTACTAAATTTCTATCAACTTTCTGATGATGTGACAAATAGAGAGAACCTTTCAATGGAAAAGATATATGATCCCAGTGGTGTAAGAGATAATCATCCCAATTTGTAAATAAGGAGGTCACATTTTTAGAATTTTGAACATAGGATATGGTGACCTCTAAGATAACTTTCTTAATTTTCAACTTAATTTGTTACATAGACATTGATTCTTTTCTAAATATACATCTATTCCTTTCCCACCAAAGACTCCAAATCACTATTTTTGGTACTAATTTCCATATACATGCATATAATGAAGATTTTAAGAGGACCATCCAACTTGAAAACAAATCCCATAATGATTTGGGTAGATGGAAACAAACACTAAGCTTTCCTTTTATAAAATCCCAACATTCTTATGCCATTGGACATTGCACAAACAAGTGATCCACTGATTCATTTACTTCGTGACACAATACACACCTAAAATGTTTAGCAATTCCCAATTTTAATAGTCTATCACTTGTCAAAATCTGATTTCTCAATGCTAACAAAGTAAATCTTCATGCTTTAGGAAGCACAATTGGGTTCCAAAAAAAGGAGTAAGCCCTATGAGACAGGTTAAGAGCTTCAATGTGAATGAGTGACTTATACCCCTCTTTAACTGAATAAGCACCACTTTTGGAAGGAGCCCAAAATATTTTGTTTGGATAATTTGGCAAAAATACATTCCTATGGCTTAATAAACACTACAAAATGAGTTTCTGATTTGGATCTATTGGTGCCAATGAAAAATCCTTCCACTTTACTAGCCTTGTCTCAACATCTGAAGAGAGAACATAATCCTTTAACTTTGTACCCCAACATACTAATAGAATTTGTTGAGCTGAATTCAATTCCTTGATTGAATTGAGAGGGGGACCATTCCATGAATCATTACAAAACTCCACTTCTTCACCTTTGTTTACTTCCCAAGACAAATATGGAATAATGACTTCTATGCATGCAATAATAAAATTCCACATAGTTGACCCACTTGGCTGATTTGAGATAGTAAAAATTATTTTTGGGTTCTCATTGTCCAAGTATTTGCATTGTTGCATTAACTTACACCATTTCAAATTAGGTTTGGCATACATCTACCACGCCAGTTTTGCACCAAGTGCCAAATTTCTTGCTGATAAATTTTGGATACCAACTCCACCTTTAAGCTTATTTGAACACATACTCTCCAAAGAAACCAAAGGGATTTTTCTCTTTTCATCCATATTCCCTTTCTAGAGAAAATTTTTTTAAAAAAAATCAATTTCCAGAATTACACATTTTGGAGCCTTCAACACAACCAAATAGTACTTTGGGATAGCTTCTCTAGAATGGATTTTATCAGAAAAATCATACCTAATAAAGAAATCCATCTAGATTTCTAGGAGAGTATTCTAGACTTAATTCTTTCTATAACTTTATACCACTACTAAACTTTATTCATGCCCATGAAAAAGGAATTCCTGGGTATGCACAGGGAAGTTCAGCTTTTTGAAAGCCTAGAAAATCCACCAATCTCCTTGAAATAGATAAATTAGTATTAAAAATGTAAATTTTAAATTTGCTAGCATTTATTTTCTGGCCTGAAGCAGAAGAGTATTTATCAAGAAGTGGCCTAACCTGTGTAGCTTCATCCAATAAAGACTTCCCAAATAGGAGAGTATCATCTGCAAACAATGAATGTGTCACTGAAATATTTGTGTTAGTAACTAGAACACCTTGCCACAAGCCATGTGCATGGACCCTATGTATTTATCTACTTAACACTTCAACCATTCAAATAAATAGAATGGGTGATAGAGGGTCACCTTGTCTCACTCCTTGGGTGGAACTAAAAAAACCCATTGGACTCCCATTTATAATAAATGAAAACTTTTCCCCTGACAAACTTGAAAGAATCCACTTGCACCATTTTGAGTTGAAGCCAAATTTTCACAATACCTTAATCAAAAAACCCCAATCCACTTGATAAAAGATGGAATTTTGTTAACTTTGATGGAATGAAAAACTTCATGAGCTACTAAAGCCCCTTCTAAAGTTTCCCTTCCCAGCATAAAACCTCCTTGTTCTTGTGAAATAACCTTTGCAATGAGAGGTTGGATTCTGAGATATATTTGTTGGAAGAATGAAGAAGGTGACCTCTGGGCTTGTTGTCATTGATGCCAACATTGGTTGGTAACTAGCTAAGTAAACTGTGTTTATGTTGATCCAGTATTTTGGTCCAAAAATCCTCTCAATAAAAGGAAACTCTATGAGTTTTTGATATTTTTCTTAGGAGTGTCAATTACAGGTATAAATGAGCTTTCAATTATCTTCATTGATCTGGCTATGTAATTCAAGTGATAGAAGTTCAGTATTCTTTTGGCCGAAAAGGTTAAGAATTGTTTTGTACTTTGTGTGTTCCTTATTAAGTTGGGGAAGACCTAATGTATGGATGACACTTTTTTTTTTGTGTGCTAGGATGAATTTTGTATTGAGCCAACAAGTCATTTTGATTTTTGTATGTTCACATTCGATTAGGCCAACCTAATTGATGATAGATGACATGACTGTGTATATATGTGTGTGTATGATGGATAGAAGAAGAGATAGATATATAGAATGTGCATGTGAGTGATGTGACAAATGAAGTAGTGTGAAGTGACTGATAATAATTGTATATCTACAACCAAAGCAGAATTTTTGTGTTTTCAGAAGTTAACTGGAACTAATTTCTGCACTTTGTAGGTACACTTTTCTAGTTCACTTTTGGTAGTGAGCCATACCTCTTTTTGCATCTTGGCAATAAGCCATCTTTTGTATTTAGGTTGTGAGCCTTTCAAGGAAAGTGTGTCCTGGAAGTGAGCCCTATAATATCTTATGACCAGTTATAATATACTATGAGCTAATCCTCACCGTGGTTTTTCCCACTTTAGGTTTTCCAAGTAAAAATCCAGGTGTTAATGTGTTATGATATATTTTATGTTTTAGCTCACTATTGCAACTAGGTTTGGATTGATAATTGGATGGTTAATAATTAATTTTGTTAGTAGAATACTAATTCACCACCTCATCTCAGTATTCAGTGTATTCAACAATTGGTATCAAATCTTGGTTCCTCTGAAAAGGACTTACAGCTTGAGGAAGGTCTCGGGATTTGAATACATGGCTAACAAAAGATATCTTGCTCCTCTGGAAGAAAACTCTATATCTAATGAAATCAATGTTGCTCTTGAAGAATTGGATAAAAGTGAAGATGAGAAGGAAACTCTAAAAGGAAACCTAAAGGAAGCAAATGAATGTATCAAAAAGCTAAGAGATCAGATCAAATTGTTCAAGGAGAGGCATAGGGAAGTCAGTGATCAATTGAAAAAGGCTAATGAAGACATTACCAGACTGAAGGTTTAAGTAGAAGAGAAGAAGCGAATTGAGGAATTTCATAAAGTTGATATTAAAAATAAAATTGATGCATGTGCAAAGCTTGAACAAGAAGTGGTAACCCTAAGAGTTGATCTAGAAAAAGAAAAGGCTCATGAAGAAAGATTCAAAACTAGCTCTACAAGGCTTGATGAGTTGATTACTTCTCAGAAACCTTTTAAGGATAAAGGTGGTCTAGGACTTGAAGAAGGAAAAAGCTAAAAGACAAAACCTATTTCCAACAAAGTAAACAATCAAAGTAAATCTCAAGGTAATATTCATCAAATCAAGAACCAAAGGAGCAATATCGGAAGGATTCCTATCTGACAACCTAATGCTCAAAGGTACCCATCTTTTAATGGATTTTATTTCTCATGCAATAAATTTAGTCATAGAGCAACAGAATGCAGTAGGATGAACCAAAATAGAATGAGTCAAAATTTTGGATTCTTTACTAGGCAATGCTATGTTTGCAATAAGTTTGTACACAGAGCTACCGAATGTAGAAGCCATATAATGACAAATAGATTTATTGTTGATAGAAGGATTCAATCTTTTCAAGGCTACTGTTACACATGCAATATCTTTGGACACAAGGTTAATCATTGTAGATCAAGGATGAATGCAAATCAGTTTGAACAAAGATATGTTGTGTGCTATACCTGTAATAAACCAGGACATATCTCAAAATTTTGTAGAAGAAAAATTTGGAAGAAACCTAATCTGGAATAGAAGAACAAGTCTGTGAACAAAGTAGATCATGCCGAAGTAAGGAAAGAAATGGAAAAATTTTGGAAGAAGGAAGAACCTGAGAAAAAGGATGAATCAAATGCTCTTGTATCTACATCTGGTGCAAATACCTCTTCCAAGAGCTAAACCCAATAATGGTTTTAGGGGGAACAATTACAGAAAAATCTAAAAATCCCCTGATATATGAGGTGTCAAGTAGTGACACAAGGATATGTGATGTGAGTCATCATTCTAAAGGTATTGAAGAAATTTTTGATAGAAAATAGGAAGATCCAAAGAATTATGAAACTTTCCTTGGTTTACAGTGTGTTTCATAAAGTGATTGGCAACCTTAAAGCTAAAAAGCAATAAATGTGAATTAGGGAAAAATTTGTAAGCAATAAAGTAAGAGACTAAGTTGAGGAAAAGCACATTTGCAAAATTTGGAAGTAGTGCAAGTTGAAGTGAGTTTGAAGGCGATTCGGAGAATCATACATTGAAACCCTAGTTCTCGACAGGAAAAAAGGTGTTCTCTGTTATCTAAATTATGTGGATTTCAAAGTTGAAGAAACCTTTTATTAAGCTTTTTCAAGATTTTTTGGGGAATATGGCTACTCCTACTATTGTGGAAATCTTTGAGAGACCCTAACCTAGATTTAGAAGATGTTCATGGAAAGTGTATGAAAATGACCTTATGGGTGTGTTCTCACACATTCCAAGCCATGTGCTACCCATTGAAGATCCAAGAACATACATTCATGGGAAGTTAGAAGAATTCAATTATTAGGAGCTAAAGGATTTGTGGGACAATGAGTTGACTAGAGATGATCTATTGTTCAAGGTAGAATATGAAAACCTAGTTCGAATGAAGTTGAACGTTTGGAATTGGTTTCAAAAAAATTCCAATGAGAGTGAAGAAAATTTTGTTAGAATGGCCTTCATTAGGGTGCATAGAAAATTTGTGTGGGAAAATGAACCAGGGATTATCAACGAGGCAATTCGATACTAGTGCCATTCTAGTTCTAAAAGTCCTGAAAAATGAAGTCACAAGGCTGACAAGTGTTAAGTTTGACGGAAGAGATTTAACCACAAAGATTATTGTAAACCCTGCTGTCAAGTATGTTGCCATCATGATTGGGCAGAAAATATATTTCACTAATTGAGTAAATTCAATATCAACTATGACAATTCATACTGCTTATGAAATGGTGGTGAATGGAAAGTATTTTGATCTTTGTGAGTTGCTTAGGTTGTAACTTATGGAGAACCTGAATATGACTAAGGAAAAGAAGCACGTCTTTAAATTTGGCACTTTAGTTGTTTATTTTCTATTCCATTTATTGAAGGAGTTACCAGGAAGAAAAGGCATAATATGGGATAACACCAAACCAGTTGCTCATCATATTTTTGACCATTTGCATAATCTAGGAGATTTTAGGGCATAGAACAATTCCCTAACTATTTTATTCATAGTATTTTAGAATGAAATGCATGAAAGAGAACAAATTCCAAGGAGGTTGGTGAAGAAGTATGAGAAGGAGATAACAATTCTTGTATCTACATATGAATGCATCATTCAGGCTGTAGAACCTAGAATTTGATGGATTGAACCTCTGGGATATGAGATTGAAGAATGATTGGAAAAGAGGTACATTGTAATCCTATTGGATAGTCCTAAGGACCCCTCTCTACCTAGGCATGGTACATATCAGGAGAAATCTATTGAAATACATTTAGAGGCTACTACATCTAAAAGAAGAAAGAAGGTTGAAGCCTTCTTCCAAGGTCAAACATACACTAAGGATGATATAGAATATTTGAAGGAGGAACTTGATGGAAGGAAAGCCAAATCTTTTGAAGATCCCTCTGGACCCAAAAAATTAGGAAGACTATCTTCTAGTACTACTCTAGCACCTATCTCCAACACTGCCACCTCTATGCTGCAAGTATTGAGAAAGGAAAGAAGAAGGAACAAAGTGTTCCTGCATCTGTTGATATTGTTTCCCCTACCGGTTCCAGTACTACGGCATCTAAGAAAAAGGACATACCTCTTGTTGCACCATCTACTACTTTAGAAAGAAGAAGAGTGAAACAAAAGGCTGACAAGAAAATAAATTTGAGTGATGCTATTGAGGAAGAAATTGAACTTGGCTTAAAGGAAGAATGTCATTTGAAAAGAAAAAAAATCGGTAGTACCTTCAATGAAGAATCCAAAACCAGTGTTGTTGTCTCTACATATGAGGAGTCGGAGGAAGAGGAGGATAATTACCAAATCCATGTTCATACAAAGAAGAATGAAGAAGGTTCATCTGATCCTATGGAGGACATGCCTAGATATCCTCCAGTAAGTGATTATCCACCCTTAGATCTAGGAGGCTTGGTTAACAATATGATTGATAATGACCTTATGCCAACTGTAGAGCTATATGATAAGGTCAATGATGAAGGGAAAGAAACTATCATAAATGAGTTTTTTTAGTACATAGTCATTTCTAATATAAACATGGACACAATACAGTCCAAATTCACTAAAAAAGTGTGGAAAGAGTTAGTACTTAGAAGGAAAGAAGCTTTAAATGTTGAAGAAAATATGAGAAGTGAAGCCTTAAAATCCATCAGTTCCACTTTTTCAGAGATAGAAGTTGCAAATTTACTGAAAGAATGTTCTACATTGTTTAGAGTAGCGCAAAGAGTTAACATTTTAATGACTAAGGAAGATGATTATATGGAAAAATTAAGGAAAGATACTCAAGATGTAATCAAGCAATTAGCAAGGAGCTATGGGGCAAGAACCAGTTCTTCATCCCACACTGCTCAGGCACAAGAACATGTTGCAGAAGTAATGGATAATCCAGTCTTGGAGAGTATTGATGAGACACTTGGTGCTTCAAAGACCCCTACCCCTCTGACTAACATAGAAGAAACTATAAGCAAAAGGTCCGATGATAAACATAAAGATCATTTCGATGATAAGAGAGAAGAACATCAAGAATCTACCGAAAACAGGGAAGATAAACAAAGATGAGAGTGAAGGGAGTAAGGAAAAAAAGAAGAATAATGAAAAGGATGATGAGGATAGAAGGGAGAAAGAAAAAAGAGATAAGTCCTCTGGAAATTCATCTGGATAAGAAAAAGAAAAGGAAAAAGAAGTAGAAGAAAAGAAGAAAGAAGAAGACATGGAACCCATTCCAACTAAGAAGAGCAAAGGAGAAATTTCCAAAAGGCCTTGAACCATCAAAGTCATCCAAAGAATCATCTAGAAGTACCCTTAAAGGTATTTTTTCAAGGTAAACTATATTTTAACCTGTGCTTCCACCACAGCTAGTCAAACTGCCATCACACCCAGGTTATGTGGACTTGACAAAGATTACAACTAGTGAAAGAATAAAAATAAGTGGCACTTTTCTTAGCTCCGTGACACAAGAAGCTACAGAGTCTTATCAAAAGGGAAATGAATTGATAAATGAAGCTATCAAATATTTGCAAGAGACAACCCCCAGAGTTTCAGCAAATAACTCTTTAGCTCCAATTGAAAATTTGAGGCTTATAGTTGATTCAGTTAAAGAGTACACATCTAACCTCAAGGAACAAACTACAAAAGAAGTGGAGTTGACTTTTCTAGAGAAAAGACTATTGTTTCTACAAGACAAGTGTACAATTGCACGTGAAAAGGCTTTGCAAATCTTGAAATAAGTAAGAGAATGTGATGAAGAAGCCCAGTTGTTGTTTGTTTACTGCATGAAGTGGTTGGATGCCACTTGAGGTATCAAGGACTTAATGGACTCAATTAAGTCTCAACTTAGAGATGCTTCCAGAGATTATAAGATTGCAGATGATAGAAACTATGTTAGGTGGGTTTCTATTGCAGATCTTCAAAGTAATTTTTTTCATCCTATAAAGGCAGAAGGAAGATGCTATGAGACATTATGCCCAGCTTGGAGACCTGGTTATGTCTAGACATGTCTCTATATCAAATGCATTGATGGAAGTAGAAAAACTTGAGAAGATGAACATTGCTCCATCCACTTCGGAAGAATAAGAATGCCTAGTGGAATTAGAATCTCTACATAAAAAATTTTCCAAGGCAAAAGGAGTCTAGGATGATGGAAATCCAGCTTGGGAAGCAATTCTCAAGGAGTTATAGGATGCTCCCAGTTCTTGATCTAAAGTTTTTTTTTATCTTTTCTTAGTCCTTTGTCCTTGATGTCAAAGGGGGAGAAGAGGAGAAGAGGAGAAGAATATGTATAAATAATTTTGTATGTTTTACATATGTTAGGGGGATTTGAGCACAATATTTTGTTTTGAAGCATGTCTCATTTTTGGCACATGTTTCCATCAATGACAAAGGGGGAGATTGTTTGAAGAATGAAGAAGGTGACCTCCGGGCTTGTTGTCATTGATGCCAACATTGGTTGGTAATTGACTAAGTAAACTACGTGTCTATGCTGATCCAGTATTTTGGTTTGGAAATCCTCTCAATAAAAAGAAACTCTATGAGTTTTTAATATGTTTCTCAAGAGTGTTAGTTACAAGTATAAATGAGCTTTGACCTATCTTCATTGATCTAGGTGTGTAATCCAAGTGACAGAAGTTCAGTATTCTTTTGGCCAACAAGGTTAAGAATTTTTTTGTACTTTGTGTGTTCCTTATTAGGTTTGAGCCGACCTAATGTATGGATGACATTTTTTTGTGCACCAGAAGGAATTTTGTATTGAGTCGACAAGTCATTTTGAATTTTGTATGTTCACATTCAATTAGGCCGACCTAATTGATGATGGATGACATGATTGTGTATATATGTGTGTGTATAATGGACAAAAGAAGAGATAGAGATATAGAATGTGCATGCGAGCAATGCAACAAATAAAGTAGTGCGAAGTGACTAATAATTTGTATATCTGCAACCAAAGCAGAATTTTTGTGTTTTCAAAACTTAACCTGAACTGATTTCTACACTTTGTAGGTGCACTTTTCCAGTTCACTTTTGGCAATGAGCCATACCTCTTTTTGTATCTTGGCAATAAGCCATCTTTTGTATTCAAGTTGTGAGCCTTTCAAGAACGATGCATTTTAGAAGTGAGCCTTGTAATATCTTATGACCAGTTATAATATATTATGAGCTATTCCTCACTGCGGTTTTTCCCACTTTGGGTTTTCCACATAAAAATCCTAGTGTCAATGTGTTATGATATATTTTATGTTTTGGCTCACTATTTCAGCTAGATTTGGATTGATAATTGGATGGTTAAAAAATAATTTTGTTAGTAGAATATTGATTCAGCCCACCCTCCTCTTAGTATTCGGTGTATTCAAAAATATTGCCTTAGTGAAAATCTTGTAGACCGTATTACATAAGGAAATTGGTCTAAAATATGCAAAAAAATTAAGATCCTTCACTTTTGGAATTATAGCAATATGTGTTGTATTAAACTGCTTTAACATTATCCTTGTTTTCCTTGATTCTTCTAGAGAAAGAAAGACATCTAAACCAATAAAATCCCTGGATTTTTGGAAGAATAATGTCATAAAACCATCAGGTCCAGGTGCCTTATCAGAAGATAAAGACAATACCACCTTTTTTACCTCATCAAGAGTGAAAGGCATTACAAGATAATCATTATCCACTTTTAGAATTAGAGTAGGAATGTTTTCTAAAAGATCCTCTTCATCATTTGCAACAATTAAATTTTTTTTTCTGGAGCAGATAATATATTTTTGAGAAACTTGACACCTTCCTCTTGAATTTCTTCTTCTTTGGTTAAAACCAACCCTATAGAAATATCCTAAATTGTGAAAATTGTATACAGAGACTTTCTAATTTGCATTGAAGCGTGAAAATATTTTGTGTTGTTGTCCCCTCCTTTTAGCCATAACTCCCATGACTTCTACCACCAATAGACTTCCTCTCTTGCCACAAGCTCTACCCACTCTGATTGTAACTTCTTGCATTTCCCAAAAGTTATAGCATCCAATCCTTGCACTATGATTTTTTCATTAATTTTTGAAAGCTCTTGGAAAACTTTTTCTTTCTGCTCAAAGATATTCTTACACACATTCACATTCCATACTTTAATTTGATTATTGATGTGACTCATCTTCATACATAGTTGAAACATTTTAGAACCTCTAACAAAAGGAGCACTATCCTACCACAATCACAACAAAGGGATAAAGTGAGGATGCCTAAACCACATTTTCTCAAATTTGAAGGAAGATTTGGGCTTTAGTACTGAGTTTGTCACATCAATATTCAAAGATATAGCAAAGTGATCAGAACCTAAGAAAGGTAAGGTTTCTGACTTTAATTTGATTTTTGATGTGACTCATCTTCATACATAGTTGAAACATTCTAGAACCTCTAATAAAAGGAGCACTATCCCACCACTGTCGCAACAAAGGGGTAAAGTGAGGATGCCTAAACCACATTTTCTCAAATTTGAAGGATAATTTGGGCTTTAGGATTGATTTTTTCATATGTATTTTATTATTATTGTTTTTTATTTAAATTAATATATATTGACAATTTTGTGTATTTGGAAAGAATTGGAAATTACCATGGGAATTAATAAGTGGAGAACACCCAATAAAACTTAAGAAAGAAAAACAAAAGGAGCACATGAAAAGGCTTTGTGAAATGAGAAAATTTGGAGGAAAAAGTATGCCATTAATACCAATTGATATGAATGTAGAAAAAAGTCCCAAAACACTTACTAAAATAAAAAATAATGAACCAAATCTATCTAATGCAAACCAAGAATACATGCCAATAAAAACACCTCCTAAAATTATTCATAAAAAACCAAAGTATCTAATTGTAATTGATGAAATTATTTTAAAACCAGTCTTCATAAAATTCTCGAACACACTTGCAAAATAATTGTTTATAAAGTGTAAAAAAAATGAAAGATTAAATGAAATAGGAAGGCATAAATTATTTATTGGAATGATAAAAATATCAATTTGAGAGGTACTATGAAGATCCTTAGTCTAAGATCATCTAATATTGATAGTGAAAAATTTATTATAAAAAATCTAATTAGTGGATACCAATCAATCAACCTCATTCACTAAATATAGTAATGCTACCCAACATGTTCTTACATCACCTATAGTAAGCAACGAAACAAAAAAATCTTGTTTAATTATCAAAAAAATGTAGATCTCTAAAGATAAATAGAAAATTCTATTGAAATATGTCAGGAGATGTAAAGTAGTTGAGGATTCCAATAATAATGCACTATGAGCATTCTCATGTAGACTTCCATGCAAAGACAAGTTTATTATTGATGCCTTAAGATAATTAATTGAACAATTTTAAAAAAATAACATAAAATTTTGACCTAATCAAAGAGATGTTATAAGAATGAGAATTGGATCTCAAAATCGTAAACATTTCTTGGATATGACTCAAACATAATTTTATCAAAATTTTATTGAGAGTTATCCTCAACTAAGAATTAGTTAAAGAAATTTTGAGATGTAAAAGTATTTTATATTAAAATAAATCATACGTGCACTACTTTTATTGTAAGATGCTTATTCAATCCCATGCATTATGATATTTATCATCATATATGTGTTACTTTGCATACTAGTGATAATTTTTAGGAATGTATGATACAAGCCCCTCCTAAATCATCAAGAGATTTATTTCAAATGTGTCATGTGAAAGAGTGGATGGATTTTTTATAATATATCATGTTTGAAAGGATCATCTATTAGTTGTGGTGATTTTCCATATTTACAAAAAATTATACATATAGAGAGCACACATGAAATTGGGAAAAAACTAGTTAGTTTTGAAAAATATAATCAATAATATATCGAGTAAAATATGGAAATATAGAGGAGGATATTTTCTACACTCAAGTCTCAAGACAAGAAGAGTCTATAAGGAGAAAATTGTTCTCAACTACCTCAAGGAAAACTACTTAGGCGATAGAATAAAATAGTGAGAGTCCTAGAAATAGAAAGAGTAGGTCACAAAGGTCTTCTAAAAAGACTAGTGATCTCTTAGTCAAGGATGATAGTGTGATGCATTGGCATCTCATATGGACCAAAAACTGAGAATGTCACAAAAAATAGCAAAAATAATACTTCTATTATGATTGCTAAGAACTCTTGAAATGTGGGAAAATAACATAACTAAAGTAAAGAGAACTAAGTGAAATGTAGATTAAATGGAATGTAGATGATATAATGAAGAAAGAGAAAGAAAGCACTCACAACCAACCAAGAAATGAATCCTCCAGCAAATAAATTTATTCAATACATACATACATAAGATCGAGAGAAAATGGTGGGGTTGTTTAGGGGCTTAGGTCAAACCCTCGTTCAGGTTTTCCACCTCCATGGATAGCCAGATAGATAGAAAGATAAATATATAAGAAAATAAAATTCATAGACATGGAATGTGATAAATCCCAAGATGCTCAAATATGTGCAAAATAAAAGATATTACACAAGGCTTGAGAAATCAAAGAGAGGGAAGAGAAGAAAGAGAAAGTCGTGAGAGCCAAGTGGAGTTGTAAAGAATGTTGTAATAGCTTAAGATTGTTGTAGAAATTTGTAGAAGGTTGAACAAGAGAGAATGATAAAAGAGAGAATGACCAAGAGAGATCCAAAGAGAGAGCAATAGAGTGAAAAATATAGATTTAAAAGAGATAAGAGGGAAAAGAAGGTTCTCAAGCCATTACAAGGCATCCCAAGCCATTTCCACTGACCAAGGTAAGTGACAAGTGGAAAGACACTCAAAAATAGTCATTGAATGTTAATATGTCATGAGATGCTAGCCAAACATGTGAACGTCCACGCGGCATGCTAGTGTCTAGACAAATTACACTAAAAAATGGTGGGAGACAAAGAAAAAACAAGGTTAATGCAAAATTGACGCACAAAGGTAGCTTCTAAAAATGGGTCTTGAGCATCTTGAGGGGAAAATGGCTGATGCAAAGGCCAAAATGAGTCTACACACATACTAAGGGAGTGGACACTAAAGCGGATATAAAAGTGTAGGTGAAATTGTAAGGGTATACAATTTTTGACAATATATTTTTTCCACCACTTTAGTGGGCTTATGAATTTACATGAATATGCACGCTAAAGTAAAGGTACTAAACATAAATAACATCATGATACCAAAAGGATATTTTAGAGGAAGCATATATCCCTTCGAAGCTTTCCCCCAGGGTGAAGACCTATAAAACAAATACATTAGACAAGAAATATTTGCACATGACACCAAGGTTAGAAAATAGAAAGCTATCAAATCATCAGGTAATAAATATTTAGAGATAAAAACTTGTCTAATACATACACAAAGGTACATAAAAAAAAACTAGAATTTTTTTGAGTCAGCAAAGTAAAAGAGACCTCGATGTGGGAGGTTGTCTCAATACTATGTGTTTTAAACAAAGAGAGGAATGTAAGGATTGATTGCTTCAAGGGAAAACTGCATCCAAAAGATAGTGAAGCAACTAATGTCAAAAATAAAAAGAGAGAGAAAGAGGTTGAAGAGCATATACTCAAGATGAAGAGTGCGTAGATCTTTGATCTAGTGTATATACAATTGTAAATTTGATCCAATACACAAAGAGGACACAGGTCTTCTATCCTGCAAAGCTAACTGAAAATTCACCACAAACATGCTAGTTTTTTACAAACATGTTGGTTGAAAAGAGAAAAAAATAGAAATGATACATGACATAACATAATTTGATCAAATAAAAGACATTGTTGATACGTATTGTGGGCAAGTTGTGTTATTCTAGATACCATACAACAAGTGAATAAAGATTGCACTAATAAGTATGGATAGCAAGCTAGAGACCATATGGCAAGTGAATAAAGATAGTGTTGATAAGTATGGCTAGCAAGCTAGAGACCATATGGCAAGTGCATAGGACTATGTTGTAGGACAATCACAGGAAAGATAAGTCTAGTTAGGCCACATCCAAGCTAGACAATGAGATCAAGATAAAATAAAAGTCTAGTCAGGCTACCCCCAACTAGATGACAAGATCATAAGACATCAAGACATATATATATATATATATATTGTTTTAAGAATTTTTTTTGAAAATAAGCAAATATGATAGCCCCCTTAAAATTATGCATGCTACACAAAGAAGCACATGTAATTCTAAAGAGAAGAAGATGGGAAGAAAGAATAAACAAGGTCATAAAGGACACACACATCTCCAAAACAAGTTACCCCAACCCCTAGTGTATAGGGGAGGATAACCATGCTAGATACTATTGTGTCTCCACCATAGAGAAAGTATGGTTGCACACAATATTTTACTACCACAAATGGTAATGAGCAAGAAAAGTTATGGATACCACATAAAAGGTAGCAACAAAATAGAAGGGAGTTGTAAGAACCCCATGAGAAGATGCTTATTAGATGGAATGAACAGGATAGAGGTAAACCTCAATATCACTTGTCATGCAAAGAAGAGAGAAGTGCATCAACAGATGGAAGATTTATGGCACCGGAATAAAAAAGGTGTTGTATTTTATCCATCAAGGCCTTACATTCACTAGTGGAATGGCTAGGAACTTGATGGTATGCATAAAAATAAATTTTTATTTTATCATGCTTATGAAATTTATTATGTGTAGGAGGAGGAAGAGTAATTAAGTGGGCTTTGAGAAGCCTCAAAAAAATATGATCTTGCTCAAATAAAGGATGATGAGCAGGAAGCAACCCTTTCTCTTGTGAAGAAAATTTTGGTTGCTCAAAAGAAGACATAAGGACAACATACAATGGAGGAGGATATGGAGATAAACGAGAAGGCTTGAAACCTAAACCTCTTGCAAAAGAGTGAGGTGTCGGTTCCAAAGGGACCTTGACTCCTTATTCCATGTGCCCAAGACCATTTCCTTTTTACCCATGTACAAAAAAAATATTGGATCCAAAACCATAATGTGATTGCAACTCCTCAAAGGGGGAAGGATCAACATTAAGGACATTACAATTGTTGTTCAAATTATCTCCCGAAATAGAAGAAGAAACATCCTTGATAATAGGTGTGAATGATATTTTCAAGGTGTCTAAGTGGATAGGGTTGACTCTATATTCCCTAATGAAGGAGCTTGTAAATTCTAAGGAACCCCAATCATCATCGAGACATGCATTTAATTTGGGAGGATCTTCTTTAGGGAATCTCTCTCAAGAGTATCCTTTGTAATAGGTACTACTAGAGTAGATGTCAACACATCAAAATTTAATGAAGGGGAAATATATTTAAGTGTAGGTGCAACTGAAGATTGACCAACAGCTACCATCTCACATAAGTGTACAACATCAAGTTCAGTCTTGATTGTGACTAATTGATTATCATGAATAAATTTGATAGATTTATACAAAGTAGATGGGACTGCACCCATTGCACGATTCCACAAATTACCAAGAAGAATTATTGATAGGGATAGGGTTGGATTGAGACAATCACTGCCTCAATGCTCCAGGTCTCACCTTTGTTAACCCCCTTGGTGTCACTTCCTCCACCACTCAACCTGTAGGTCCTATGCTATCTAGGCACCCCTGGTTCCTCTACCAACCCTACTATCAATTCTAGTTTGTTGCTACCAAGCCAAACTTGGTACCCTTCCTCTCTCACTCTTCCTAGCCCTTAATCCTTTTAAAGACTAAACAACCTCTAATGCCTCCTAACTTGCTTGCAGGGGTGTGCATAGGCTTCCATGGCTTCAAAATTGTCTAGGAAAGGTTCTTGTCCAAGCACAAATCTTCTTTCTTCTATCACTGCCACAAAACCCTAGGTTAGGGTTTTAGGAGGGCTAGTAGCCCCCATGAGCCCTATTAGGTCTCTTAGCCGGGGTTTTAGGTTATTACTCCTTCCTGCTCGGTGAAAACCATAAACTCAAAGAAAGAACCCTGGCTCAATTTTGGAGCACTTCAATATTTTTGTGGTTTTAGACCTTCTCAGGCCGTACACAGGCTTAACCCTGATTTTGAGAAATTTAGGGCTTTTTAAGCCTTTTCCTAGTCACACAGTGGACTGTTTCCTTCCTTCAGCCACCAGATGGATTGGTGATGCCCCCTGCCTCTTGTCATACCTTTGTAAGGTCCCCTGAAATCTTTACACACCTTGGGTTTCTAGTGGTTAAACACCCCTGCAACATTGGAAGCAATTTTGCACTGTCTTTCCTAACCGGGCATAGTCTGCTCGCCTAGGAATAGAATTTTTGCATGCTACTTGAACTCCTACTAACTCCTACCCCTAAATTATGTACACTAATGGAGTTTAGCCACCTTCCCAACATCTCCATACTTCTTGGTACGGTGGAAGTGCAGGCTAAAACTCCATTTTTAACACTATTACCAGTCAAAACAGCAACAAGAAACAACACAGTATTTACAAGATAACAAGAAGCGATGGAATTACAAACTAATGAACCAGATAAATGCTTCAAAAAGCTCCACTACATGCTATTCAATCCAAAAAAAGCTTTCCTCAATTCATTTTTGCAGCTGTCACACGAGCAAGAACAGAAAAACAGAACTTTCACAACAAAAATCATTGTTTCTTCCCTATTCTCATGAAAACTGTCAATGTTCAAATCTTCCAACCCTCTCCAAAGGTCGAAAACTCTCTTTTACAATGCTTGGAAATGGTTAGGTTTCCTTTTCAAGCCTAGGAACGTCCAAAAGTTCACTGTTGTAAAACACAGTGTGTTTAGCAATCTTGGTCTATTGCTTAGAAAACAACCAAAGATTGGCTTCCAAAAACTTATTCAAATTTACCACTTCTAACCTAATAAACAAAGGCCCTCAACTACAATTAAGATGGTCCACAAGACCTTACACAACATAAACAAAATTAAACTTCAACCAAAAACTCCAATAAGGCTTGAATTTTGCCAGGTGCTCCTGCACCATTCTCCCCCTCTCAGCACAAACACTAAGAACTGGAAAGAGGAATCATTGCCAGGTCAATGCCAAGTTTCTTAAATTGATCTTCTTGTACCCATGTAGCCTCTGATTCAGGCTTTCTCTTCCACTTGATAAGGTGCTCCATGTATACCTTATTCCTTGTAGACTTTTGCACTCTGGTCTCCAAGATCTGCTTTGCCTGAGGCTGCTCTTGATTAGGTAGGGGTACATTACTGATGTCCTTGAAGATTTCATGACTGTTCTGAACCTCATCACTGACTGTTCCCTTATACTTGATCAAATCAACAATGTTGAACACTGGAGAGATGCCCAAAGCTGATGGTAATTCCACCTTATAGGCATTCTTGCCATATTTGGCCAACACCTTGCATGGACCCACTCTCTTCATTTGCAACTTGGTGGACATCCCCTTCTACAATCTGGATTTGTTGAGGTGAACCATAACATAGTCCCCAACTACAAATTGCACATCTCTCTTTGACAAATCAGCTTTTTCCTTCAACTTTTGGGTTGCTGTTGTAACTGTTTGTTTGACCTACTCATGAATCTCTTTCATTGTCTGAGTGAATTCTTTTGCATGTCCACTCCTATTCTCCTGAGATCCAAGGTCTCTAAGCTCACAAATTCCCCTTGGGTGCATCCCATACACAACCTCAAAAGGACTTTTTCCTGTAGTTCTATTTACACTGTCATTATAGGCATACTCAGCTTGGGAAATTACCATATCCCATTTTTGTCCATACTCCTTGGTTAAACATCTTAAAAGATTACCTAACACCCTGTTTACCACCTCTGTTTGACCATCAGTTTGAGGATGGTATGCTGATCCAAATGACAGATTGGTACCCAATCTGCCCCATAAAGTCTTCCAAAAAGGGCTCATGAATTTCACATCCCTGTCTGATACAATGCTCAATGGCAATCCATGGATTCTTACAACTTCCCTAAAGAAGAGATGGGCTATGTAACTTGCATCATGTGTAGTCTTGCAAGGGATAAAGTGACTCATCTTGCTAAATTTTTCCACAACTACATAAACACTGTCAAAACCAGTTTTGGTCTTAGGAAGACCTACCACAAAATCCATGCTCACACACTCCCATGGTCTGTTAGGAATGGGCAAGGGCTGATACAAACCAGCATTGCTAGCTCCTCCCTTAGTTCTCATGCATACAACACACTATTCCACATATTCTCTGACATCTCTTGCTAACTTAGGCCAGTAATAGAACCTTTGAACTAGCTCTAAAGTTTTATTAATACCAAAATGTCCACTAAGACTGCCATTATGCTTTTCTTGAATCAGATTTTCCCTCATTGATCGTCTTGGGACACATAACAGATTACCCTTAAATAACAGTCCATTTTGCAGTGTATACTCAACATATTGACTATGAAAATGATTTTCAAAATTAGAGCATACCTTGTAGGCTTCTGAGAAATATTCATCCTCACCATAGAGGTCTTTGAAACTCTCTAATCCAATGCTTTTCAGCTGTATCTCTTGGACTGTCAGCAACCTTTTGCTTAATGCATCTGCCACCTTGTTCATTTTCCCTTTCTTGTGCTTGATGGTAAAAGTGAAAGCTTGGATGTATTCCATCCATTTCAAATGCCTATTACTCAACTTCTTTTGGGTGTTAATCTAACTAAGTGTCTGGTTATCAGTGAAGACCACAAACTCTTTGGGCAACAAATAATGCCTCCACTTCCTAAGGAACTGCACTAAAGCATATAACTCAAGATCATAGGTAGAGTACTTTTGCTTGGCCTCATTGAGATTTTCACTAAAGAAGGCTACAGGCCTACCTTCTTGACTATGTACTCCTCCTATTGCTACTCCACTTGCATCACACTCAATTGTAAACAACTTATCAAAACTAGGCAATAACAGAATGGGTTGAGTTGCCACTTCTTGTTTCAGTTTTTCAAACCCTGTATCAGCTTCTTGAGTCCACTTAAACTTTGTTTTTAGACCACCTTTAATAGTATCTAGGACTGGTGCACATATGCCACTGAAATTCCTTATGAATTTTCTATAGAATTGAGCTAAACCATGGAAACTTCTTACCTCTGTTGATGTGGTTGGTGTGGGCCAGTTGAGGATGGCTTCCACCTTGCTTGGATCCATCTTCAAGGTTCCTTGGGAAACTAAAAACCCCAAATACACAAGCTCTTGCTTGAAGAACTCACACTTCTCAAGGTTAATTGCCAATTGTTCTTCTTGCAGCCTTTTAAGAACCATCTCCACATGCTTCAAATGTTCTTCTGCTGTCTTACTGAAAATCAGTATGTCATCAAGATAGACTACCATAAAGATTCCCGTGAAATCCTTAAGCACCTCATTCATTAGTCTCATGAACGTGCTAGGGGAATTTGAGAGGCCAAATGGCATCACTTTCCACTCATATAAGCCATCATTTGTCTTAAAAAATTTCTTCCATTCATCACCTTCCTTAATTCTGATTTGATGGTAGCCACTCTTGAGGTCCAACTTAGTGTAATACTGTGCTCCTCCAAGGCAATCCATTAAATCTTCAATTCTAGGTATTGGGAACCTATACCTAATGGTGATCCTATTAATTGCTCTAGAATTAGTACAAAGTCTCCACTTACCTCCTTTCTTAGTTGCCAAAACCACTGGGACTGCACATGGGCTGATGCTCTTTTGAATTAGACCTTGATTCAACAATTCTTCCACTTGCCTTGCCACCTCTAGGTTCTGCTCAGGAGTGAGCTTGTATGCTGCTTTGTTAGGCAATGAGGCTCTAGGTATGAAGTCAATTTGATGACTTATTGCTCTCTTTGGTGGTAGAGTTGCAGGTGTTCCATCACTGACTATACTCTTGTATCTATCAAGAAACCTTTGGACTGCTTATGGTAAGACTGTCCTTTCAGCCTTTTCCTCCTCTTTGGGCTGCATCATGATCACATACCCTTCATTCCCTTGGTGTAGATCCTTAATGAACTCCTTACCACTACTCAACATGATGTTAGGTACCTTTGACTGTCCCTCATCTTCCTCTGTCAATGACTGCAGCTTGAAGGTTCTTCCATCCTTCTTGAATGAAATGGTGTTCTCCTTCCCATTAACCAAAACACTCTGCCCTTTATTCAACCATGTGACCTTGTAGGGGTTAGCATGAGGTACCTTCTACAATTTCAGTTTAGTTACTACCTCCTCTGAGATTATATTATCTGTAGAACCAGAATCTACAATGACCTTGCATACTTTACCAAGTATTTTGCACCTTACTCTAAAAAGAGCTCTTCTTTGCTTAGGTTCCTCCTTGATTGGTTGTCTGATCAGCACTCTGTTAAACATCAAACTCTCTCCAGTTTCAGATTCTATATGACTGATCTCAGTTTCCTTAGGACTCATGGCGTCCTCTTGTGCATAGGCTACTCTCTTTTTATTGCTTGATGAAGAAGCTTTCTACGGGCATCTATAAGCAGGGTGACCTAGCTGGTTGCAATGGTAACACTTCATGGTGGAAAAGTAAGAGTTACTTTTTCCTACTCCTCTTCCTCTATTTGAACCTCCTTGAGGTCCTCTTCCTCTATTAAATCCTCCTCTTGAAGATGTTTCACCTCCATGCTCAGTGAGTTTTGATTCTCCTTGGTTTCTTTGGTCACTACCTCTTCCTTGGTAACCACCACGCTGTCCTCTTTGATCTCTTTGATCTCTGCCTTTGCCTCTGCCTCTAGAAGACTGATCTTGCCTCCTCTTGTTCCTTTCCTCTATCTTGATAGCCAACTGATAACATTGGTGTACGGTCTTGGGACTTAGTAAGGCCATTTCCTCTTGGATATTCCACTTCAAACCATTGAGATACCTAGCCACTTTGAGGCTCTCATCCTCTATCACATTAGACCTCATACAAAGCTTTTGAAACTCCTTAGTGTAAGTGCTTACATCTTGGTCTTTCTGCCTTAGGCTTTGCCTCTTCTTGTGCAATTGGATCTCATAATCATCTGGCATGTAGGCTTCTTTCACTTTAGCAACCATTCCTTTCCAAGTTGCTATGGGTTGTTTGCCTTCTTTCTCCCTTTCAGTCTGGATGAATTTCCACCATGTCAAGGCTGATCCTCTCAATCTTGACTTAGCAACCTTCACCTTCTGAGCTTCAGTGACTCCATCACACTCAAAGTGATTCTCCATGCCTTCTATCCAGTCCATTACCAAATCAGGTTCCATCTTTCCACTGAACAGTGGGATGCCTTCAAGTGCTTTTCCACTCAAGGCTTTCAATGCCTTCAAGAAAGGCTCCTCCTTCAAAATAGGATCAGGTACAGGGGTCTTATCCTCCTCTTCTATCTCTTCTTCTTTTGGAATTCTTCCCTCAAACTGTGCACTTCTTACTGCTGTCTCAAGTTGGGCTATTCTTTCCCTCAACTGCTTATTGTCTTCTTCCTACTCTTCAACCATCTTTTCCAGTTCTGCATTGGTCACCATGGTGGAAGAATCACTTGACTCTATGTCTGACATGCAATATTTCTTTCCCAAATCTTTCACTCGCTCTGATACCAATCTGATAGGGATAGGGTTGCATTGAGACAATCACTGCCTCAATGCATCGGGTCTCACCTTTGTTAACCCCCTTGGTGTCACTTCCTCCACCACTCAACCTGTAGGTCCTATGCTATCTAGGCACCCCTGGTTCCTCTGCCAACCTTGCTATCAATTCTAGTTTGCTGCTACCAAGCCAAACTTGGTACCCTTCCTCTCTCACTCTTCCTAGCCCTTAATCCTTTTAAAGACTAAACAACCTCTAATGCCTCCTAACTTGCTTGCAGGGGTGTGCATAGGCTTCCATGGCTTCAAAATTGTCTAGGAAAGGTTCTTGTCCAAGCACAAATCTTCTTTCTTCTATCGTTGCCACAAAACCCTAGGTTAGGGTTTTAGGAGGGCTAGTAGCCCATGAGCCCTATTAGGTCTCTTAGCTGGGGTTTTAGGTTATTACTCCTTCCTGCTCAGTGAACACCATAAACTCAAAGAAAGAACCCTGGCTCAATTTTGGAGCACTTCAATATTTTTGTGGTTTCAGACCTTCTCAGGCCGTACACAGGCTTAACCCTGATTTTGAGAAATTTAGGGCTTTTTAAGCCTTTTCCTAGTCACACAGTGGACTATATCCTTCCTTCAGCCACCAGATGGATTGGTGATGCACCCTGCCTCTTGTCAGACCTTTGTAAGGTCCCTTGCAATCTTTACACACCCTGGGTTTCCAGTGGTTAAACACCCCTGCAACGTTGGAAGCAATTTTGCACTGTCTTTCCTAACCGAGCATAGTCTGCTCGCCTAGGAATAGACTTTTTGCATGCTACTTGAACTCCTATTGACTCCTACCCCTAAATTATGTACACTAATGGAGTTTATCCACCTTCCCAACATCTCCATACTTCTTGGTACAGTGGAAGTGCGGGCTAAAACTCCATTTTTAACACTATTACAGTCAAAACGGCAACAAGAAACAACACAGTATTTACAAGACAACAGAAAGCGATGGAATTACAAACTACTGAACCAGATAAATGCTTCAAAAAGCTCCACTACATGCTATTCAATCCAAAAAAATCTTTCCTCAATTCATTTTTACAGCTGTCACATGAGCAAGAACAGAAAAATAGAACTTTCACAACAAAAATCATTGTTTCTTCCCTATTCTCATGAAAATTGTCAATGTTCAAATCTTCCAACCCTCTCCAAAGGTCAAAAACTCTCTTTTACAATGCTTGGAAATGGTTAGGTTTCCTTTTTGAGCCTAGGAATGTCCAAAAGTTCATTGTTGTAAAACACAGTGTGTTTAGCAATCTTGGTCTATTGCTTAGAAAACAACCAAAGATTGGCTTCCAAAAACTTATTCAAATTCACCACTTCTAACCTAATAAACAAAGGCCCTCAACTACAATTAATATGGTCCATAAGACCTTACACAACATAAACAAAATTAAACTTCAACCAAAAACTCCAATAAGGCTTGAATTTTGCCAGGTGCTCCTGCACCAATTATTATATGGTAATTTTCCCAACATAACATTTACCAAGGTGGGTATGGTAATGGGTCCCAACCTTAAAGGAAAGATTATTGAGCCTAAGGCTTGCTAACAAACATTATCAAACCCACGAATGAATAGAGAAGAAGTTGCAAGAGAGGTTGAATCAATTTTAATTTTAGGCAATAGATCAATGCTACATACATTGAGCATTGAACCAATATCAACGAGAGTATGTCTAATGTCAATATTATTAATGTTAACTATTATCATCAAAGGATGTGCTTTCTTTTGTACTTTTGTGGGTGGGAGTTCTTGTAAATGGAATGGAATATTCATTGAATCCATGCAAATAAGATCTATCAATGTATTAACACATGTTGGCCTATTGGAAGAAGGCAAGAGAATCTTTTGCAAGGCTTCTTGAAGCATACCTTGGTAAATTAGAGTAGTTTGAAGTGAATCCCAAAGTGAGATATTGGTAGGAGTAATATGAAGTTTCTCGACAAGATCATACTCCCTCAGTCACTTAGCTTTTTGGTCTAGGTGCTTGAGGGAGGCTTGGTTGAGAAGGTGGTAAAGAAGTAGGTCGATTAATATTTTGTTGATTTCTTCTAGTATTATAAGTATGGGCTAACAATCTATAAGAGGGAGCCTTATATTGCATGAATTTCATGTAAAGATCTAGAGAATCACTATTAAATGGAACACCATGACTAGAAAAAATCCTTTCAGGAGAAGTACTAGTCGGAGTCACATAAATGAATGGTCTCTTAGACCTTTGAGGAGCATAAAAGACTACAATTATATTTACATATTCAATAGACTTATAGAAGAAAATTTTGAAGAAATATGCTCAACATCTATCCTTGGAGGATCTGATGTGAGGGGATATTCATCATTCACTAATGTATCATCTCTACAGGAGAGTGCATTAGAATGAAAAGAAGGTAGAGTAATATTAAGAAAGGTATAATTGATTTCATCTTCTAATAAAATATCCTCTAAAATAAGATGAATTTTATGAGAAGGATCAAAGATACCGAGTGACAGCTAAATCCAAATCACCATCACATGCATAGAATGGAACATCATTAACACTTTGAATAAAACTAAAAATTGAACTAATAAAAGAAGAGTAAATGAATTTTGAAAGTAATAAGATAAATATAAGAAATAATGTTTAAATAATTCAGCTAAAGGTCATTATATTATTTCTAATTTGACAGCATGGAATGGGGTTTGGGGTAGTGCCCTGAAGTTTTTCTTAGAAGGACAAATCTTGGATGTTTCTTGTTTTGTATCAAGATTGTGTTCATGTCGGTTTCACCAAAATGTAGAGGAAATTTGATACCCTCAATTCTCAGGAAAAGAAGAGTCTACAAGGAGAAAATGGTCCTCAACTACCTCAAGGAACAATGCTCAAGAAATAAAATAAAATATAAAGAGTTTTAGAAATAGAAAGAGTAGCTTACAAAGGCCTTCTAAACAAACTGGAAACCTCTTGGCCAAGGATCAAAACACTGTGTGTTGGCATCTCAGTGATTCATTGGCATCTTGTGTGGACCAAAAACTAAAATATCACAAAAAATAGCAAAATGACTACTTATATTTTGATTGCTAAGAACTCTTGAAATGTGGGAAAATAGCATAGATGAAGTAAAGAGAACTAAATGAAATTTAGATTAAATGGGATGTAGATGATAAAATAAAGAAAGAGAAAGAAATCACTCACAACCAACCAAGAAATTAAGCCTCTATCAATAAATGTCTTCAATACCTACACACATAACATTCAGAGAAAATGTTGGTGTTTTTTATTTTGCAAGAATGAAAGTGTTGTGGAAAGATTTTTGGTGTTGTCATTGATGTCAACTAGTCAACTGGTTATCTACTAGTTGTTGTTGGCTGTATATGTCAAGGATATTGAGAAAATTGTAATAAATATATGTTGCATGTGTTCATTGGTTGCTCTGGGTTTCGGTCTGGATTTTCTCCTGTGGTTGTGTGGTTCAGACATGTTCGTGGTTGTTAGTAGATGTTATATCCATATTTTTGGTTGTTGATTCGTTGTATAGTGCAAGTTGTGTTCACTAGTTGTGAACTATGGTTTTCTATGTTTTTGGTTGAGGTCAGGGTGAAATGGTGTTGGTCTGGATTTCTCTTTAATGAATTCTTGTGACTTGTAGTTCTAGAATTATGTTGCCCTGGTTCTATTGAAGATAATTCTAGCGTCTAGAAGATTCGTGCTTAATGGTTCTATGTGTTTTACACTAGATTGGCCGACCTTGTATGAAATACTACTTTCGAGAACAATGAAGCATGTTGGATCTTTTTGGGTCCCTTGAAGTATGTGTTTGGGTCGCCCTCATTCTAATTCCACCCTAGGATGTTTTAGCACCGACCTAATTTGAATTTGGATGTGGATAGCCAACTTTGGATATGTTTCAAAGTTGAAGATGGTATAAATGCAAGATGAGTTAATGATGAAGTAAGGATGCAAGAGTGAAGAAGAAGAGCGATAAAAGAAAAGAGGAAGTGCAATTTGATGCAACATTGATTCTATTCAGTAAGAGTGTGTGTGTGTGTGTATGTGTGTGTTGTGAGTGTGGGAGATCAGTGTGAAGCTTAATGCTGAGTTTTCAGAAGAAATGAACTGAAGGTGAACTCCATCATTCATGCAAGTTGATTGAGTGACTGTGGTGGAATCCTTTGTTGCATTGGTATTGTAGTCTCTCTATAACAAGTCTTATTTTTCTTCTTTTTATCTATGTGGTAGTGATCCCTCTGAGTTGTAGCCCTATTGGATAGTGAGTCCTTGTTCTGGATAGTGAGTCCTTGTTTCAGGAAATGAGCCTTAGTTTTGATGTTCTCTATAGTGTGAGTTAATCCTCATCGTGGTTTTTCCCTCATTGGGTTTTCCAAATAAATCTGGCGTTATTTTGTTTATGTGTTGGATTTGAGTTTCTGCATTGGCATTTGATGATTAAGCATTTAAGTAGTTTTAAGTATTAGTTCTGGTGATTGAACTAAGGTTAAAATATGTGACAACTAATTCACCCCCCTCTCAATTTTCCTATTCAACAATTGGTATCAGATCTTGGTTCCTTAGTGTAGAGCTTAACTGCTTGAGGAAGGTTTGGGATGGCTGGAAAAATGGTTTTTGATTATCCGAGGTTCGATGGAACTAATTATGGTATCTACAAAGTATTGATGGAAGAATATCTAGAGTATTGTCGATATGATGTGGAGAAAGCTTACAAGATTCCTTATACTCCTGCTAATAGTCTAAGTACACTTGAAGAAATCAAAGCACATGAAGCAAACAATAAGACGAATTTTATCTTGAAAAATAGTATGTACATTCCAAATTGATTAAGGTTCAAAATCTGAAGATGGCTAAGGAATTCTGGGATACTTTAGAAAGAGTGCATGATGGTGATGAAGGAGTTAAAGAGGTGAAACTACATAATTTGGAGACATAGTTTGATCTTCTACATATGTTTGAAGATTAAAATATTAAAGCTTATGTACATAGATTGGATGAGATAGTGGTTGGAATGCGAGGACTTGGTGCTACTACTGATGAAACAAGGATTGTAAAGAATATTCTTAGAACTCTTCATGGTGCTTATAGTGAAGAGGTGAGTGCTATTGAGTAGACTATAGATTATAAGACTTGTACTAAGGATCTACTATTAGGATTTTTGACATCTTATGAAATTAGGAAGTCAAGTCTAAGAAATGGATGCAAATCAGAGATTGCCTTTAAAGTTACAAAGGTTGAAGATCTAGATGAAGAGAACTTTGATGAAATAGAAGCTAACTTTGTAAGAAGAATGAGAAAAGGCTCTGGTAAGTATGAAGGTAATTTCCCCTTTAAATTCTTTAGTTGTGGAGAAATAGGTCATTATGTTGTAAAGTGTGTGGAAAGAGCTAAAAGAAATAAACAAAGATATGAGAAAGAAAAGAAAGGAAAGAAGATTAATAGAGCTTACTATGTGAATGAGAATTCTAGTATTTCTGATGAGGATTCAAAATATGAAGATCCAAATGATAATGAATGCTTGTTCTTGGTGATTAAGGATGAACCTACTTTTGCTAATTCTAAAAACCAGGTAAAGGAAAGCCCTCTGAAGAAGGAGAAGGAGAAAATTGAAGGTACGGTTATTTCTGCCCTACATGCTAAACAAGAGAAGAATTTTTAGGTAGTTGATAATTATTGTTCACATCACATGACTAGTGATAAAAGTAAGTTTTTCAAGCTTGAGAAATATGATGGAGGCTTAGTCATGTTTGGAGATGATACTGGTGCTAAAATATGTGGGATAGGTTCAGTAAGTTTTGATGGCAAGCATCATATTGACAATGTTTACTATGTTAAGGGTTTAAGGCATAATTTGTTGAGCATTGGTTAGATGTACAGAAAATCATATGATATTATGTTTAAGGATGAGAAATGTGAGATCCGGACAGGATCCAGAACATTGATTGCTACAGGAAAGAAATCTGAAGGGAATATCTATCAACTTAAGGGTGTTGATGGATGATTCTTTATGACTCAAATAAATAAAAGTTGGTTATGTCATAGAAGAATGTGTCACATGAATTTTGATAACCTGGAAAGGATTAGTGTTGTTTAGGTCGTGAGAAATTTACCAAGAATTACAAAGCCTGTTAATTCTATTTGTAGGAATTGTCAGTTTGGAAAGCAAGCAAGAAATCATTATATATCAAAGGAATAGTCTACTACCAGACTACTGGATTTAGTTTATATAGATCTTTATGGTCCTATGAGAGTGAGAAGTCTACTTGGTGAAAGTTACTTTATGCTTTTAATTGATTATTATTCTAGATATACATGGGTTACATTTCTTAGAGGGAAATTAGATGCATTAGATAGATTCAAGGCATTCAAAGCAATGGTTGAAAATGAAGTGAATTTGAAGATAAAATGCTTAAGATCCGATAGAGGTGGATAATTCACCTCCCATGAGTTTAATATGTTTTGTGAAGTGCATGGAATAAAGAGACAGTTATCTTCTCCGAGAACTCCTCAACAAATGGAGTTGTGGAAAGGAAAAATAGAACAATTCAAGAGGCTACTAGATCAATGATTACTAAGGCTAGTTTACCATAATTTTATTGGAAAGAAGCTATCATACTGCTATTTATGTATTCAATCGATTTCAAGCAAGAGAAAATAGTACAAAGACTCCCTATGAGCTATGGAACGGAAGAATTCCTATAGTTAAATATTTCAAGGTATTTGAAAGCAAATGTTATATCAGAAGAGATGAAGAAACTTTGGGTAAGTCTAATGCAAGAAGTGATGAAGGTATTTTTCTTGGATATTCTACTAAAAGCAAGGCATACAGATGTTTCAATAAAAGACATAAAAAATGTAGAGAGCCCAAATGTGAAGGTTGATAAGGCAATGAAGAATTTTATTGATATTGATGGATATGTATCTGATGAGCATGATTGTACAAGAATAGAAGAAATTGTGGAAGAACAGGATAAAGATGAGAAAAAGAAGTAGAATGAATAGAATGAAACAGAAGAAGATGCTCCAGTGATGTCCCCTAAGACACTAAAATATGTACAAAAGAATCATTCAAAAATTGAGAATATTGGAGACAAGATAAAAGGTTTATTAACTAGAAGCAAAGTTGTTGCTGAAGTGAATCTATGCTTACTTTCTTATATTGAGCCGAAGACTATATGCGAAGCCTATAAAGATGAACATTGAAAAGAAGCCATGAAGGAAGAACTTATGCAGATTGAGAAGAATTAGACTTGGGAATTGGTCCCAAGACCGGTAGATAAAAACATCATTGGATCAAAATGGGTATTCAGAAATAAGTTGAATGAGAATGGAGAAGTTTTTAGAAACAAAGCAAGGCTTGTATGTAAAGGCTACTCACAAGTAGAAGGTATAGATTTTCAGGAAAAAATTTCCTCGGTAGCAAGAATGGAAGCTATAAGGATGTTCTTGGCACTTTCTACTTATAAATACTTTAAGGTTCATTAGATGGATGTCAAGTCAACATTTTTGAATGGTGAATTAGAAGAAGTTTATATGGAACAATTGAAAGTATTTCAGTTAACAGATCAACCGGATATGGTATACAAATTGAAGAAAGATTTATATGTGTTGAAGCAAGCTCCTAGAGCTTAGTATGCAAGGTTAGATAAGTACTTGATTCAGTGAGGATTTAACAAAGGTATGGAAGACAGTAATTTGTACTTTAAGATTGAAAATGACAGAATCTTGATTGCAGTTGTATATGTTGATGATATTATCTCTGGAGGAAATGAAAACATGTGCAAGATGTTTGTGGAAGAGATGCAGAAAGAATTTGAAATGTCCATGTTTGGGGAGATGAATTTCTTTCTTGGGCTACAGATTAATCAAACAGAGAAAGGAATTTTCATTTCACAGTCTAATTATGTGAGAGAGATTTTGAAGAAGTTTGGGATGGATGGTTCCAAACCGGTAAGTACCCCTATGGTGACTAGTTGCAAATTGGGTAAAGATGATAATTCACCTAAGGCTGATTAGAGGAGGTATAGATCTATGATTGGTGGACTATTATATTTGACTGCTACTAGATCGGATATTATGCATGTGGTATGTCTTGTGGCTAGATTTCAAGAAGATTTGAAGGAAACACATGTTGCAGTTAAAAGGATATTCAGATATTTGAATGGCACTCTAGATTATGGATTGTGTTATCCTAAAGATATTGACTTTACACTTAGTGCCTATACAGATGCAGATTGGGTTAGATGTGTAGATGATAGAAAGAGTACAAGTGGTGTTGCATTATTTCTTGGATGTAGATTGGTGGCATGGTTGAGTAAGAAGCAAGATTTAGTCTCTTTGTCTACTACTGAAGTTGAGTATATTGTTGCTGCATCTTATTGTACACAAGTTCTATGGATGAAACAGACATTGAAAGATATCACAGTGCTATATGATGATCCCATTTCCATTTTCTATGACAATACATGTATAATTAATATTTCTAAGAATCCTATGATGCACTCAAGGATGAAGCATATATCTATTAGGTATCATTTCTTGAGAAAGAAGGTTATGGAGAATGAAGTAAAGCTTGAGTATATTCTAAAGAAGGATCAGATTGTTGATATTTTCACGAAGGCTCTTCCTAAAGATAATTTTAAGTATTGTAGCATAGAAAAAAGTACGCCTTTTCCTTGTTTGATTTGGGAATAATTAATGATAAATTGTATTTAATGTTTCCTTGGTCTAGTGTTGTGAGGTATTTTACACATCCACATTAGGTCTTGGACCCTTCCAAACTAAATTAAATGAATTTATCGATGTCTTGTAAAGGTGTTGTAAAGTGTTGTAAATGAATTTCACACTTTTCTAGAATTCTATTAAGCATCTAAGTCTAATGGACCTATCTTTCCCTTAATTCAATTTAATTGCATTCTCACATTAATCTAGAAGGCTTGTACATTAAACTTAGTTTTAATCTAGTGTTGTAACATTTTTTACACATTCACATTGGATTTTGATCCTTTCTAGGCTAAGTGGACCTCATTTTAATGTTGTATAGTGTATTTAATCACACTTTCACATTGAACTTTGTGTCCCTAGCCCTAATTACCCTTTATATCAACATTAATAGGCCCCTATGACCCCATATTGTGCATCCTAAGGCTTATTTTGATCAAAAACCTAACTATATCAACATATAAACCTAATTTTTTCACTCCTCGACATCCCAACTGGAAAAAGAGCCCCTGTGGGACCCATTCTCCCAATATGGCAAATGAGTCCCATTTGGGCCATTTTTCAGGTTTGAGCAGGAAAAATTAGGGTTTAAGTTTAATTTTCTTCAATGTTGGCCTTGGGGATCAAATTAATGGTCATTTAGGTGTATTTCCTATATGAACAAGCTTCTAAACCCTAATTCATTATCCACTCATCATTCATTATCCATCTCAAGTCAAGCAAGTTAGGGTTTTAGCATTTTAAGTCATCAAGATAGTTTTTGAAGGCATTCAAGGGTAGATTCTTCATCCACTGTTACATAAATTCAAGATCCATCATCATGGAAAGTCTATAATTGCATTATTTCATTCTTCATCATATTCTTTCATTATTTTGGTTTAATTACCTAAAAGGGGTTTGACCAAGGCAAACCCCCATTCCCTAACAATCAATATTTTCTCTCTCCTTGTGTGATTGTAGATCTAAGTACTTTGAAGGTTAGGAAATGATTGAATAATAGGTTGAAAACTTTTTGAATTCATATCCCTATTTTCTAGTTCATAATATCGACAAAAAGTCACTCATAATGCCGAAAATTAAGGTTTCGAATCCAGACCCCTGGAGGAACAGAAAGAGTAGACTGAAAGCTTCCATTTCCACTTTTGAGGTTTTAGAAATGCCAAAGTGGACTCATTCACCATTAGTGTTGAATTATTCCCATTATACCTATTTTTCAAAGGTTTCTACATATTATGATACCCATTTTTCTGAAACAAGCTCTAGTACAATTTTCCAAATCTGGGACTGATTCACCCAAAATGGTGAATGAGTCCCAATAGGTCAAAATTTTAAAATTAACAACATTTCCAGTCACCATTCCAGCCTCTACAAGTTTCCAGGTACACACTTCCATTTTTATAGTTTTTTGTTTTGTTTCATGAACATTTCTACGTCATTTAGCATATGTTTGCATATCACAATGTGTTTTCAAACATCTTGCATTTTCTAAGTTTTGCATTAGTAGTTAATCTCTTTTATCAATTTTCAGCATCTAGGGCATTCCCCTTTGATATATTTCAATATCATTTACATTGGAATCTCAAGGGTGTGTCCTTGAGTGAGCCATTAATATTTTTCCTACCTCTCTCCTTTTAGGTACAAAACCCTAGAAGTGTAAGAGATCCCCCACATTTCTAAAAATCTTTGGTTCAAGTATCTCTGGGAGAAGTTAGGGGTTATTTCCCCTCATTTTTTTAACTATATACATATGGAGATGCATTATTCCTATGGATCTATGTGTCTATCTTTCTTCCAAACTGATGTTTTGGTGGCTACCTCTCAGGGGGAGCAGGTAGTATCGGGTGTTGTCATTGTTTTTTTCATGTCAAAGGGGGAGAGAAGAAGCATGTGAAAAGAGAGAGAAGAAGCATGCGAAAAGAGAAAGAGAAGAAGCATGTGAAAATAGAATGAGAAGAAGCATATAAGAGATCATCTTCTAAGGGGGAGAAAACAAAAAAATGTATTTACAGCTAGTATGTTGTCTTTGATGGTTTTTCACATCATATGTTGCCATCAATGACAAAGAGGGAGATTTTTGCAAGAATGAATTTTCTGGAAAGATTGTTGGTGTTATCATTGATTTCAACCAATCAACTGGCTATCTACTAGTTGTTGTTGGTTGTATATGTTGAGGATATTGAGAAAATTGTAATAAAGATATGTTGCATGTGTTTAGTGGTTGCTCCAGTTTTGGTCCAGATTTGCTCCTATGGTTGTGCAGTTCATACATGTTGTTCATGGTTTTTAGTAGATGTTATATCCATATTTTTGGTTGTTGATTCATTGTAGAGTGGAAGTTGTGTTCACCAGTTATGAACTATGGTTTTCTATGTTTTTGGTTGAGGTCCAAGTGAAATGGAGTTGGTTCGGATTTCTCTTTGATGAAGTCTTGTAACTTGTGGTTCTAGAATTATGTTTCCCTAGTTCTATTGAAGATAATTGTGGCATCTAGAAGATTCATGCTTAATGGTTCTATGTGTTTTACACTGGATTGGCCGACCTTGTGTGAAATACTACTTTTGAGAATGATGAAGCATGTTGGATCTTTTTGGGTCCCTTGAAGCATGTGTTTGCGTTTCCCTCATTCTAATTCCACCCTAAGATGTTTTGGTGCTGACCTAATTTAAATTTGGGTGTGGATAGCTAAATTTGGATATGTTTCAAAGTTGAAGATGGTATAAATTCAAGATGAGTTAATGATGAAGTGAGGATGCAAGAGCAAAGAAGAAGAGCGATAAAAGAAAAAAGGAAGTGAAGTTTGATGTGACATTGATTCTATTCAGTAAGAGTGTGTGTGTTGTGAGTGTGGGAGATCAGTGTGAATCTTAATGATGAGTTTTTCGATGGAGTGAGTAGAAGGTGAACTCCATCATTCATGCAAGTTGATCGAGTGACTATGGTGGAAGCATTTGTTGCATTGGGATTGTAGTCTCTCTTTAACAAGTCATCTTT
The DNA here is from genome assembly GCA_007258455.2 of Sequoia sempervirens. Classification (NCBI taxonomy): domain Eukaryota; kingdom Viridiplantae; phylum Streptophyta; class Pinopsida; order Cupressales; family Cupressaceae; genus Sequoia; species Sequoia sempervirens. The sequence goes on along the minus strand of VDFB02270651.1, from coordinate 10,472,255 downwards.
GTCTTCTTTGTATCTCTATGGCAATGAGCCGTCCGGGTTCTAGCCTTGTTGGACAGTGAGTCCTTGTTCCAGACATTGAGTCCTTATTTTAGGTAGCAAGCCTTATTTTAGGCAGTGAGCCTTATTTCAGGCAGTGAGCCTTTTTGTAATTAGTATTGATATTCTCTATAGTGTGAATTAATCATCACTATGGTTTTTCCCTTATTGGGTTTTCCACGCAAATCTAGTGTTATTGTGTTTATGTGTTGGATTTGAGTTTTTGCACTGGCATTTGATGATTAATCATTTAAGAATTTTTAAGTATTATTTTTGGTGATTGAATTAAAGGTTAAAATCAGTGACAATTTATTCACCCCCCCTCTCATTTGTCATATTCAACATTTTAGGGGCTTGCCTCAATCAAACCCCCATTCGAACATTGTTTCCACCTCCACGAATAGCCAGATAGATAGATAGATAGATAGATAGATAGATAGATAGAAATATAAATAGACAAGAAGATAAAATGTATAGACAAGCGATGTGATAAATCCCAAGATGCTCAAATACATGTGAAAATTATATATATTACCTACAAGGCTTGAGAAATCCAAAGAGAGAGAAGAGAAGAAAGAGAAAGTCGTGAGAGCCAAGAGAGTTGTAAAGAGTGTTGTAAGAGCATAAGATTTTTGTAGCAAGTTGTATAGTTGTGCAAGAAAGAGAATGGGAGAGAAAGAGAGAAAAGAGAGAATGTATAAGAGAGAATAACCAAAGAGAGATCTAGAGAGATAGTAATAGAGTGAAAAAATATTTAAAAAAGATAAGAGGGAAAAGAAGGTTCTAGAGCCATTACAAGGAGTCCTAAGTCGTTTCCACTGACCAAGGTAGGTGACAAGTGGCAAGACACTCAAAAACAACCATTTGAATGTTCATATGTCATGAGGTGCTAGCGCAGCGCATGGACATCCACACAGTGTGCTAGTTTCCAAACAAATTACATTCAAAAATGATGGGAGACAAAGAAAACATGAGGTTAATGTAAAACTGATGCACAAATGCATAGTGTCAAAATTTTCACACTTAAAAAATTCACATTATATTTTTTCCCCCTTAATTTATTGGACCTAATTAAGTCCCTAATTTCCTAAATTATGTATTCCAAGGCCTATTTTTACCATTTTCTATAGGATTGCAAAAATTGAATAAATGCAAACAATAAATGTTTTGATCTCAACACTAAAATTCCTAGAAGATAGGACTAGGACCCATATTCCCATGGGAATATGGGCCCCCCTATCTTGTCGGGGACCAATTTTTAATATGTTGTTGATGGAACTTTAACATTCAAAATTCAAATCGTAAGTGTCGGCTTTTGGGATCTAATTTTTGAAAAATTAGAATAATTGCATATAAATACCCAGTTATTGCAACATTTGAAGATCATCTAGAAAACTATTGGAAATTTTTGATCAAGAGCACTATTGAGTAAGTCAAGTTCAGCATTTTGGAGCATTATTGGAGCAATTCAAGATCCAACATTGTGTCAAATTTTATGTGTGTTCATGTTTTGTGAAGGCTAACCCTTGTTGTAGGTCTCCAAAGAATTCAAGCATTCAAGCAAGCAAGATTCAAATCCTTGAGGTGATGTACATAACTTCAATCCTTCAAGGAAGCCATTGAAGGGTGGTGAGATGTAGCACTTTGTGATTTCATCATTCCTTCCTTTCACTTACCTATTTATCATTCACCATGTCATTGTGGAAGTGGAAACTCTTACATGGGGTTTGACTAAGGCAAGCCCCTAAATGTCCCAACATTTCTTCTCTCTTTGAATGTGCAGGTTATAGGTTTAAAGAGGAATGAAGTAAAATTGAAGGAAATTTTTCCATTGTTGTACACAAATCCCTAAAAGTTATCATGCCATGGAAACTCAACTACAAAATTATATGACGATATTCAAATAACTCTACAACTGAGAAATAGAAGGTTAGATCTAGCATCAAAGGACTACAAAATCAATTTCAGGACCCCCTATCAAGGACCCATATGCCCCTAGGTGTCTGATTCCTATGCATGCTAGATCCAAATTTTTATGATAGGTGCACAATCTCCAGTACTTCTCAGACCTGCCTACATTTTGTTGTTTTCATCTATGTGTTTCTGGAATATTGTATTTATCAAATAAGTTCATATAGTTCAATTAGGTTAATCATTCTAAATCATTTCCAATCCACTTTCAAGGCCCGAAGATGCCAATCTAGGTCTGATTGACTCACCTTCTTGGTTGAAAGTCAAACTATTCACCTTGTTGATCTCCATTCTTAATGAAACTTTGAAAAAGGGAAACTAATTGACCTTAGGTTTTATACATTCAACTTTAGGGTCCCTTTTTTTCACATGTTTCATTTTGGTGAACCCATCCTAACATTATAAATCTTCTCAAATTAGTGTTCTTTCAAACCCTAGATCTAGGTTTTGCATCATATTATCTTGCATTTCTAATTTAGGGTTTCATATTTGCATCATAAAAACTCATAAAAATCCAAAAAAATTGTACACCATATTGCATCATAGCTTGAATCAAGGTGTGTTTCAGTCATTTAGATTAGATTTTTATTCAAAATTGAATTCATAATTGTTCATTTTTGTTCACACATTATCATACATTTGCATTTGAATCATGTTGATAAATTCTAGAAAAATAATCACTATTAGACCTGTTTGTAGATAGCAATAGAAACCTTAAACAACTTAAACATTCAATTTTTTAGTTTTCAAACCCTTGTCAAGAACTCAAATTCCCTTGGTTAACCTTGTCCTTGTACAGGTGCATCAACATAAAATTTCACAGTTGTTTTTCTCTATTTGCTCAGTCTGTAGGTACTTGCAGATCTTTGTCTTGGAATCGATAGTTTCTTGTTATTAGGAATTTGGCATATATTTCATAAAAGTGAAAGAAAGTGCATTTTTTATTTTCAACATTGCATCAAAAACATCATTTTCAAGCCTTTGCATCTTTGAATCAGTCAATTATCACATTTTAAATATAAAACTTGCATTCATAACTTGTTCAAACATCTCCAACATTATTCAATACTTGCATTTTGCATCAAATCGACACAAAATAAGCAAATTATGGGAAATCACTTACTATTACAATTGTTCACAAGTATAATAAAAAACCTTAAGCACTATAATACATAGCCAAATTTTGAATTTACAAAACCCTTGACCAAGACTCAAACGCCCTTAGGTGCCCCTGTCCTATTATTCTTGGTCAGACAAAAAAATTCCCAAACCTCTATTGTCATGTTTCCTGTCTAATTTTGTTGTCTAATTTCTATTTGTGAGTGTTTATTGTGCTTATTTAATAGTCGTGTGTTCATCTTGGGTACACTTAGTGTTGCACAAACAATTTTCATTGCACCAAAAGATCAACCTATTAATGCCTGATACAACAGCCAAGCTTAATGAATCCATAGGAGGAGGTTAAGCCATGTCACGAACCCAAGTGCTACACTAAACAACACAAGGAGACCAAGAGCGTACACCTTGCAATAATATCCCCCAACGCAAGTGAGGGGTTCAAACCTTTGACCCAACCTCTAATACCAATTTTGCACAAACTATTGTCATTGCACCAAAAGATCAAACTATTAATGTTTGATACAACTGCCAAAGTTAATGAATCCATTGGAGATGGTTAAGCCATGTCAGAAACCCAAGTACTATGTTGCACAGCATAAGGAGACCAGGGTTGCACACCTCACAACACTTAGTGTTTTGGAACTTGTATGAGTTTCATGACCTGGTGTCCTATTACCAATACTTCAGTGAGATGTATTTCTATACTTATGGCATCTCATGTTGGTTTCACATCCATTGTGGATCATGAGTCTTCTAACTCTTTCATGAAAAGTGTTGTCAATACTCAACCCATTTTCAACTCTATTCTGGATGTTAACCTTCTAATGAAAACCTTATAAACACCTATCTATATAGATTTTGAGACTATGGTCTCCCATGTTCCTGAAGAAAAAATAAAAAAATTGGACAAAGACTTAGGACTCCAAGACTATGTGAGTACTAAATCTCTAGTTGGTCTTGTGACCCCTATGTTAGACAACATGAGGAAATTGATTAGTGACGCTCATGGACTAGATATTTTGCATGGCCTAGCTCATATAATTGGTTCCAACATCCCTACTATAGCTAGTTACACTCAAGCTTTAGGATATACTCAAAGTCAAGGAGGAATTCAAGTCTCCATCCCTACAACTATAGACTCTATTCCTACATACACAAATCCAACTATTGCTTCGAAAACACAACAAAGCATTGGTAACTCCAACAATAGGTCTTTCCACTGCAAATCCTTATGGTTTTGGATATTCACATGTCACACCTCAAGTTTCATCCTCACTCATAAATTTACAACATACTAGCCCACCAAGCACATACACGCGTCCATCATACTCAAAACATTCCCAAACATGTCAACCAATGCTTCCATCATCAACCAACTTTTTGAAAAATGTAAGCTCACTTCAACAAAAAATCTCAACTTTGAACCAAAATCAAAATGGACAACCATCACAATATGCCAAAATGAGACCATTATCATTTGAAATATTGAAAGCACAAATACCAAAAAACATAGAGATACCCCAATTTGATAAGTACGATGGTAAAGGGGGCTCCTAGCAATCATATATCAACATATACAACCTTGTGTAGTGACTTCATTTTTTTGGATAAGCTCTTGTCTAAATTCTTTCCTATGCCATTGAAAAGCATGGCTTTGGAATGGTTTTGTTCATTGTCGAATAATTCAATTCATTCATTTAATGAGCTTGTCGATGCATTCATCAATAATTTCCAAGTAAACATTGGTCCGAAGATAAACATAACTTATTTAAGGTGATGCAAACAAAAGAGAGACAAAAAGGTCACAGATTTCATAAGCTGCTATCAGTTGCTTTTATCGCAAATCAATCTTACTCTTCCTGAAGCAAATATTCAAAGAGTGTTCATTGACAACTTGAAAACCAACATAAGGGATAGAATATTAGTAATGAAATTTCCATCCTTCATACATTTGTGTACAATGCTTCATGACTATCAAAATTTAATTAGTCAATATGAATAGGCATCTTCATCAGCTCATATAGAGAAATATAAATCCATACCTCAAAACAAATATCAACCATTCAAGAAGCAAAACAAAATTTCATCAATTTTCATACACCTCAAACAACCAAACACATTGAACCTCAAGTTGCTTCCATAAGTCCAACTCCATACCAATTTAGACCAAAAGGTAGTCAATTCACCCAGTTACCTGGCATTGTCCATTCAATCATGTTACAACTTTTGAGTAAGAACCTAATCCAATTGTTTCCTATTAAACCTATGGACACAACCAAACCTTTACCTCCAAACTTCAATCCAAATTCCTTTTTCCAATATCATCACACAAGTGGACATGATATAAAATGATGCATGCATCTTAGACATCAAGTTCAAGACCTCATTGATTCTAATCGCATCCAATTGGGTGGTTTTAATGATCAAGGGAATAAGTATGTTTCCCCACCTAACCAAAACTTGCAAATTTTTACCAACCCAATGCTCAACCATTCATCCAATTTTTTGCAAGCTTGTGATGTTAAGAATTATGAGATGAATGTTGATAGGACTAATGATATGAGTGATGACATGGATGATTAAAATACTGAAGAGAAGGAAGTAGATCACATGGTTGGTCTAATATATGTTCAACCTCGTAAGGGCCAAACCACTGTGTTACTTGACATTACTTTCACTCATAGTGATGCACCTAGACATGCACCGGATGGTCCTCTCTATATTGTTGATCGTATCAATGAAAAACATGTGCAAGGAATACTCATTGATCCCATGTGTGTAGAGAATTTGATCACTGAGAAATTATTATTTGTGCAAGAGCTTTATCAAGATTCTTATGAACAATCGAAATCGTGGATAAAACTCATGATGGTTTTGCTCACCCTACGATAGGTTTGATCACTCTTCCTCTAAAATTTGGACCAAAGAAATTATTTGTCTCATTCTCTATCATCCCGTTGTTGGACCAATTCCATGTGAAGCTAGGATACCCATGGCTACACTCCATGAATGTCATCTCATCGATTATTCACAAGTGCATAAAGTTCCCCTTTGAAAATGAGATATTTGTAGTGCATTGATGGGTTCAATCCTTTATCTTCTCATGGGAATTTTTTATTGGATTTCTTTTGGCCTCAACCTATGGAACCTATAAAGTCTCGTGAAGATTTATTTTTCAATTCATACCAAAAGTTCAAGGCAAAGTGCATAAAAAAGTTATCTCTTAGCAATATTCCTAAGAATGATAGGTCCATGGTTGTTCCTTCTTCCCCACCAATTATGAATGAACCTATGCTTGAACCAAAGACCCTTCCAAATAATCAAGGTAAATATGTTGTAATTCCTCCACCCATCTATAAAATTCCAAGAGACAATGACATGGTTCCTTTTGTTCCTCCAAAGATAAAATAGGTGTATAAACCTAAAGAGATAGTGGTTTCCCAACCCCTAGTGGTTCTTTTAGTTCCTCCCTTAAGGTAAGAAAAGAAACCAATGGTCAAGAAACCCGCCCCTACCCCATCATAAATTGAAAACCATGCAAGAAGAAATCAAAATGATAAAGAGTTTAGGCATAGGCATCGTGCTATCGCTCGTCAATTGGAAGAGAATAGAACAAAGAATGATAATCGAACACCTATGGAAACAAATCAATAAGAATTATAGATTTCACCAAAACAGGACACAGAACCAAAGAAAGAATTGAAATAAGAAAATTCAACTGCTATTTTCATAAATCCTCCCATTGTGATTATTTGGATGATGAAGATGAAATTGCTAAAATTGATGAAGAGGTGCATAATGAGCTTAATGTTGTATTTTCAAAACAAATGAATTTATATGGGGTCAACAATGATGATACTCTTGATGAGAGTTATCCACCATGTATTACACTTGGAGAAGCTCCTAATACAACATTTGTTGTAGTCCCATTAGCTATTTTTCTGCCTTCCCTATATGATGAGAAAGATTGGGATGTGGATGACCTATTTTAGGTTGGCTCGTGTGTGTGGTACTCTTTTATGTTGTCTTATGTATTATTTACAGTGTTTTCTTGCATATTATGTGATATCCAATGGTGTGCTACCTAGCGTGTCTCTATGTTTGTGAGATTTTTTTGGATGACCCTTGTTGCTTTGTTGGCGCAAGGATACAAAGAAAACAAGCCTGTTGTGGCATTCTTCTATTTGTATCTTCATTCTTTTATATGTTGTAAAATTTGTCTTTTATTCTTGTCTTGTGTTTTCCTTTGGGGATGATGTAAGGTGTTGAGACATTTAGGTCTCTTCCATGTTGACCCAAAAGTTTTTTTTTCTTCTCTCTCTATGTGTCATTCCTCCATTGTGTTTGTTGTTCCATGCATATTTAGGGAATTAAGTCAGTTTTGAGCTCTATTATATCACTATAGCAAAGACGTATATTGACCCTAGATCCATGGATCCCTCATTGTTCATTTTTATTTTGTTTGTTGTATTTCATTTGGGGACAAACCCTTGTCATGATGTAGCTTTATTGAGAAACATGTCATTGACATAGGGCTTTCCAAATAAGCTCTTGTGATCTTTTGTTACATGGCATTTATCATTTTCTACTTTAAAGTAATTGCTCATAGCACGGTGTTTTGCAATTTCTTTAAAGTGGGGGCATACATTGGCATTATTTTTTCTTAACTTTGTTCATGAGTGTTGGACTTAGTGGTGTGTTGACATTGACATTGACATTTTTTTGCTTCACTTTGTTCATAGGCATTAAACTTATTGTTGCATTGGCATAGCATTTTGATCATTTTATAGCACCTTATCAAGGTTATCAAGGAGTATAACCCTTGGTATGGTTGATATGGGTAAACACTTAGTGAAAAATGGTCCTCACTAGACCTAGTGTATTTCTCATTTTTCTACCTTGTCCTGGGGGCTCACCTAGTGAAAAACGGTCCTCACTAGCCCATGTTCCTTCTTGTTTATGATTCACCTAGAAAATATCAAACTTTTCTATTGTGTGTCATCAACGCCTTTTGTATGGGTTCTAGCATAATACACAATTTCACATTATGTTTTATCCCCCTTAATTTATTGGACCTAATTAAGTCCCTAATTTCCTAAATTATGCATCCAAGGCCTATTTTACCAGTTTTTGAAGGATTGTAAGCATTAAATAAATACAAATAATTAATGTTTTGATCCCAACATTTAAAGTCTCAGAAGATAGGGCCAGAACCCATATGCCCATGGGCGTATGGGTCCCCCTATCTTGTTGGGGACTAATTTTTAATATGTTGTTGGTGGCATTTTAACATTAAAAATTCAAATCTCAAGTGTTAGTTTTTGGGATCTAATTTTTAGGAAATTAGAACAATTACATATAAATACCTAGTTTTTGCATAATTTGAAGATCATCTAGAAAACTATTGGAAAACTTATGATCAAGAGCACTATTGAGCAAGTCAATAGCAACATTTTAGAGCATTATTGCAGCAATTCAAGATCCAACATCATGTTAAAGTTTATGTGTGTTCATGTTTTGTGAAGGATAACCCTTGTTGTAGGTCTTCAAAGCATTCAAGCAAGAAAGATTCAAATCCTTGAGGTGATGTGCATGACTTCATTCCTTCAAGGAAGCCATTGAAGGGTGGTGAGTTGCAGCACTTTGTGATTTCATCATTCCTTCCTTTCACTTATCCAATTATCATTGACATTTCCATTGTGGAAGTGGAAACGCTTACATGGGGTTCAACTGAGGCAAGCCCCTAAATGGCCCAACATTTATTCTCTCTTTGAATGTGCAGGTTATAGGTTAAAAGAGGATTGAAGGAAAATTGAAGGCAAGTTTTCCATTGTTGTATACAAATCCCTAAAAGTTGTCAAGCCATAGAAACTCACCTACAAAATTATCTAATAGTATTCTAAAAACTCTACAATAGGGAAACAAAATCTTCGATCCAACATTAGAAGACTGAAAAATCAGTTTTAGGACCCCTTATCAAGGACCCATACACCCCTAGGTGTATGATTTCTCTTTTGCATGCCAGATCCAAATTTTTATGACAGGTGCGCAATCTCCAATACTTCTCGGATCTGCCTACAGTTTAATATTTCCATTTTTGTGTTTCTAAAATATTGCATTTATCAAATTAGTTCAAATAGTTCAATTAGGTAAATCATTTCCAATCCACTTTCAAGGCCCCAAGAATGTTGATCCAGGTCTGATTGACTCACCTGCTTGGTTGAAAGTCAATATATTCACCTTGTTGATCTCCACATTTTATAAAACTTTGAAAAAGGGAAACTAATTGACCCTAGGGTTTATACATTCAACTTTACGGCCCCTTTTTTTCTATGTTTCAAAAGGTAGATTTTGAAAAGGGATCTTGATCATTTTGAAGGGAAAGAGGTTGATGCAAGGGTCAAAATGAGCCTACACAAATACTAAGGGAGTGGACACTCAAGTGGATACAAAAGTGTCTAGGTGAAATTGCAAGGGTATGCAATTTTCAACACTACAAGAAAAAAACTAAAGAGATGTGAGTTAGTGAGTAAATATATATTTGTAGCCAAATTTATGATAATATTTTAGGAGAAAATAACATATGAGTATGTAATGCACAGACATAAAACTTGATGGTTGAATAAGCAATGCAATTTATGTAAGGACATGTTTCTTCTTGGCACTATTATTTTTATCATAGATTTTATTGAGAATTATATATTACAATCATAAAATGAAGTGCAATCTCAGTACTACAACTCTATTTAAGTTACTATTTTCTTAAATATACCATTCAGGTACATGCCTAATAGTATAAAGGAAGACATAAAGATATTGAAAGAGTATCACTTCTACATTAATGAAAATAATTCTCATTCCACTAATTGTGTACAAGGTTACCTTAAACCTTTTCTTTCCCATAGATCTTAATTCACCTAATTTATATTATTGCATGCTAAAATTTGTATGTACTCCTACCACATTTCCTTACACTCTGTGATATAATGGTTAGTCAACCATTGTTAGCCCATAGTCATTACACTAATGGCAAGTATTTTTTCATTTTTCCACTAGTACCACCACTCATGCTAGTGTCCTCTTGAACCAACATGCGCAACTCTTCCTTTAGTGTCATGTTCTATAATGTCATCCAATAATAGATGCTTCCATGTGGATAGTACAAAGTCAAATGGTGTATCTACTTACCAACATTGCTCACCAGCATATAGTGCTCTATTTTATGGTTCCTAATTTTTAATTTAAAATGGTTTATTTTATTATCATCCCCATGGGTGGTTGGTTTTCTTATCAAAATTAATGGATTGCTCTCAAATTCCTTCACACACCTTTCGCTATTGTGGAGATTTACATTGGAAAATTATAATTTAACTATTTTCCTTGAGTCATATGTGAAGTTATGGTGGATGGTTTTCTTATTTATGGTATTGTGAGTAAGGTTCTATATGGATTTTTAGTTCATATTTCACACAAACAATAACAAGTGTTAAGTGGCATTGCTTTTTTTAATCTTCTCCTTGTAGACTATGTTATTTTTTGTAAGATATTTGAAGCATGAATAAGGTTGAGTCTTAACATGTTATAAAATTGTAAAAAATGGATGTATAGCCTAATTATTATTCTAGGTCATCTTATTTGTGTGATTCCCATTATACCATTAGACCTAGTTGCTATGATGGGGATGAAGGTCAAGATTTGTGTATCAATACCTTTAATCTAGATGCATTGATGTTATTATGCCATCCTCCTATCATTTTCCAATCCTAATACATCTAGGAAAATTTTCAATGAACTTAGAAGCAAAAAAAATATTATTTAGATTTAAATAAATAGGTTTGACATTAACGCATAGTCAAAACCCAAGCTTGCAACCAGAAGAAATCAAATGGTTAGGTAGTTTATGGAGGAATTGTCCTTGGATGCAACTTTCCACTAGGTATTGGTGATAACTTTAATGAGTTGATAACATTATAAATAACTTGATTTTTGTGACATGACTATGTTGAATCCTCAAGCTAGTCCACTATGTTTTACAGTGATATCTAAGAACTAATACAATCATTTATCCTATGACAATAAACACGACATGGCATGGCATGACTATTATGAGTGTGGAATTTTTCCAATCTTTTAAAGGACCCATGAGTCTTAATGAATTTTAGGAAAATCCATTCATGGCCCAATATATATTAGGAAAATTATATTTTCTATGAAATTATTGTCCTCATAAAAATTTGATGGATTTCCATGAGGGAAATAAAATTTTGGATATAAGATGTTTATCAGAACTTCCTTTCTTTGTAACTTGTGGATGATATAGTCAAACCTCCATGCTTATATGGTATCATTATCCTTCTATGTGGAACCTACATTTCCAATAACCTCTTCTATTTTGTATTACCTCAAACTTATTTTACCATGCCAATAATAAATGTATTCTTGCAAAATGCTTCATTTGCATTTAGCACAATGTTTCCAAGAGCCATATTTTACATTCTTTGTCTTGCGGGACTGGAATGAATTTTCCAATAGTTGAATTGGGTGGGTTAATGCTCAAGGAGACCATATTTCATTCCCCAAGTGCCTCAATCCTTCTAAGATACATGATTTTGGAAAAGTCTCTTAGAAAACCTAAGAGTAAAAAGTTGTCAATCTTTGGCAAAGTGGTTCAAAAAATTCATGGTGCCTAGGATTTTTTTTTTTGGACCTAAAGATGAATTTCAAGTCTCTCCACAATAAAATCTCTTATTTTTTTCAACTAAAATTTTTTTTATTGTTCCAAAAATGTATTATTACAAAATGCTTCAATAGCATTTAGTGTATTGTTACCAAAAACTATATTTTACATTGTTTTCCTTGTGGAACCCAACCAACTATGCCAACAAATTAATTTGGGTGATTGAATGCTATTGAAGGAAGAATTCCATCCCCCAAGTGTATTGATCCATACAAACTACATGGTTCCAACAAAGTCTCTTAAGAGAACTAAGAGAAAAATACTACCAAACTTTGGTAGAGCGATTCTTAGAGTTCATGATACCTAGGAATATTGGACCTAAAAATGAATTTAGGTCCCTCCAAAATAATCTCTATTATTTTTTATCAACTCAAGACTATTTGATTGTGCCAATATCAAATGCATTGTGTAAAATATTTCCAAAAACCATACTTTATGTTCTTTTCCTCGTGGAATTGAAATGATTGTGCCAAAATGTTGGGGTGAATTCTTCATTGATAGAAAGGCCTTGTTTTTTCCCCAAGTATCTTGATCCTTTGGGATGCATGGTTCCAGTAAAGTCTCTAAAGAGGCCTAAGAGAAAAAAAATACCAAAATTTGGCAAAGTGGTTCTCAAAATTTTTGGGGCCTAGGAATGTTTCCTTTAGGCCTACAATTAAAGATGTGGGGTATCTACATAATAATCTCTCCTAGTTTTTTCAATTTAAAACCATTTACCATGCCAATAAAAAATACATTCTTGCAAAATGCTTTAGTTGCATTCAATGTATTTTTTCCAAGATCCAAATGTTACATTATTCACATTGTAGGAACAAACCAAATATACCAACATGTCAATGTGGTTCGATGAATTTTAAATGAGGCCTCATTTTTTCTCCAAGTGTCTTGATCTATTTTGGTCACATGATTTCAATAAAGTATCTCAAGGAACCTGAAAGAAAAAATTATCAAACTTTAATAAATTAGTTTTAGATTTTTTGGTTCCTAGGAATGTTTTGTTGGGACCTACCGTTGGAATGTCAAATCCCTCCAAAATAAACTCTCTTATTATTTGTCAACTTACATAAAAAATACCATGCCAACAACAAATGCATTCTTGCAAAATACCCCAATGGATTTTAATGTAATGTTTCCAAGAGATATATTTAATGTTCTTCACCTTGTGGGATTGAACCAACTATGCCAAAACATTAGGTTGTGTATATGAATGTTAGAAGAGGCCCTAATTTATTCCCCAAGTGTCTTGATATTTTTTGGATACAAAATTTTGATAGTCTTTTAAGATCCATAAGAACAAAATATTTTCAAACTTTGTAGAGTGGTTCTTAGAATTCATGGTTCCTAGAGATGTTATTTTCATACCTACAAATAGATTTTGGGTCCCTCCATAATAATATCTTTTAATTTTGTTCAACTGAAAATTATTTGATCATGCTAATAATAAATGCATTCTTACAAAATACCTCATTTGTTTGTTAAGAGCTATATGTTATGATCTTCACCTAGCAAGACTAAATTTATTGTGCTAACACATCAAGATAGGTGTATGAATGATAGAGGAAGCCTCATTTCATTTCCCAAGTGTCTCAATCCTTTCAGGCTACACAATTTTGACAAACTCTTAAAAGAACTAAAAGCAAAAAATTATCAAACTTTGGAAAAGTGGTTCTCAAAATTTGTGGTGCCTAAGAATACTCCATTTGGACTCTCAACTAGATGTGGTGTCTATCCATAATAATATCTCTCACTTTTTTAATTCAAAACCATTTGATTATGCTAACAATGAGCATATTCTTGCATAATGTCTCATTTGCATTCATCATAATATTTCCGAGAGCCATATTTTATGTTATTTTCTTATGGGACTTAATTGACTATGGAAACACATCAAGGTAGGTGGGTGAATGTTATAGGATGCATCATTTAAATTTTTTGGGTCCCAATCCTTCTAGGCTACACTGTTCTAACAAAGTCTCATAAGATGCATAAGTAAAAAATTGTTAAACTTTAGTAGAGTGGTTCTTAAATTTTATGGAACTTACATTTGAACCTACCACTTGATTTTAATTCCCTCCACAATAACCTTTTTGTTTTCATCAAATTGAAACCATTTGATCATGACAACAACGATTGCATTCTTACAAAATGTCTCAATGGTGTTCAACATATTGTTGTCAACAGCCATATTTTACATTCTTCACCTGGTGGAACTGAACCAAGTATGCCAATAAATCAAGGTGGGTGGGTGAATTCTATAGGATTCCCTATTGTGTTCCCCAAGTGTTTTGATCCATTTGTGCTACACAATTTTGGCAAAGTCTCTTAAGAGACCTAAGAGTAAAAAATTGCCAAACTTTGGTAGAGTAGTTTTCAAAATTAATGGTGCTTAAGAATGTTTAGTTTGTACCTATATTTAGATGTGGGGTCTCTCCATAATAACCTCTCAATTTTTTTAAATAAAAAATATTTGATTGTGCCAACAATTAATGTATTATTTCAAAATACCTCATTTGTGTTAAGCATAATGTTGCCAAGAGTAGTATTTTACATGCATCAAGGTGGAAATTTAATGATAGAAGAGTCCTCTTTTTTTCCAAATGCCTTAATCCATTCAAACTAAACAATTTTGGAAAAGTATCTTAAGGGACCTAAGAGAAAAAAATACCAAATTTTGGCAAAGTGATTCTTAAAATTCATGGTGCTTAGGATTGTTTCACTTGGAGTTGCATTTGGTTGCGGGGTCCCTCCACAAGAACCTCTCTTAATTTTCATCAACTCAAAACCATTTGGTTGTGCCAAAAATGCATGCATTCTTGCAAAATGTTTCATTTGCATTCAACATAATGTTGCTAAGGGCCATATTTTATGTTTTTTGTCTTGTGGGAAAATTTGACTACACCAACACATTAGGGTTGGTGGGTGAATGCTAGAGACATAACTTCATTTCCAAGGGGTCCCAATTCTTCTAGGCTACATAATTCTAAAAAAAAATTAAGACCTAAAATAAAAGAATTGTCAAACTTTAATGGAGCAATTATAAGAGTTCGTAGCACATAAAAATATTGTGTTTAGACATATAGCTAGATGTTAGGTCCCTCCATAATAAACTCAATTTTTTTAACTTGAAACCATTTTACTATATCAATAATGAATGCATTTTTATAAATTGGCTTAGTGGCATTCAACATAATGTTGCCAAGAGCTTTATTTTATGTTCTTTGCCTCATGAGACTGAACTGACTAAACCAAATATATTGAGGTGGGTGGGTGAATTCTAGAAGAGGCCCCAATTTTTTCTCCAAGTGTCTTGATCCTTCCAGACTACAACAAAGTCTCTTAAGATACCTAAGACAAAAAAAATTGTCAAACTTTGGCAAAGTGGTTCTTATAATTTGCAGTGCCTTGAAATGTTTCATTTGGACCTATAGCTAGATTTGGGGTCCCTATCTCATTTTTCACCTCAAAACCATTTCATTGTACCAACAATGAATGCATTCTTGCAAAATGCCTTAGTGGTGTTTGTTGCAAGAATGAAAAGAATGAAGGTGTTGTCATTGATGTCAACTAGTCAATTGGTTATCAACCAATTGTTGTTGTCATTGATTTCATGGTTGCAGGTTATTGGTTGTTCATGTCAAGGATATTGAGAAAATTGTATTGAAGAAAGGTTGCAAGTGTTCAATGGTTGCTTCAAGTTTTGCTCCGGGATTTTCTCCTATGTTTGTGTGGTTTGGGTATGTTGATTGTGGTTGTTGAAAGTTGTTATATCCAGATTTTTGGCTATTGATTCATTGTACAATGCGAGTTATGTTCACCAGTTGTGAACTATGGTTTTTTGTGTTTCTAGCTAAGGTTCAAGAGAAAAGTTGTTGGTCCGAATTTCTCTTTGGTAAATTCTTATGACTTACGGTTCTAGAGTTGAGTTGTTATGATTGTATTGAAGATAATTTTGGTATTTGGAAGGTTTGTGCTTAATTTTTCTATGTGTTTTACACTGGTTTTTCTGACCTTGTGTTGAACACTATCTTTGAAGTTGATGAAGCATGTTGGATCTATGTGGGTCCTTATCAAGCGTGTGTTTGGGTCGCCCTCATTTCAATTCCACCCTAGGATGTTTTGGCACCAACCTAATTTGAATTTAATATTGGATGGTTGACTTTGGATTTGTTTCAAAGTTGAAGATGGTATAAATGCAGGATGAGTTAATGGTGAAAATATGTACAAAGAGATAAGTGCAAAGAAATAGAGCAAATAGATGTGAGATTGATGCAAATCAATGAGTGTGTGTGATGCGAGCAGATCAGTGTGAAGCCTAAATGTTGAGTTTCTTGGATGCAGTGAGGAGAAGGTGTACTCTATCATTCATGCATGTCTGCAAGTGGTTGAGCAAATTGTGGTGGATTTCTCTGTTGCATTGAGATTGTCTTCTCTCTGTAACATATCTCTTCTGTCTTCTTTGTATCTTTGTAGTAGTGAGCCCTCTGGGTTGTTAGCCCTGTTGGATAGTGAGTCCTGATCTAGACAATGAGTCCTTGTTTTGGTAGTGAGTCTTGTTTCTCAGGAAGTGAGCCTTTGTAATCAGTTTTGATATTCTCTATATATTGATTTAATCCTCACCATGGTTTTTCCCTTATTTGGTTTTCCACGTAAATCTAGTGTGTTGTGTTTGTGTGATGGTTTTCAATTTTTGCACTTGCACTTAATGTTTAATCATTTAAGCAATGTTAAAAATTAGTTCTAGTGAATGATTTAAAGGTTTAAATTTGTTACAACTAATTCACCCCCCCTCTCAATTGTCTTATTCAACAATTGGTATCAGAGCTTGGTTCCTTGGAGTAGAGCTTAATCGCTTAAGGAAGGTTTGGGATGGCTGACAAAGTTACTTATGATTATTGAGGTTCGATGTAACTAATTATGCTATCTAGAAAATACTGATGGGAAGAATATCTAGAGTATTATGGATATGATGTGGAGAAAGATTACAACAATCCTTATACTCCTCCTGCTAATGGTCCAAGTATGGCTGATGAGATCAAAGCACATGAAGCGAACAATAAGGCGAAGTACATTTTGAAGAACAGTCTTGTACATTTCGAGCTGATTAAGGTTTAGAATCTGAATACTGCTAAGGAGGTCTGGGATGCTTTGGAAATGGCACATGAAGGTGATGAAAGGGTCAAAGAGGAAAAATTGCAGAATTTGGAAACATAGTTTGAGCTCCTACATATGTCTAAAGATGAAAATGTTAAAGCTTATGTACAGATATTAGATGAGATAGTAGGTGGAATGGAAGGACATGGTGCTACTATAGATGAAACCAGGATTGTAAAGAAGATTCTTATAACTCTCCTTGATGCTTACAGCAAAAAGGTATGTGCTATTGAACAAAGTATAGATTTTAAGACCTACACTAAAGATCTGTTATTGAGATCTCTAACATCTTATGAGATGAGGAAACTGAATTTGAGAAATGAATTCAAATCAAAGACTGATTTTAAGGCTACAAAAGTTGAAGATCCAGATGAAGAAAATATTGATGAAGTAGAAGCTAACTTTGTGAGAAGGATGAGGAAAGGCTCTGGCAAGTATGAAGGTAAGTTACCCTTTAAATGCTTAGTTATGGAGAATAGGTCATTATGTTGCAAATTGTTCAAAGAGAGCTAAGAGGAATAAACAAAGATATGAGAAAGAAAAGAAAGGTAAGAAGATCAACAGAGCATATTATGTGAATGAGAATGCTAGTATATCTTATGAGGATTTTGATTATGAAGATCCTAATGACAATGAGTGCTTTTTCTTGGCTATAAAATATGAACCTACTTCTGCTAATTCTGAAAAATAGGTCAAGGAATGCCCTATGGAGAAGGAGAAAAATGAAGGTACTGTAATCTCTACCCTACATGTTAAATAAGAAAAGAACTATTGGGTTGTTGACAGTAGTTTTTCACATCACATGACTGGTGATAAAAGTAAGTTTGTTAAACTTGAAAAATATGATGGAGACTTGGTTATGTTTGGAGATGATAATGGTGCTAAAATTTGTGTGATAGGTTCAGTAAGTTTTGATGGAAAGCATAATACTAATGATGTCTACTATGCTAAGGGTTTAAGGCATAATATCTTGAGTGTTGGATAGATGTGCAATAAAGGATATAATCTTGTGTTTGAGGATGAGAGACATGAGATCCGAAAAGGATCCAGAATAGTGATTGCTATAAGAAAGAAATCTACAAGAAATGTCTATCAACTTAAGGGTGTTGAGGGACGATGCTTTATGACTCGGATTAATGATAGTTGTGGCATCAGAGAATGTGTCACATGAATTTTGATAACTTGGAAAGGATTAGTGCAGTTCAAACCGTGAGATATTTAACAAGGATTACAAAGCTTGTTAATGCTATTTGTAGGAATTGTCAATTTGGAAAGCAAGCTAGAAGCCACTACAGATCAAAGGAACAATCTAATACTAGACTACTAGGTTTAATTCATACAAATCTATGTGGTCCTACAAGAGTGAGAAGTCTACAAGGTGAAAGGTACTCTATGCTTTTGATTGATGATTATTCTAAATATACATGGGTTACATTTCTTAGAGAAATCAGATGCATTAGATAGATTCTAGACATTCAAAGCTATGGTTGAAACTAAACTGAATTTGAGGATAAAATGCTTAAGGTCTAACAGAGGTGGAGAATTCACCTCCCTTGAGTTTAATATGTTTTGTGAAGTGCATGGAATAAAAATATAGTTATCTACTCCAAGAACTCCTCAAAAGAATGGAGTTGTTGAAAGAAAGAACATAACAGTTCAAGAGGCCGCTAGATCAATGATTAGTAAGATTGGTTTACCAGAAGTTTACTGGAGAGAAGCTATTCATACTACTGTTTATGTATTCAATCAAGTTCAAGCAAGAGAAAATAGTACAAAGACCCCCTATGAGCTATGGTATGGAAGAATTCCTACTGTTAAGTATTTCAAGGTATTTGGAAGCAAATGTTATATCAGAAGAGATGAAGAAACTTTAGGAAAGTTTGATGCAAGAAGTGATGAAGGCATTTTTCTTGGATATTCTACTAAAATCAAAGCCTACATATGTTTCAATAAAATACCGAGAAAGATTGTAGAAAGTGCAAATGTCAAGGTTGATGAAACAATGAAGAATTCAACTGATATTGATGGATATGTACCTGATGAACCTGATTGTGTAAGAATTGAAGAAATTGTGGAAGAACAGGAAAAGGATGAGCAAGAGAAGAAGAATGAAGAAAAAGAAAGAGAAGAACAAGCTCCAGTGGTGTCCCCTAAGACACCTAGATATGTACAGAAGAATCATTCAAAAAGTCAGATCATTGGAGATAAGACAAAAGGAGTATTGACAAGAAGCAGAGTTGTTGCTGAAGTAAATCTATTTTTATTTTTTGAGATTGAATTGAAGACTATAAGTGAAGCATGTAAAGATGAACATTGGATGGAAGCTATGAAAGAACTTATGTAGATTGAGAAGAATCAAACTTGGGAATTGGTCCCAAGACCCGCAAATAAAAACATTATTGGATCAAAGTGGGTATTTAGAAATAAGTTGAATGAGAATGGAGAAGTGGTTAGAAACAAAGTGAGGCTTGTGTGTAAAGGTTACTCACAAGTAGAAGGCATAGATTTTCAAGAGACTTTTGCTCTGGTGGCAAGAATCGAAGCTATAAGGATGTTCTTAGTATTTGTTGCTCATAGAGATTTCAAGGTCTATCAGATGGATGTCAATTCTGGATTTTTGAATGGTGACCTAGAAGAAGAGGTCTACATGGAACAAATGGAAGGATTTTAGTTGTCAGATCAACCGGATATGGTGTGTAGATTGAAGAAAGATTTATATGGATTGAAGCAAGCTCCTAGAGCTTGGTATGCAAGGTTAGATACGTATTTGATTCAGCAAGGTTTCAACAAACGTACTGCAGATAATAATTTGTATTTTAAAATTTAAAATGACAAAATCTTGATTGTAGTTGTATATGTCAATGACATTATTTTTGGAGGAAATGAAATTGTGTAAGTTGTTTGCGGAAGAGATGCAAAAAGAATTTGAAATGTCTATGTTTGGAGAGATGAATTTCTTTCTTGGGTTGCAAATTAATCAAACAGAGAAAGGAATTTTTATTTCACAATATAAGTATGTGAAAGAGATGTCAAGAAGAAGTTTGGGATGGATGGTTCCAAACTGGTATGTACTCCTATGGTGACTGGTTTCAAATTAGGTAAATATGATGATTCACCTAAGGTTGATTAGAGCAAGTATAGATCTATGATTGGTGGACTATTGTATTTGACTACTACTAGACCGGATATTATGCATGTTGTCTGTCTTGTGCCTAGATTTCAAGATCTTAGGGAAACACATGTTAAAAGAATATTCAGATATTTGAATGGCACTTTGGATTATGGGTCATGGTATCCTAGGGATACTGACTTTACACTAACTGCTTATACATATGCAGATTGGGTTGGATGTGTTGATGACAGAAAGAGTACAAGTGGTGGTGCATTCTTGGTTGCAGATTGGTGGTATGGTTGAATAAAAATCAAGATTCAATTTCCTTGTCTAATCCTAAAGTTGAGTATATTGTTGTTGCATCTTGTTGTACACAAGTTCTATGGATGAAACAAATATTGAAAGATATCATAGTGATGTATGATGATCTTGTTTCTATCTTCTATGATATCACAAGCACAATTAACATTTTGAAGAATCCAGTGATGCACTCAAGGACAAAACAAATATCTATCAAGTATCATTTCTTGAGAGAGAAGGTCATGTTGAATGAAGTAAAGCTTGAGTATGTTCCAGCGAAGGATCAGATAGCTGATATATTTATGAAGGCTCTTCCTAAAGATACTTTTGAGTATCTCTGAGAGAAGTTAGGGGTCATTGCCCCTCCTTTCTTAAACTAGATGCATATGGAGATGCATCAGTCTAGTCGATCTATGGATCTATCTTTCTTTTGGACTGATGTTTGGTGGCTACCTCTCAAGGGGAGCAGGTAGTGTCATGTGTTGTCATTGTATGTATTTTATTTTTAATGTCAAAGGGGAAATCCATGTAAAATATCTTTTTTCCTTTGTCATTGATGTCAAAGGGGGAGAGAAAGAATGTGAAAAAGAGAGGAATGTGAAAAATGTTATCTACTAAGGGGGAGAAACAGAAAGAAAAATATTGAGAAGTGTATTCATAACTAGTATGTTGCCCTTAATGTTTTTTCACATCATGTGTTGTCATCAATGACAAAGGGGGAGATTGTTGCAAGAATGAAAAGAAATGAATGAAGGTTTTTTCATTGATGTCAACTAGTTAATTGGTTATCAATTGGTTGTTTTTTTCATTGATGTCATGGTTTCAGTTTATTGGTTGTTCATGTTGAGGATATTGAGAAAACTGTATTGAAGAAAGGTTACAAGTGTTCAATGGTTGCTCTGAGTTTTTCTCCAGGATTTTCTCCTATGTTTGTGTGGTTTAGATATGTTGATTGTGGTTGTTGGAAGCTGTTATATCCAATTTTTTGGCTATTGATTCATTGTATAGTGTGAGTTATGTTCACCAGTTGTGAATTGTGGTTTTCTATGTTTCTGGCTGAGGTCTGGGAGAAAAGTTGTTGGTCCGGATTTCTCTTTGGTAAAGTCTTCTAACTTTCAGTTCTAGAGTTGAGTTGTTATGATTGTATCAAAGATAATATCGGTATCTGGAAGGTTCGTGCTTAATTGTTCTATGTGTTTTACACTAGTTTGGTCGACCTTGTGTTGAACACTATCTTTGAAGTTGATGAAGTGTGTTGGATCTATTTGTGTCCTTATCAATCGTGTGTTTGGGTCGCCTTCATTCCAATTCCACCCTAGGATGTTTTGGCACCGACCTAACTTGAATTTAATGTTGGATGACCGACTTTGGATATGTTTCAAAGTTGAAGATGGTATAAATGCAAGATGAGTTAGTGGTGAAAAGATGTACAAAAAGAGATAAGTGCAAATAAATAGAGCAGATAGATGTGAGGTTGATGTGAATTAGTGAGTGTGTGTGATGCGAGTGTGGCAAATCAATGTGAAACCTAAATGTTGAGTTTCTAAATGCAGTGAGCAGAAGGTGTAATCTATCATTCATGCATGTCTACAAGTAGTTGAGCAAATTGTAGTGGATTTCTCTATTGCATTGAGATTGTCTTCTCTCTATAACATATCTCTTCTATCTTCTTTGTATCTCTATGGAAGTGATCCCTCTGTGTTGTTATCCCTGTTGGACAGTGAGTCTTGATCTAGACAGTGAGTCCTTGTTTTGGCAGTGAGCCTTGTTTCTCAAGTAGTGAGCCTTTGTAGTCAATTTTGATATTCTCTATAGTGTGAGTTAATCCTCACCGTGGTTTTTCCCTTATTGGGTTTTCCACATAAATCTAGTGTTGTGTTTGTACGATGGTTTTCAGTTTTTGCACTTGCACTTAATGTTTAATCATTTAAGCAATGTTAAGGATTAGTTTCGGTGAATGATTTAAAGGTTTAAATTTGTTACAATTGATTCACCCCCCCTTCTCAATTGTCTTATTTAGCAGTGTTCAGTGTAATGTTTCCAAGAGCCATATTTTATGTTCTTCACCTCATGAGACTGAATTAACTATACCAACACATCAGAATGGATAGGTGAAGACTAGAGGAGGCATCATTTTATTTATGAGTTTCCACATACACATTAACTTGACCCCGTCAAGATGCAAGCCCATGTAGGTGCTCATTTACTTGGTCATAATCCAATGATTACTCAACACCTTAGTGCAAGTGTCAAATAGGTGGTCACACTACATATACCAATCCAAATGTCTAAATGGTAAAATGCAAACGTAAGCTTATGTATTTTTCTATTTAGTTGTAGAACATAAAGAACATGCACAATCACATACAACCCATGTGCCAAGATAGAGAGGCTACTAACTAATCACTAGATAGTTAAAGAAACATTACTTAGGTTATAAGCAATAGGAAATAGAAAGTTAGTGAATAATACAAGAAAAGTGCTTAGGCAAAGGGAAAGGATTAAGAATTTATATAATAAGGTTGTAACATGAGGCTTAATAAATGCACAAACATTTGAACAAACTAACATATGGGTAAGTAAAAAACACAAGTGCATCAATTATATGGCTAAGTAAAGTCATAAGATAGAGCCCTAATTAAATATTCTTAGATCAAGTATTAATAGAGGTAACTAGAGCACTATAAAGAGCCAAAACTAGGTGAACACAAGATTGAGTGTCAACAAAGTCTAGTCTAACTCTATAAAATATATGCTATTAGAACCTTGAAACAAAGTCCATAGAAATAAATAACATATATGTCGTTAGACGCTTCGTGCAAAAGTCATACAATCATCATTTATAAGATTCAATGTCACTCAACAATGATGCATGATACAACCTTCAAATAAAACCCTTACAACTTGATGACATAATCATCATTAGACCCTTCATGCAAAATCCATAAATCATGGTGCATAAGGGTCAATGTTACTCAACCATAATGCATCAACAAGCACACTTGGGAAACCATAAGATTTTGAATAAACCTTCAAACAAAACCCATACAACAAAATGGTATATATGTCATTAAAACCTTCAAACAAAACCCATATAACATAATAACATATATTTCATTATACTCTTCATATAAAAGTCATGATCATGCACAAGGTTGAATGTCACTAATCATGATGTATGAATAAGAAGGCTATGCACACAATCTTAGGAGTTTGATGCACACTAGCCATGATGCATGCTTCACACAAAATGCATGACACTCATATCATATTATTCCATTTATGTTATTCAACCTTTATGCACACCATATACATATGTGACATGACATTAACCCTTATGCACACCATACATATTAGAGAGATAGTGATGGAGAGAGGGAGACAAAGGGAAAAATAGAGAGGTAGAATAGGTACAAACCATTTAAGCTATTATTACATACACAATATTTATATATATTGATCTTGATAAGGCCATGAAGGCACACCTAATATCATCAAAATGTCATATACAATGCCATGAGACCGAATTTGTCTCTAAAACTATAAAATGTCATCAATATATAGTCATACAAATTGTTATGAATATGCCATATAGGCTTACAAAATGTTCCTTTTTCTATGTAACAAATACTATTAATGAAACATTCAGTGTCTCTTTACTTAACTAGAAAGTGAACCTCAATCCCCAAAATTGGTTGTTGTCTTACATCATTTTGATCTCATGTGCCTCTTACTCTTTTGTAGCTCAACCTATATATAGAAATAAAATTAGATATTATACCAAACTCTATAAATTAAAATTATTATTTTAAAATGACAAAAATAATAAAACACACTTACAACAAACTCATAGTCTAGTTGTTATTGCCTATGACACTCAACATCATCAAGAGAGATCTATCCTTAGACATGAGTGCTTGCATCAATCTATAGCATAACAAAAACACTCTTAATTGATTATTTGCAAATACCTAATCATTTCAATTGACAATAATGATAATTAAATGTATACATTCATAGTCCTACATGTGAGACATTGAGGATGAAACTATTGCGGCAACACCAACATCCATTTTTTCTCATAGACTAGGAGGTGTGATAGCTAAACTCATCAACTAAACAAACATTAATAGATTTAATTGAGAAACTCAAGAACACATAAACAATAACATATTTTACATGAAAAGAAATCAGCACACAGGAGTGGGTAGGAGAAGGCGCGGAGGAGGCGATTTCAAATCTAAGGAGGCTAATCAGGGTAACGATGATGAGGATGGGGATTCATGACTTTCGATTGGTGTTGTTGCGCGTGTATCTCCTCCTTGCTGTGGAGTTTGGAAAGAAGGAAGGGCACGAGACAGGGCCACACTCAGCTGCGGAAAGTTCCCCCATCTGTTGATAGCGATGCTGAAGACATCATGGATGATGATGAGATTGGTGCTCAGGTTTTGGAGAAAAATGTTTTTTTGCATCGCCCTCAATCCCTTGTTGCCTCGGGTGGGCTTGTTGGCGGAGAAGGCAGTTTTGTGGTTGTTGAAGGAGCTACAGTTGTTGTTAAAGATGGTGTTGGAGATGAGGTTTTCGACGCTTGCGAGGGAGGTAAGGGGTTATCCCCTGTCTCTGCTCTCTTTTCCTTGGTAGATTCTGATTAGGAGGATTTGGATGGTGGGTGGGAGGTTGAATACCCTCTTTTCCCTCCTACGCTATCTTACGAGGGGGATCCTCCAGTTGAAGAGGAGTTCCTCATGAATTTTTTACTAGAGGCTCGTCAGAAGGCTAAAAAGATTGTTGAGGTGCCTGTGTCTGAGGCCACTAATGGTGTTCAATTTTTGGGTTTGAGGAAAGGTTTTCTTTTCCCCTCTAAAGATGCCCTGCCCTCCACAAAGCATAGTTTGGCTTCTGTCCTTTCTCCTAATCTCGTGGAGTGTAGGTCTTCGCGGTTGGTGAACGATGTTGTTGCTTCTTCTCTGGTTGTTGTTTCTCCCGATGTGTGCAGGACTCAGCTGTTAGTGGAGGAAGTTGTTCTTCTGTCTGCTGCCAGTTTTGAACCTGATGTTCCTCTGGCTTCTAGCCATGTTCCTACCCCTAGTGGGTGAAGGAAGGTTGCGCTAATGAGAGGTCCAGCAACCTGCACGATTTGGGAGCTAGGCAGATTACCTTCGAGGTTCCTGATTCTATTCTCGAGGAGACAACTGAATGGTTAAGATGCTCGCTTGTTGGGAGATTTTGTGGTAATCGCCCCAACATTGACACTGTTCGCAAATGGATTTTACGAATTTGGAAGCTTTGTGGCAAGGTAGAGGTTTTTGCAATGTTGAATGGCTTTTTCCTTTTTTCCTTTTCTTGTCAAGAGGATTGTTCTAAGGTCTTGACTGATGGCCCTTGGTTTTTGGGGTTAAACAGTTTAAGTCTTCAAAGTTGGTCGTCGGGTTTCAATCCTATGGTTGAATCCTTCAAGTCTCCTATTTGAGTCTGTTCACGTGGGCTTCCCTTAGAATTTTGGAATGAAAATATTTTCATGCTTATTGCTAACTCTTTCGGGCAATACAGTGCTACTGATAAGATCACTAAGTTTAAAAAGCGGTTATTATATGCTAGATTTTGTGTGTTTGTGGAGAAAAATATGCAGCTGCCCACTCAAGTTACTTTGTCCTCCAAATTTGGTGTCTGGGTTCAACAGTTGAACTTTGAAGAATCCCCTATTATCCGTCTTTCTTGTGGTAAAGTGGGTCATTCTTCCACTACTTGTCACAAGAATAAGAAATATCACTTTGTTTGGAAGAAGAAAAACAATCAGCATGTGGCTAAGGATGACTCTTTTACTCCTAATGGGAAGATGGATAATTAATTATCTACTGAGGACTGTAGGAAATGCTGAAAGTTGATCTTAAAAAGTGCTCTACAACGAATGCCTTGAAGATGGGGGAAGGTTCTATTTGCATGCCTTATCTCCTTTCCAAAAGAGTTAGTTTTGAGAAGGACCCTTGTTTTGAGTTAAAACAAAGTTCTTTGGAACACTTTTTTAAACCACCATGATTTTGGTGGGTTGGTAGGACTATTAGTCTTGTTGTTTCTTCGGTTGTCTGGTGTTTTTTTTTGTTGTTTGTTGTTGTTGGTTGGGCTTCATTTTTTATCTTTCGATTGTACAAGGGTTAGGGCCCTCTCAAAACCCTTCTTACCTAATCAAAAACATTATATTTTACATAATAAAAATGTAAAACATGCTATAATGTACCTCAATAAAACCAATGTCACAACTGATACTATGAACAAGCATGTTGGATGGTGTTGCATTGCCCACCTATTCAACAAAAAATTACATTTTCAAATATTTAACATTTTTCTAAATGTAAATTAACTACTATTTTATTGTGATATATTATAATTTTACCTCTAAAATATATAAGATCATAAAACTTGATAGTGGAATGGTCGATGATGTACCACCCTATGATGTTAGACACTAAAATATATAATAAATGCATAATTTTAATTTACTTTTACAATTACAAATCAATTTACATATTGAAATGTTAAGTATAAAATATAAAATATGTTATAAATTCATATTAAAATAGTTGTACATAATCACCAAAATAAATTGTGTAATAGGTCATCATTAATCACCATATTATTTGACTCACCACCCTATACTACTCAATCACCCTCTATGCTCCCAATACATCTATAATGACAGTGAGTGCACTCATGGGGGGTGACACCATTTACACTCTGAATCATAGTCTAGTCCAAAGCATAAATAACTCTTATAGCATAGGTGGGAGGTAGTAGCATTATAACTCAATGGTCTTGGTGCTTGATCATTTGTTGAACCACAAGGTTGTTACATTTATGTGTCATGATGTATAAGGGTGTTTGTGAGGCTAGTAATCACATGGAGAGTGTGTACCTCCATAGTCTCCTTGATGGCTATGGCAACATCATATCATACATAGATTTTTGTGCTATGAGTCTTCAGTGAAGGTTTGCTATATGATGAGCTCTCAATCTATCATGGGTAATGCCTCAACTTCTACTTTGAAAATCTCTCATATAGAAATAATTGAGAATGACATAAAGGACAAACTAAGTAAAATTTTCTCAAAAAATAGAGTATATACCTCTTCTTCAATTAATCATATGGAGAAATTTATAGAAAATTATCAACACGCAACAAAAAAATTGCATGAACATTTGAGCATCCACAATTCTGTCACAACACAAGTAAATTAGAATCAATGCTCCATTGTTACACCCCGATTGTATAGTTACTACTGCATAGGAAGTACATTGTAAATGTTTGAATCTTTCTGATGAATAAAACAAATTGTTCTTGTGATCAACTGAATGTGTCCTAATGATTGTATCATTATCTTATACTCCTATTGATGTAATTCTTGAATGAAAGTAGCATATTAAGTTATGGAATAATGTTGTTCTAACTTTCTACGATGCTTTATGTATATTGCCTTGGTTTTGAGCAAATGACTCCCGTTGTCGTGACATGATGTGCAGGAAATAGGTTCGTACCTCCAGGCAGAGGAGAGATATCACTCGGGGAGGAACTTGGTCGGGTAAACAGTAACAAATACCAATTGGACATACACACACAAACTATAGACTGAGTAAGCTAAGTCATTGTTGTGGTTAAGGGTAAGTCATCTGTAGGCTTGTTTAATATCATTAGGAGTCGTATCTACTTCTGAATGTGTAAATAAGTGATGCTAGCCAGTTTAATCTTATGTGGAGTAATATTTCTTGTTAGAGGTGGATATGTGTATTTGTATATATACATATGAATACGGTATGTACAAGTACCCATAAGTACATTCATGTCGATACAACGTATTAGAGCAGATGGATATGCCATACGTGTGCGTCAATATAAGTGTATTTATGAATACTTATACGTAAAGTAGATATATAAGTATATACACAAGTATACGTACCTGCAACTAACTTATTGAATGAATATATATTATGACAATATAATACCTCGGAATTTACATATACACATATTTATACATATACATGAGTACGTATAGTGAAAGTATGCTGACTAGCTCACAGTATACGAACGTATAATCAAAAATGTAAATGTATAAACATGTATAGATGTAAAGTTAAATATATTTATATATTTAATATTATATTAAAGTGCGTATATAATATAGTCTTTACAAAATATAAATATGTATATGAGATTATTTAAATTAATAATTTAAACAATTATACATAAATATATAATGTAAATTAAAACTATGTTATGTAAATACTTTAATATAATAAATATATATATAGATGTGTTTAATTAAAAGATTTGAAAAACAAATGGAATTTAAATCAACATTTTATTAATATTCAAAAGAGAAATGAGAATTTAGGAATATGTCGATTTTCTTTGAAAAAGAGTATTTCATTTGAAAATCAAAATCAAATATCTTTGTTATTTCGCCAAGTTCAAAATATTTCCTGTGGACTATTTCAAAATGGTGGAGTAAAATAAATTCGAAATAAGAGCCATGCCCGTTAAAATGGCGGATGAAGTGAAAACACGCAAGAAGAATCGCGCGACCTGGCCAAGCAACTGAAAATGGCCGAGTAAATTCATGCATAGCTTAAATGAGGATGTGGACGCCATAGAAACTGGGAAATAGTCTTGTTTTAAATTCGTCACTTAACCCTACCTGTTGAATCGCGCTAAAACCAAGAGGTGTCACGTTTTTGTGTACTGAGCATGTGCGAATTGAAAAATGCATCATTGCTGTCAGTTAATGGAGGTCGAAACCCTCTCCAATAAGCAACACGGTTCTTCTTTGAAGCTTTCCAAGCTCCGTTGGCAACACTGGCACCATAGAAAGAGGAAACAATTAAATTTCCAACTCTATATAAACCTACGAATGTTCATTCATAACACATGAAAATACAATCAAGAGATTCGTTCTGTTTAATCAAGAGTGAAGAGCATTTTACAGTTGAGAGGAATTCGCCATTAGTATAAGAAAGACTTTAGTCTTTAGTTGTTAAGAAAGGAATTCAGTGAGTGTTGGAAGAAGTACTCTCTAAGTCTGTGAACAGTAACTTATTACTACCAAACAGCTGAGAAGGAATTCGCTACAGAGCCAGATTGAATTCATTTGGTGGTAGGCAAAAAGAAGAAGTTTTACTCTTTCACCAAACTTCTAAGGGAAAGCTCTTGCCAGGCAGTAAGCTCTTACCAGGCATGTCAACCTTTTCCTTTCTATGCTTTCAATAATTCATGTATTTAGATGTTATTCTGTGTCTTGTCCTTTGGCTGAAAAGAACTGAGACTGAAAACTGATTTACTTAGAAATGAATAAGAAAGAATTAAAGTTTGTCAGCATAAAATAAATTGTGAAATAGAATGTTTTATGCATGTACTCTTCTATTGGTTTTTGCTTTCATTAGTGTACGATTTACACTAGGCAATGAAAAGAAAACTGCATAATTTGTATTGACTCCATATATGGAGTATATGCTTGTATATAATTACTAGATACTAGGAATGAATCGAGAGCATTTAATGAGTTACAAGTTACAACTAGATACTAGTTAACTTAGTCAAGTTATTGTATTCCCTAGGATGAGAGTATCCTGTATAAGGGCGTTGGTTGTAGGATCTTATTAAAATGTTCTTTGTTCTAGTAGTTAGATTGTTGTAGGAAGTCTAGGGTATGGACTACCCCGATAGTCCAACCTACGCGTAGAATAAGATAGCCTTAAGTCAAGTTGAACCTGGCTAGTGTAAGTGACAAATGACCTACATTCTTCATTGAATGTGAACACTTTGGCCAAAGTAGTGTAAGGAACCATTTAGATGTAGTACTACACTGTCCGTTCACCGTGATCCCGAAATACATCCTAGTTCGAGAATTGTCGGTTGCACGGAATCTAGCTTTGTAGGATCACAACACTATGTCCAGTTGGTAGTCGTTAAAGGTTACCCAACCAATCTCTTCTTCGAAGGGAGGGCCGTTCATTGCAAAATGATCGTGCGGGGGACCGCATTATAAGTCCGTGGTTGGCGGAAAAGCGCCCGAGTGATGTTTCTCCTCCTCAACATCCGACTGATGATCCAAGACTTGACAGGACGAAATCCTGGACCTTCTTACTTCTATTGGTGCTAAAAGCCTACGGGCTATGTATGTATATTATTATTCTTACTTTGTAATTTCATTTGGAATGAAATAGTTAAAAGTTGCAAAAGATGTATCATGTTTATGTTTTTGAAAAGAAAATTTTTATCATTATGGCATTATTCTTACTTATTGTTATTGAATTCTAAAGTTTTAAATTTATTGTACAAGTGTGTTCATTACATCCATTCAGTTCAAGTGTTTTAAAATAGGAATTTCAATCATTATTTTTAAATTTTGATTTTATTCTAAATTTAGTACAAACATTTTGTCCCACTAGGTGTGCCAAAATGTATGCATTGAATTCAATATAAAAAAGAAAAATAAATAATATAATATTATTATTATTATTATTAACAACACAAACTCCAAAAGGAACATGGATTCATATTTTATCACATTTTGATGAAGGATTGTGCAAGTCAAATAATCATGCAAGATTTCCACAACATATTGATGATTTCATGTTAAATTTTGCATCTATGGATTAAGGGGGGATAGATCTATAGATTTTCAAAGGAGAAGATGAATGGTTCAGATCTATTCACTTGATTTAGCAACTTAACTTTATTTTTTCTCAATTTTGATTTAAAACATAACTGCATGACCTTAATTTGTTTGGTTTATTTCATTTAAGAATATGTAAGCATAAACCAAAGAATTAAAATTTTAATAGTTGAATGAGTCAAAGAGGTTGAGGTTGACTTTTGAATATTGTTAGTTTTATGATCAGATGTAAAGCACAGAAAAATAATTTAAAATCAGACACAATAACACAACAAATACCCTGGGAAAACCCTCCTCTTGAGGGGAAAAACCCAGCAACAAATATCTCTCTATTATATATCAATAATGGCAACAATTCTCTTTACAATGAGGCCAATCTCAAGGCCGACATACAACACCTTCACAAGATGCAATGATAACAAGTAATCAGCACTTCCTTGTAACTCAGATCTGCCCTTAAGAAATTCACTATCTGCTCTTGATAATTCACCATCTGCACTTGATTGATCTTCCCTTGAAGAATTTGCACTTGGAAGAGAAGAAATGCTCAAACTTGATTGATGCACAAATGGAGTGGAATGATCTTGTATTTATACAACTTGAAGGAGAGAGGTCGCACCTTTTCATGCAAGGTCGTCCATCATAAAAATATAATTTCAATTTAATAAATACAATTTACAAGGAAGGTTGGCCAAGAAGATAATTACAAAGTTGCCATGTGAAGCGCCTCTTTACGTTGAATAATCACATATAAATAAGGAAGTATGAAGCCCGAAGCTGCAATTACATCAACAAATATGACAAGTTGATTTTGACAATTAACAACTCCATCAAAACATAAACAAATCCAAATTAATGCTCCAATTTAGAATAAGAATTTTAATCATTATTTTTAATTTTCAATTTATTTTAAATTCATTGCATACACAGCTAGTATACATACCAACGTGAACATGTGATGATGATGAATTTGGCCCTTGCCCTAATGCTTGTAGTTGCTTAAGTTATGATTGAGATTCGAACCAAAAACGCACACTTTTTGGTATTTAATTACCATATGAACATTTTTTTTGTTTGAGCCCAGTCTTGGGTTATGATTGTAGTTGAATTTTCACGAAATACAAAATGATAAGAATTGTAGGAATTTTATAGAAAAGAACTGTGTTATAACAAGGATGTGTAAAAACTATCATCGTATTATAATGCATGCGCACTCAAGTTTGGGATCAAACGGACCCTGAATTATTAAAAGTTATCAAGCATATATATATCAAACAAAATCACTCACCATAACATGTACATATGATTTGGCATGCCTTCAATAGAAAAATTCCATTATCAACTTGACTAGCCCAATAATTCATGCCCAAAGCTGTGATATTTTTGTCCTTTGGTCTATGTTGGAATTCTATGCTCTGTTCTAACTTGAATGTTATTGACCAAGGTGACTCTCTAACACATTGCCACGTTAAGTGTTTACAGGTTTCAACAAACTGCTTGTTTGTTTAGTAATAAGCGAGAAAAATAAAGCTTTCACTATTATCATATATAGACTTATAGTAGCTCAAGCAAGGTTTGTGTATTGTGGATACCATGTCACAGTTAATGCACTATGTCAGAGTAACATCATCTTGATATGAACCATCACAAGTTTATCAAAGGCAAGCACCAAATCAACTACAAATACAAGATCTACATGTCAAGAACATTCTCGCAACGTGAAGGCGCACATGATTCTTTGTACACAGTCATACATCATTTTATCTATCTAGACAGAGATGGAAAACATGCTTTGAGCCTTTGACCATTTAAATAAATGGGCAGAGGCACTGCAAAATAATGCATAGATGATCAAAATAAATGTATATTGAAATGGAAGCTAGGAGATAGAAACAAACCTGAAGATTTTTTTTTTTGAATGTGCCTTGTGCAAACAAAATAGCATATGATAGATGCTGACGAGGTTGACCCTTTTAAAAAATTAATGTTATGTTTCAATATTCCTCTGCAAGTTCAACTCAGGTTCAGACTGCAAGTAAAATCTTTCACATATATTGCTATCTTATATCCAATCTAATTATAACAAATCCCAGCATTCATTGCATCCATGATGTTAATTGTTACCTCCCAAAAATTACAGTCCTCTCAGTTGAGGGTATACTTGCAAATACTTTTCTTCCATTATACAACAGAACAATTCAAAATTCAAAGAAGAAAATGAAAAATGTTTAATGCTATAGAACTTCGAAGCAATCAAGGTTAGGGATTGTCATTTTTTTGCATTTATATTTCAGAGAAGGTTAAGAACAAATTATTGATTTCATTAATTACAGAGTCTATATGCTACTTCTAATTTAGCCAAATCCTTTTTGATCCACTACTGAGCCAACTTAACATCGTTGATTCAGTCATTAGCACCTCTTCTCAAAGACCTTTCTTTCATTGTTTGAACTCTAATTCGCTCTATTACATAATGGCTTAATCTACCAAGTTTGCCTCTTTAAATTTTTCAGTAACATCTTCCACAGAATGATCAATCTGAGGGGTTTTAATTTCCTTCTGATCAGCTTCTTTCAATCTCTCCAATATGTCTGCCTTCTCTGCCAAAATTACCTGCATTTTGGCATCCAACTTCTCCAACTTCCTTCTGAGCTTCTCTACTGAATTTCCACTTTTTCCTTTGTCCTTATCTGTTTTGACTTCGGCCTTATCTTGGTACTTTCTTTTCTTGTTCTCTCCACTTTCAACCAGAGTCCCTATATCCCTTTCCATGGCATGGTCTGGATCCTTGTCCTTATCCTTCTTTTCCTTAGTATTATCCTTATCCTTTTTCTTGTCCTTCTTCTTTTCTTTGCCCTTTTCTTGGTCTTGGTCTGCATCTTTTCCCTCTTTCTTCTTTTCCTTGGCACCATCCTTCTCTTTTTTCTTGTATTTCTTCTCTTTATCCTCACCAATTTCCTCCCCATTATTTTCCTTATCTGCAGCTTTGTCCTTTTTCTTTTCTTTCTTCTTTTCATGGTCCTGATCTGTACCCTCGTCCTTCTTTTCCTCAGCACTATCCTTATCCTTTTTCTTCTCTTTTTTCTTTTCTTTATCCTCGCTTTTGCCCTCCTCATTCTTTTCCTTGTCTTTTTTCTTTTCTTTCTTCTTTTCCTGGTCATTATCTGTCTCCTTGTCCTCATCATTCTTTTCTTTAGCACTGTCCTTGTCCTTTTTCTTGTCTTCCTTCTTTTCCTTACCCACAGTCTTATCCTTTTTCTTTTCTTTCTTCTTTTCCTGATCTTGATCTGTCTCGTTGTCCTCATCGTTCTTTTCTTTAGCACCGTCCTTGTCCTTTTTCTTGTCTTCCTTCTTTTCCCTATCCACAGTCTTATCTTTTTTCTTTTCTTTCTTCTTTTCCTGGTCTTGATCTGTCTCCTTGTCCTCAGCCTTATTTTCTTCAGCACCATCCTTGTCCTTTTTTTTGTCTTTCTTCTTTTCCTTATCTGTAGTCTTATCCTTTTTCTTTTCTTTCTTGATTTCTTTATCCTCATTCATATCATCAGCATTCTTTTCTGTATCTATGGTCTTATCCTTTTCCTTTTCTTTCTTCTTTTCCAGATCATGATCTGTACCCTTGCCCTTGTCCTTTATTTCTGCATGCTCAGGAACTCTATCTTGATTCTTCACTTCCATGTCTACAGGTTCCACAATCCCACTTCAGTTTCTCTCGTCCTTTGCCAATACAACTATCAAAATGCTTTGTCTGGGTTGATCTATCTGTGCCTGTTCCAATTCATGCAAATAATTGTGGCTGTAATTCATACATACCTGGCAAGCAATTCAAATTAATATGAAGCAAAAACTGCATATCAATGCCTGATAACAGTCCATAAAGAAAGACCCTGTATAAAATCTACATCAAATATTACCCCTAATTAGATGCAAAAGAGAATCTTGTCTTTGTAGTTACAGTTTTGTTGACCAGTAATGTGTATATGCTGACAATAAACAAGAATTAACCATTTAGGAATTGGATAATCATTAGGAAATAGATGATACTGTATCAAGAAAGAACAAAATACTAAACCATTGATATTTCACTGGAACAAAACATTATATGAAGATGTCTTAGGATAAACAAGAATAGCTGGATTTTGAATGCAAAACTTTAAATTCAAAGAGATCAAATATTGAAGGTTAAGAAATCTATAATCTAAATATACCAAAAAGTCTAGTGTGCATAATAGTAAGGATACTGATAAGCTAGAGTCAAGTCTGTAAAATTGCAAAATCCATAGCAACAAAAGTTGAGCCTCTTAAACATGCTTATTATGGGAAGTAGATGATTTAAATTATTTCATTAGCATAACAAGCTCAAAAACCTCCCTAATTCCATGTGTATGAACCTTCACTCGACTTTGGATATTATCTTTGTTCTCATTGAAAGCCTTTCGACACATTCTTGTCTCAGTTGCAGTTCATAACTCTGAGTTTTCAAAAGTCCTTCTAACTGTGGATGAAGATTGGATTCAAATAGTTGTTTGAAAACTGACCATTTTGGATTAGATGTTAACATATTTAAATTAAATTTGATTTAGAGAGACTAAGGATTTAAACAACTGCCCCACATTTGTTAGAAGCCCATATTGTTCTTGCTTCGGGGATACATAGCATCCACAG
This sequence comes from Sequoia sempervirens, assembly GCA_007258455.2. Taxonomy (NCBI): domain Eukaryota; kingdom Viridiplantae; phylum Streptophyta; class Pinopsida; order Cupressales; family Cupressaceae; genus Sequoia; species Sequoia sempervirens. The sequence goes on along the minus strand of VDFB02270651.1, from coordinate 10,436,503 downwards.
GGACGCATTCCCCTGCTGCCCCAAAATCCCCATGGTTCCAAGACAAGGATGTCCTCGAGACACATGGACTTGGAGGGGACGTCTCCCCTGATGTCCCACCACTGCTGCTCAAGACTGAGGGACATCTCCAGGACATCCCCCTAGTTTGGGGATGGCTTGGGGTCCCCGAAATGTCCAGGTAACTCCGAGGAGTCTCCCAACCATCCTCAAGACTTCCAGGCATCCCCCATGGCAGGAAAATGAAAAAATCAATTTTTTTAAAAATCAAAAACTCTTTTCGATCTACATGCCACAAACTCTAACCCTAATGGTTTGTGGGCTCCACCCAAACCATAAGCATTCACAAAGTACTTATAAATAGGCATCTAGCTTCTAAGCCTCATTTCAAATCACTCCTAAGTTTCATAATCAGTAAGGACTTAGTGTTGCAAAAAAAAGTGACAAAATTGTGAAAATGGCTTTCATCATGAAGGTTTGTGTGGTTTTATAAGCCTTAATTTGTGCTGCTCCTCAACCCCACTGTGGCCTCTGCCCCCAGACCCTCATGAGGGTGGCTGCCCCTAGTCCTTGCTGGGGGATCAACCCCTAAACCTCCACCCATCATCTTTAGTGTTCAATGCAATTATTGCAATGTTTTTAATGTTTAGTAGTTTAAATTTTACTTAGCATGTCAAAGTTTTATACTTACTCCTTATACATCTTTTTATAACTAATTTTTCAAGTACTATATGTGTTTGCATCACCCTCCTCCCACCACCAAAACTTAGGCCCTTGGTACCCCCATCCCCGAAACCCATCAGGAAACTCCATGGAACATAGATATTTTAGTAAAGCTTCAAATTACTGTCATGCATTCTATGCTTTTAGAAAGGTGTGAAGTCTTGATACTTGATTTTTGAATTTTTTTAGTGCATCCTTTGTATGTTTCCTACTCCAGCTATGCCTTTTGATCTTATGAGCTTCCTGTGTCCTCATTTTAAGGGCTCATCATTGTTTCTCAGATTTTCTAGGAAGAAATATGGAAAAAACTGCATTTGGCTTCTATCTTCCACAAACTAACTATTTCCCTAGTTTGAATGATAAAATGAGAAACAAGAAGTATGTTAAGTAAAATTCAGAGTTTGTATTTGTGAAAAGTTCAGTAACATGCAAGACCATGAGCTCTGACAGCTGCAGAGCTAGTAGTAGAAAACAGTTCAGAGTACAAAAAAAACAAACTCAACTCCCCTTTATAATAAGCATATAAGAAACTTCCATCCTATTATGGATGCCCATTTTTTGTTTTGGACCAACTGCTATTGAATTCTAGTAAGTTTTGGAGATGTCACTTTATTCTAAATACTTTGGTCTTGCTGTCCCATTGTTATTAGTTTAAATGAGCATGGAAGTAGTGTAGAAGCAGGAAACTCTAAAGCGAAAATAAAGCCATGTAAATGTTCTCTTTCTACTGACCTTGGATGTATATCACCCTGAATGTCCCACCCAATTTAGACTATATTCCTTTTTCTCCCCATTTGATGTATGCCTAAATTCAAATGTATGATCGAAGATTGTATTAAATGCACATCATTATTGATCAATAAACCTTGCATATTATCTTCAAAAAAAAGCAGATAACAAAAACTTGCCTAAAACAGGCTTTATTTATTGTAAGTGAATTTGCATTTCTCCAGTCCTCTAATGGCATATTATTCACCTGAAAGTCCGATCATGTGCAATGCAAACATTACAAGCACTTTAAAATGCAATAATCACTGATGACTGATGGAGGCTTATCAATGTTGCTGACTGATGGAGGCTTATCAACGTTGCTCTACAAGAGTTTTATACCCTTGTTTCGTAGTTGTCTGGTCAATTCATATTGTACTTCAGAGGTTAATCTTAGCCCATAGTTATACTGTTCTTAGAATAATGTGTGCCCTTGGTATTGTTTTTGAAAATCTGCAATAAGGTTTCCATGCTACAACAAAACTTGTACTTAACAAGGCTGCAAAGCAAGGAAAGTTGTTATTTTTTAAATAGATTAATTATTTGAAACTTAATTCATTCATGTGTAAACATTTTGGTAATTTTATGGACTATTTGTTGAATGAATTAAGTGTACTTCTCACTGGGGTAAGTTAGAGTTTGTCTTGTCAAATACATGCCATATAAATCTTCAACTAAAATTATGTGCAAATTCCACATGTTCTAGTCTAAGTGGGCTAAAAATCCCTCAGTAATGTATTTGCAGCTTCTTTTTTCCAAATGAAAATAACAAGCAACATTAGTATGTATGTCACATAGCATAGTCCTTAACATGAACCTTTTAAGACACTTTAAGCCTCTTTAACTTAATACCTTTTAAAAACTTCATGCCCCTTGGCTTCTTGAGGCAATCAAACATTGTCCATGGTTTGGAATTCTTCCTGTACACTTGGGTATATAGTATATACACACAAACATAATAACATTATACCCATTCTACCTTCTGACATTAGATATACCAAACTATTTCAACTTTATAATTTTGTATTCATGCTTGAATTCTATGGCCTTTTAGGGTGAAAACGGTGGGATTAATGAGTGGTTAGCAGTGGCTTGTGTTAGATGATTAACCAGAAGCTGTAGGGTTGCTTTCCCTTATCTTTCATGTTTTCTGCAGTGCTATGGAGGATTCATGCGATGCTAAGGAAGAAACTAGTACTATTTCTGCAAATAAATTGTAGTTGCTGCAAAAAGTGTTGTAGAAGCTGTTCCATAGCAGCACTCTTACAAATTGCTGCAGAAATTACAACCCTGATAATTTAATTTTTCAAATATCTTATTTTTAATAAAGAGATTCTTTGTAAACTAAAGATTCCTTGCCTGGTTGATTGGCACAACCACGTGGGATTTTATTTGGATTTTAGTAAGTTTGTTGGTTGGTTGATTATCACAATCAAACAGAATTTTGTTTGGATTTTAGCAAATTTGTTGTTGGTTGGTTGTTACAACCACATAGGGTTTCACTTGGATTTTAGCAAATTTGTTAGAGATTGTTGTAGCTAGTTCTTAAAAGGAATCTTATTTTAGTTAGCTTGTTGTGACTGCTTCTCTCTATATATTCTCCTTCATTTCACTTGGAGGAGAGAAATGAGTTGCTCCAGATCTATTTTGAAAATACTATTATTTAGCAATATAATATGCTTCTCATTGCTGCATAACATCTAGGGCTAGATGGGGTCAGACACTATTCTTTCTAGGAAGGACTCACTCAATGAATATTGATGGCAAGTGACCTTCCCTTTAGATAGTAGTTTGTTTATAGATTGTATGCTAAGTTACCAAAAACCTGTCGTTTCACCCCTACCATAGGATCAAATGGGAGTGGATATGGGACTAAGAGTGGTATGAAGGATGGGATGACCAGGGTACCCAGGAAAGCAAGGGTGTACCTTGGCCATGCTTGGGTGTTCCCAGCCATGCCCAAAGCCCAAGGGTGAATTTCTGACAAATAAAATGTTTTTTTAACTTTAAAAAAAAAAAATTAAAAGCCTAATAAACACTAAAATGTAGATAACCCTAAAAGTGACTAATTACATTCGTTCACAAAAATGACCAATACCATTCCCCTTTGCCATTTTTGCATTTGTGAAGCTAGCTGGTTTTTTTAAAGGTGAAGGATTGCAAAGGTGCCAAAAATATTTGGAAGGAGCCATGGGAAGGAACTAGCTTGCACAAAGGAGATTTATCAATCAAAGGTAAGTATTTTGTGAAATTCTTTTAAATTTTCAAGATCATTTTCAAGTTTTTGAGGAAGTTTTTCAACTTTCCCCCACCCAAAAGATAGATTTTTTAATAACATTTTAATTTTTTTTTGTTTTTATTATGTTTATGTACTGTAAGGTTTACATTTTCAATTATTTAAACAAAATCTTATAACAGGCAATCTATTCAAAAATGGCTACTCGTTCAAGTCCATTGGCCCCAAAGATAGGTAGACAATTCAGATACAATCAAGTATCACCTCTATTAAAATATGTTACAGTGGTTCAACAACTTCTAGGTGGGGCTTGTATTTGGTGTTGTAGTTACTATGGAATCAAGTATAAGAGTTCATATAGTTGAGTGAAAGCTTGCCTTTGTGCTATGACTGACCTAAGAATTAGAGTTTGTCAAGGGCCAAACAAGAAAGGGTCGCCACAGCAACAAATTATGGCACAATATTAGAGAACAAGAAGATGTTGTGAATGAGAGAAAAATTAAGATCTCGGCCTTTAGCCAAGAAAGGATCAAGGAAGCCACCTACAACATCTCCTTCAATAGTGGCTACCCCACATCATTTCTTGGAGACACCATCTACCCAAGAAGAAGATCCCTCTATTTCTTCCCACAAAAGAGGCCCATTAGAGAAGGCACTTTAGGATGAGGTGAGAGACAATGCAAATGAACACATTGCATGTTGCATTTATGCCAATAGTCTTCATTTCAACTTGTGGAGATCACCATATTGGTGGAAAATGGTGACAGCAATCAATCAAACACCCTCTAGTTACACGACTCTTGTGTATGAGAAGGTGCACACCATCTTATTGGCAAAAGAAGAAAAAATTATAGAAACATCACTAAAACTAATCAAGGATTCATGGGTCCCCACTTTGGGCGGGGGGGCTAGCTCGATTGGCTAAAGCATCCTGTTACAGGCAAGAGGTCATGAGGTCTAGTCTCCCCCCAAACCCGTGGTACCGGAGGGCGTGTCGTGCCACCACCACCGGTCACGTGAAAAAAGTTTACCAGGCACACTACAGTTTATAGGGGGACGGATAACCGACCAATTCCTACAATCTAAAAAAAAAAATCAAGGATTCATGGGATGAAATAGGAGCATCCATTTCTAATGGATGGAAAGACTCTAAAAAGTAGCCTTTGATAAATGTCATACAATGTCCCCTAAATGGGCAATGTTTTTTAAGACAGTTGATTGTGAAGGGCAAGTGAAGGATGAAAACTTCATTTCCAAAATCCTCCTTAAGTCCATAGAGAAGGTGGGTGTTGAGAATGTTGTCCAATTCATAACAGACAATGCAAAAAATTGCAAGCTAATAGATGCTTTGGTTGAGGAAAGGTAGGAGCACATTTTTTGGACACCATTTACCGTCCACTCCCTCAACTTGGTGATGCAAAAAATTGGCATTCAAAAAAATTGGGTGAAGAATATATACACCAAGGGTGAGGAGATCAGATGTTCATGAAAACCATCTTATATCACAAGGCATCTTTAGGACTTTCTCCAATTTGGAATTATTGAAGGTAAATTTATGAAATTTCAATATTTTTTAAATTTAATTTATGACATTTATACTCGTTTAAATTTTAATTTTTCATTGACTTTTTTTTACACTACATTAGATTGCTAAGACTTTGTTTCAGATCACACAATCATTTTGAACAGCATGGTCATTAGCAACCAATGGAGAGTGTGGAGGCAAGCAAATTCATAGAGGGCTAAAAACGTCAAAATCATTGATCTTGGATGATGATTGGTGGGCTCATGTGGACTACGTCTTGAGTTTCACCAAGCCCATCATGAGTATGATTAGGTTCATTGATATAGATCAGCCATGTTTGGGAGAAATCTATGATAGCATGGACTCCATGATAGAAAAATAATGGCTATAATGGCAAAGGAGAATGACCCTGAGAAAATAGTTTTCCTAAGGGTGAAAAAAATCACTCTTGATTGTTGAAACAAGACAACCATACCCTTACATCTCCTTGCATATGCATTATCTCGCAAATATTACAACATATTTTTTGGCTTAGGAGAACGGCACCATATAGAGACAATGAATATGATCATTCCAGAAATTATTTTGAAGAATCTTCTTAGTACATCATAATATTTCCACTCTTTGAGATAAGTACAAGATAGATGCTCATACATCTTAATACCACCATGGGAAAAGTTATATGTTCCTCCAACCTCTTGCAATCAAAATTCTATCACAAGCATTTCCAATTTTTTATTTTTAACATATTCACTTTTCTTTTGCACTTTTTAATTGTATTGGCTTTCTCTCCAATTTCAGTAGGTTGCAAGTTTTTCCACTGAGCAGAATTGGAGTACATAGTCCTTTATCCACTCAATATAGTGCAATTGGTTGGCTGCAAGAAAAAGCAGAAGATTCGATCCACATTCATTTCAACTTGCCCCTCCTATCACATAAGGAAGTTGACTACGAGGAAGGAGCAATGAAGGTGTTGGCGTTTAAATTAGCACCTCTGGAGTGCTGATTGTAAACGTTCAGCTATTTCAAATGTTTTGCAACACTTCTTCGTTATTTAAAGAGGAGAAGTCCCTCTCTGCTGGGAGCAATGCGTAAGGAAGGGAAATGTAAACTAAAGTTCCTATCTTTTATGCTTCACCGGGTAAGACACAAGGGTGTACAACACAATGCTCGTGAAGCTGCTTTTTCTCTCGGTTTCGCAGATCACAACTACTTAATTAATCTAGCTTTTATCTATCCAATAATTTCAAGGTAAAATCACCAGAAAGCATGAAAGGAGCGGGAATGGGTTGGTTGATCATCTCGACTTCGCCTCCCCGGTGAATATGACCGGTACTCAACTCTCGTGTATACACCGGGATAATGTTGGTACAAGCAAACGCTCTTTACGGTAAACTAGATCTGAGACCTGCCAAGGAGGAGGGACTCCTATCCGAGGTATGGGCTAGGAAATAGTTTACGAGAAACAAAAATTTTACGATGCCTTGGCTAGCGAGCTTGCTAAGGAGGAGGGGCTCCTATCCGAAGTATAGCTTGGAAGTCAACACATTAAACAACAACGAACGATAACTTGTCAATAACAAATGTCCAAGGAGAAGGGACTCCTATCCGAGGAGGGAAATGAGACAACGAGCTATTAGACACAAGACGTGGACACAACTCAAAAAGATTGACCAAAATGCAAGCGCCTTCTGATATTCTCCTTCAAAGCTTCATCAATGAATTACAAAGGTTGGGAAAGCAAAGGCACGAAATCATGCACAATTACAATCGACCAACGAACTCTCATCCAAGAGTGAACAAATATCCGCTTTCAAAGCTGTTGGCAACAATGGCGCAGCAATTTTGCATAGCAAGTAAAAGTTAAACAAATAATAAGCCCAAGGTTCTTATTTATAGAACTCAAAGGAGTGGGCAACCCCAAAATATCCTTGAGTTAACAATGAGTTCTTGCCAATCAATTAGCAAGATTTATTCCTAAAAAGGGGGAACAAGCAATTAACTGGAAAACTACTTCAGTTAACTGAAAGTAAACAAAGAGTCAACTGGAAACTACTTTAGTTGACTGAAAGTAAACTAAAGGTGAACTTTAATGAAAGTATCCCTCCAAAATAGACATCCACATTTAGTGGAGATCTAGGATCCACAAATCATGGAAGCCAATTAGACATCCTCAATCAGTGGGATCTGACAATGCATGATTTAAGGGATATGGAGTTAAACTTGGAAAGAAGCATCAAGTTAACTCCAATTATATTTAATGTCATCTTGAGTTGACTTGGAAAGAAGCGTCAAGTCAAACTCAAGTATCATAAATGCCAATTGGAAGGTAGGACGTCCTTCTTAGGTGTCTTTTCACATTTCACCATTCTTAGTCAACAACTCCTTGATCCATGTGTTGACTTCTTCCGTTTCCGGATAGTCAATGCTTTGATGACACAACATCTCTTCTTGCACAAGCTATTGCTCTTGGTAACTTTGGCGGCTCCGCGCTTTGTAGTGTGATGGGAATGGATGCGGCCTGTAGCAACCCAGATTCTTCAATATTCTGCAATGTGATCTGATTCATGCCCTCCAGCTGCTCCAGATCAACCATTGGATTTACCTGATGTAAGTTTGTGTCAACTGTTTTCAAGTCTTGGTCCCGTATTGTACCTAAGAGTACTGCATCTTGAAAAACTTAAAGATTGACTGTAAACTTGACCTTGTTCAGAGGATTTTCGGAAACCCCTAAAAATAGCGCCCTGTCGAGAAGTATTTTTCCGGAAAAAATCTGGCACATGGGTTTTGTTCGTGCTTCAATGCTGAACAAACCCAATTCCTCAGAATTTTGATTCTGAAACTTTTTCGAAAACCCCCAAAAATAGGGGGCAGCAGTTTGCTGATCGAAAATTTGTCGAGATGGGTTTCTCCGGAAAATTATGCTGAATCTACCCAGTTGATCTGATCTGATGTAGCCTGTTGCTTTTTCTGAAATGCAAGAAAACCTAAGACAAGAAGAGAGGAAGTAGACAGAAGATGGATTGAAGTTTTTATCTGATTTCCTGAGAAAATCTGTCTCTGAATCCAACCTCAAATTAGCAACCCTCTTCTGCTTCAGATCTGCAAGAAATATTGAAGAACGGATGAAAACCTTGTCCAGATCTGTCAATGGCGTCCTTGAGAGCTTATGGCTGTTCTTGATCTTTTACCCTGCAATGAAATAATGAAGTAGGATGCCTATACCTTGATTGCATAGACTCAAGCCTTAGATCCACAAGTTTGGGAACTTAACTCATGATCAAAAGTGGTTTTGGCTTGATCTGAAGTTCAAAAAGGTGATTTCCACTGATCGTGGAGTGTTTTAGCCAATTTTAACTCAAAAGCTCTTGACTTTAGTCAACAACTTGACCTTTGACTTCTTCTAGGCATCCTTTTTGAATTTTGCAAGTTTTGTTATTTTCTCTCTTGAATGACCTCAGTTTGATCTTGAATCTGGCCTGATCTGTTGATCCTGTGATGTTGCCGACACATTCATTGTTGAGTTGGATCCAACTTGAAGAGAAGTTCCTGGGAGGCATGACGGTAAAAAGCTGAGTTCAGGGCATCAAAAGAAAGGGCGCCTTTTCCAAGAAAGGGCTCTTTTGCTAATGCCTTGGTGAATTTTCAAACTTCGTTCTTCAGCCTTTTGAAATGACCTCTCGTGCTTTGATTTGGATTTCTCATTGATCGGAGAGTCAGATGATTTCGCTTGATATCTCATCAGGTAGCCAGCTCTGTTCTGCCAAAGATGACTAACTTCAGAAAACTTGGATTTCATTTTAGGGTTCCTTTATTCAAGGGCGCCCCTCCTTGAAAAGGGCGCTTTTGTCCTTTAGCAAGATTATTTCCATCTGAAAAAGTTGCCTAGTTTGATTATGATTATTTGTTGACTGCCTCATCGGATGACTGTGCTTGCAGTTGTGTTGCTGAGATCTACCTAGGCTGAGAAGATTGTTCTGGGAGGCCTTTGGTCTTTATCAGCATCTGGAGGTCCAAAAAGAAGGGCGCCTTTCTTTTGAAAAGGCTCTTTTTCTTTGATTTTCGCCTTCGACAGTGGTTTCCTGATATTTCTTCAACTGCCTCTTTTCACTTCATCAGCAGTTGTTTATGATCCACTCCTCGGAAGATTTATCTGTTTGTTTCGTTGTCGCGCCAGCAAGCAAATGCCGAGGATGACTGCCTTGTAAGATCTTGCAGACTGCATTTGACCTTTAAAGATCATGGGCGCCCCAGCTTGAAAAAGGCTCTTTTCAGCATGTGAACTTGCCTCTCCTTCGTAGCGTTTTCCAGAGTTAGTCAAATTTTGACCTTTTTCAATTTCAAAATCTCCTCCGTCGAAGATCACCATTTCTTCATGTCTCACGTTCATCGTGTATGGGTGTTTGGAAAAATGACTAAGGCATTTGACTGCATAGCCTCCTCTTGGTAGCAAGGCGTGCATTCTCTAGACTTAGTCAATTTTCAGCATTTTTCATTTTTGAAAGTCCCCTCCGTCGCAGAGCATCTTTTCAAGCATTTTTGCCATGGTTTCTTTGTTGAAGCTTTTGAAGCTTAGCTTTCAGCACCTGGTACTGGCCAATCTGCCATTAATGGTTGTGGAGCTCCTAACTTTGTTCCTGAAAAATAGAAATAGACCCACCAGAGTAAAACATGCCTTTTGATGATTCTGACTTGACCGATGTGATCGTGAAGCCTTTTAATCCTATCAAAATCATTTTCAATCATTTCTGGGAAGGTCCTATTTTCGGGGGTTTCCCTGAAAATAGGGACGTAAAACTCTAATTTTCAAAGTTTCAGAATTTTGCACGTGTTCCTTGACAGAAACCCACCAAGATCCTATGATTGGTTTGACCTAAAACAGGCTTTACATGGCATTTTAACAAGATTTAGCTCAAATTATACAGAATGCCAAAAATTTATTTTGGGTACAACAGAAGGATTGGGCCATAGCCCCTGAGTGTGCCAACTTGGATGCATTTGTTTTAGAACTTGCCATAGTCAATATAGATGGCAATGGGGCTCCTACACATGATGTTCATTAGCTAGTGGGAGTGGAACTACGGTTGCTTGTGGTTCAAATGAAGCTGAACCAAGTGACGTGTAATGTTCCCTATCCTGATTTGCCCTAGAATTCGCCTATTGATCACAAATTGCAACAAATTAGGATTAGGGTTTTACCTTATTAAATAAATATCCCTTTAATGATGTAATCTTGGATTGGAATCCTGCACTCACCACATGAACAATATATGCAAATATGTGTATATGCTTGTTAGGGTTAGACAATTGCATCACATCCATAGATTATCAACAACACAAACATAATAGGAATCTGGGAGAAGGGACATGATGGATCCGCCCAAAGCCATATGCCAAGCCTAAAAGGGTGTATACCACAGCCCTCCCCCTTGGCGACTTGTATCTGCTTTCCCCATCAAGGCCTCGACTCTCGGAAGATACTTGCCAACTTGTGGGATTGGGCAGAGGTCGCAAGCGGGCTCTTTTGGCACTTACCACTTCACCCCAAGCCCATCCTCATTGTGGGATTGGGCAAAGGTTGCAAGTGGGTTCTTTTAGGCTCTTACCGCTTCACCCCAGGCCCTTCCCACAAGGTGGGTTTCAGACAATCAAGCATAATTTTGATTCAATCATACAATATCCTTCTTTCCTATCTTATAAGCTATATGCATACATGGAGAACAATTAGTTGCAGAAAATACACATTTAACATTCCTTTATTATGCAGGGCCATATTCATATAGATGCAATGATAATAAATGGCAGATATACACCTGAATATAGAACAGATCTGATATACTTCTGATTATGTATATATTTCCGATACACTGTCTGTTGTGCTCGATCGCATGGGTTCCTTTTGATCTGTTGTGCTCTCGTCTCTTTCTCTTTTCCCCGATGTATATCTGTCTAGCAACCGATGCTTTGTATCTTCCTCTGCTTCAACTGATTTGTTCTCAATATTCAGAGGGTATTGCTTAAAGAGAAACAAACAGATTAGTTTCAATTGAATAACGACTAATAAGGATTAATAATTGCTGCAAGCATCATTATTGCAGAATTGTATTATATATATATATATATATATAACCATACTAAACTTACTTCCCTTATTATATTTAATGGCTGCTACATTTCTGAGTGCAGATTATTGTTTATTTCTGATTGCTCCTTATCAACTTTTTTATTGATTTCCTTCTATTTCATATTCATTCTCCTTTTATATTTCATTCCCTTTACTTGCTTCCTTCCATCAGTCTGTACACCTGCTATTTCCTATAATAAACCAGATTGATATCTCAGATCCGCAGATTGCTCGAACGGCTAATGGCTGGCAAGTGGACTTTTCTGTTTTCTCCTTCTATTATCCTGTGGCCTGAATAATAAACGTATTTGCTGAAGGTAAGGGATGATTCAATATGTCAGACGATATTCTCTTTTTATGCTACTTTCCCATAATGTATTCACTCTTCAAATTCCATCCATCCTTTTCTATTCTATCCCCTCCAAATGATTCACTCTTCCCTTTAGTATCTTCGTTGGTGGGGGAAGAGTCACCTCTGTCCATTTGGTAAGGGACACCATCTTTCAATCTTTCTTAATCGTAATTAACTAAACTTGGTGCTGCCCCTTTGGAGATCTTAATTGTGATCTTCACTTCCTTCTTTTAATCACTACTACTTAAAGACTGTATTTTATGGAATCGCTATGTGTTGCTGCTCATAAAATTGCTGCCCAGTATCTCCCCTTCCTTGTCTTAATCATCCCTATATATATATATAATCTTGGCGAACTTCTTAAAGTAGGGTCGGCCACCATATAGGGTCGGCCCAGCCAAATAATAATTTAATTTGATTTCTATTTTAAGGTGGCGCCACACTAGATCAGGTCGGCCATTTTAAATCTTCTGCATTAACTTGTTTATGGCAGGGCATGACATGATGACTTAAATCTAGATGCTTTTGATGGAGAGGAAGATACAATTTTTTTATTGTATTTACTATTTTCAAGTTTTGTAATGATTTGAATTATAGATATATGAATGAATCATGAAATGTATTTTCAATTCTATTATTTAACTTATTTTACTATCAAGTATCAAATATATATATATATATGGGAAAAAATAGAATTTCATTCAAGAACTCTTAAAAACATACATATGACAAGGATTTCCATATGGCCATTGCCACAATAACATAAAACATAAGAGGAATCCACCAAGGGATTCTACAAAAACACCAAATAGTACACACAACAATACTAAAACTTCTCTTGCCTCCAAACCCCCAACAACTGAAGTTACCTACCTTGATCTTCATGAATTAAGGTTATCTAATGAGATTTGTCATAATCTAAATCACCCCATTCTACAACATTCCAACTGCAATTCCCTTCAAAGGCTCATTTGGCTAGACAGTCAGCAACCATAATCCATTCTCTAGGAATATGCACAAAGCAGATTACCTCAAAATTTGAAGCCAAACACAAAATCGATTTGGCAACTAGAGCCAATCTCCAAGAAGCATCATGGAAATTCCTCTTATTCAGCAAGAACAAAAATCATTGAATCAGTCTCACACATGACTTTTCTCCATCCCATAGCAATGGTTCTTTCCAAAGCTTTAAGCTTCGCCCAAGCTTCCATTTGATTGTTAGAGTGTGTACCAGTGAAACCCGAGGATGCATCCCCTGCCCTAAATGACCCGTCCCTATCCCTGAGACATCCCAAGAACAAGGGGACGGCTGGGGGACGGTCCCCTGCCTTTTCCCTTTTTTGAAAAAAAGCCAACAAATGTGTTGAAAACGGAGGGACGGGAGGGAAGAAAAAGGGGGAAGGCTAACCGTCCTGAGGACGGCCAAGCGATGCCTAGACGTCCCCCAACCATCCCGGGGACGACCAACCATCCCCCGCATTTTAACATGTTTTAAAAATTAAAAAACACATTAAAAGTTTTATTAAAGCCCTCATTTTGTGGCTTGTGTGGACCCCCACCTTCTATGCTGCCCTTATGAGTAAAAAGACTCCTCATTTTAGTCATTTGTGCATTTGTTTGTTAAGGCAAGAAAGGAGCAACTGTAGGGTTTGTAAAGGCAGCCATTGAAGAAGGAAGAACAAGAGGTTAAAGAAGGAGAAGAGGTTGAATCTAGAGCAATTGGGGCTGCAAATCCATCAAAGAGGTATGTATTTTCGTTCTTTCTTTTTTTCAATTTTTTTGCAAAGTTTCAAACATAAAATGTCTGTTCTTTTTTTTTTTTGTGCATTTTTCAGTTTAAACTTGCATTCAAAATAAATAAAAAAACATGAGCAGCAATGGAAGTGGGAGTGAAAGTGAAATGAAGTGCAAAATAGAAGAGAAAGTTGTGAGGGTGTTAGTGGAGAGCAACCAAACCCATTTAAATGCCCTTCAACAATCATGGAACCATATGCAAAGGGCCCTTTAAACAAAACAAAAAACTTTCATTCAATATGTTACACCTGTGGGCCAAAGACAAAAAAAATCAGAGGGGAGCAAGGTGTGGAATTGCCATGTTTGCCATAAAGATTTTAGGGGCAGCTACACAAGGGTAAGGTATCATTTTTTGGGTAAGGTGGGCCATGGACTTAGAATGTGTCCTGCTTTAAAAGATGATGAAGCAATAGAGTGCCAAAGATTGCAAATGGAGTTGGATGGGGTTCAAGGTGGGTCATCTTCTTTTCCAAGTGCACAATCAACTATGCCTATGCCTTCCACGATTGGTAGTAGTGAAGTTGCCACAAGAGGAAAGAGGAAGGTGAGTCGTAGTGGGAAGGGAGCTTCAGTTGAATCTATGTTTAATAACCAAGCACGAGAAGCCACAAAATCTTCCATTGCCAAATTCTTTTTTGCCCATGCCATCCCATTTCATGTGGCTTGTTCCTCTTATTTCAAACAAATGGTTAAAGATATAGCCAACATTGGTCCTTCATTCATACCCCCTAGAGATGATAAGCTACACACCACCCTCCTAGAAAAAGAGTACTCCAAAGTTAATGTGCTAATCGAGGATATGAGGCAAGCGTGGATGAGGATAGGTTGCTCTGTAGTGATGGATGGGTGGAATGAAGTTAGACATTGGTCGCTCATTGATATCATAGTCACATGCCCTGATAGTTCTTATTTTCTTAGAGCCATAGATTGTTCGAGGAAACGTAAGGATGCAGACTTTCAGCATTCCATTTTGAGAGATGCCATAGAGGAGTTGGGGCTGCTAATGTGGTGCAGGTGATCACCGATTCAGCACATGTGTGCAAATCGGCTGCTTTGACGGTTGAGGGTGCTTATGGGCACATCTTTTGGACCCTATGTTGTGTTCATGCATTGAACAATGCATTGAAAGACATAGGGAAGTTGGATTGGGTGAAGCAAGTGATGGCAAAAGCTAGAGAGATTCAAATGTTCATTTGCAATCACCACACCTCACTTGCTCTCTTCAAGTCATTTTCAAAGGAGTTTCTCAAACCTATTAAGACAAGGTATGCCACTTCATTTTGTTTCACTTTCAAATTTTGAAACTTCAAACATTCCAATTTGTATTCTAAATTTGATTTTGTTTTAATGAATATAGCTATGCCACATACTTCATCTTTTTGGAGAGGATGCTTGAGGTGCATGAGCCTCTACAATTGATGGTGGTGAATTCAAAGTGGACTAGATGGCCTAATTCAAGTTCTACTCAAGGAAAATCCATCAAACAAAAGATCCTTGATGACGATTGGTAGTCCAATGTGAGGTAAGACATTGCTGGTTTTATTATTAAATTGCTGATTTTATTAAAAATTAAATATTAGATTTGCTGATTTTCATATTAAATTTCTGATTTTAATATTTTAATTTTATTGTCCAATGTTCCAACTTTTGAAGTCTCTAACATGTCAATTAATTCTTTTGAACTTTTTGTTTGCATTTTGCAGATATATTTGCTCCTTCATCTCGCCAATTATAGATGTCATCTGATATGCTGATAGAAACCCTCATAGTCTTGGAGAGATATATGAGACATTTGACAGAATGCTTGGGAAGATCAAGCAAACAATTTTGGCCAAGGATCCCACTTTGGGTTTATATGAGCAACACATTAGGCCCATTGTGACGCAGAGGTGGAACACAATGAACACCCCGCTTCATATGTCATGTCCCCATTTTGGAACCAAGTTCCAACTGGCGGGAAAAGAGCATTTT
The DNA here is from genome assembly GCA_007258455.2 of Sequoia sempervirens. NCBI lineage: Eukaryota > Viridiplantae > Streptophyta > Pinopsida > Cupressales > Cupressaceae > Sequoia > Sequoia sempervirens. Next base: position 10,421,013 of record VDFB02270651.1, on the reverse strand, counting down.
TAAATGCTAGTTTGAAAATAAAAATAATATTTAAATAATAAATAACAATATTAAATATTAATAATAAATAGTGTTCTCTGGTGGGCCGACCTCACTTGAGGCAACTAATTTGAATTTGAACTTTATTTGTGTTTTGGCCAACATATCTTCTTGTTGGCGGGTTTGATTAGCATAAATAGGTGATTGATTCTCTTGTTGAGATATCACGAATTTTGCGAACATTGTTTTGGCTAAAGTGCAGAGGACGTAGTCACTCTGGCGCGGCACTCAGGTATTGGGCATAGCTACAGGCCTGAGAGAATTCATGTTAATATTATCTCTCCGACATAGCTCATTTATCCTTTCAGGCGCTCATCTCAGGTTTACATGTGATTTCGCAGATTTGGTCCAGGCTCACCATCGATATTGAAACACAGTCTACCCAAGCACCCACGTATAGAGGAGCGATTAAGTGGCATTCAGGCCGAGCCTCACGGCTCTAGCCGCCATGGCACAAACGATTACATTGGAAGGTTGGCGCGGCGTCCTTTAGATCCCAACCTTCACGCAAGAGTCACGCAAGTGCCAGTTAACAAGCGGAAACCTAGATAACACCTTAGCCACAGCATTGAGCAAATTATCTCGAGACACTCGGGCAATCTCACAGGAGTTCCTCTACGATTTGCAAGCATCTAAGAATTATGCGACTATTGGCACTTCATAGCAGCGGCGCTACCTCTCACACGGAAGACTCTTGTGATCATCGAGATTCTTCAGGGAGACCCCTATTATCTGCACGCATTGATTCACCGAAAGCAAACATGGGAGATCATATCTGGTTGGTTCGAGCATTGTCGGGCAATTTACGGGAGCACCTAAGTGCGGAAGCTTGATCACGAATCTCATCCCCGCTTCATCGACAACTCATAGGTCCGGCTACCTTTCAATGTCATTCACCACTCGGGAGACCACTGACACCCCTATAGAATGTTATGAACTAAGGTCGACGGCATCATTAATCAACGACTCCATTTTTCCATTGGTGTGATCCTTCATACCAACCCAAGTGATTACCGAGTGAGGTTCTATGTTCAGCGATCTGTAATATTTCATTCATTGACAGGAGTTCACCCTCAGTCATTGTCGATCTGTAATTACTATGGCACATTTGAATGAAAACGGCTACTTGAACTAAGATTGATACTTCATTGCTTAATCACTCTTCCTATTTATCAGTGGGAAAGCTCTAATATGGTATTTTCACCTCATAGTTGTGTAACTGTCGGGCGATTTGTGTTACTGATTATACTTCTCCTAGTCTAGCATCTTACAATGGTATCAGAGCTATGACCCTGCTAGTCAGTGGGTTTGCACATTAAAAGAAATCATGGAGCGTTGTGAAGAGATGCTACAGGAAATTCTCTGACTTCAAGAGAAATCAAGGGAATGATTGGAAGAGCTCAAGCTAGCATTCAAAGGAGGGGATAATTCTAAGATTGAGTTAGAAGAATATCATAAGAATGACGAGGAGAAGGTTTGCCATGATGAGAATCAAGGAGTAATGGACGCCTTGGACCCAAGTTGTGATGAAAGCAAAGTGGACTTAACTGATTGTGTGAGACAAAAGTCGGAGGAACAACCGAGGATCACCGAGGATAAACCAGCCATGTTAGGTTCACATCAAGGAGGTATGATCTCACGTGATATTCTTTCATTTCCATTGCATCATGGTTCAGATATGCTTGAAACAGAAGTTACCTATGGACATGATGATGAGCCTAGAGAGTTGGTTGAGATTGAGTTGACATTGCGAGGTCTTATGGAAGATGAAGATATCATAGTTGTGAAGGATCGTGTGGTTGAAGATTTTACACACTGCTTTGATGGTGACCCTTCCCCGGGGCACTATGATGACAATGAATCCACACAAGAGAGCCTTAGTCTTGAAGGGACAAGCAGAGGAGGTGCATAAGAGCTTTGGAACTGAAAACCATACTCGATATGACTCCCCCTTGATAGAGTATGATGAGTATTGTGAGGAAAAAGCTGAGGAGACTGACTCGAAGAGACATGAGAAAAAGACACATTTTGAGCCCTAGCATGAGAGCATGGATGCACATCTGTTGGAAAGTCAACTAAAGGTCAATAAAGGTATGGTTGGGTTGACTCTACATCACTTTGGGCATATTCATAAGATGATATCAGCACTATGCTGGAAGATTCTAGATAAACATAATGATTTTGAGGAACTACATGTTCTTAAGGAGGCTTGGATGGTAGTTAAGACCAACTACCTATATATGCTTGTGGATAGAGATCATCTACTCACCTTGGGTAAGATGTACTATGCTGCTATGAGGGATAGAGGAGAGGAGATAGATGAGCATTGTTGTAAGGTAAGCATGGCACCAACTTCCATACACACAGCAGGATACCAGCTTCCTACAGCAACTTCCTACAGAGGTTGCATCCATGGGGAGTGGCAACATGAAGTTGATCCAAGGAGAAGCTATGGAAGACGAATCCGAAGGATCCAATGAGGGAGATATAGAAGTTGGAAAACATGATGATCAAGACAACCCTATCACAAGGTATGAATTCATTTCAAATTTTGACTTGCATTTCAATAATCCATTGTTTTTGCACAGTCTGGAAGGTGATTGGAAGAATCATTTAGAGGTGACCATGGACGAGGAAGTTCAAAGCTTGTCTAAGTTGGATAGCACAAGGAGTGTTCTTGAAGCATTCATACAGAGGGCAACCACAGGACAAGGTGGAATGAGCATTAGCCTTGAAGATTTGAAGGAATTGAAGGACACCGTGGAAGGCACCAAAGCGGCATACCTACATTTGATCATGGACAAGGACAAGGTGATTGAGTATGCAGACACAACGACAGCTACTTCCAGAAAATGTGCAAGAGAGGTTGGCCAGATCATAGACGAGATTGACAGCATACATGAAGATCTTCATCTAGTCCATCACCCCTCAAGATCCGAGTTCTAGATTCCTCTTCCCTTGAGGAGTATACCAGCAACTTGGAGAGAGCAACTCATGACAGAATATTCTAAGGACACCTTTGCATGCATGACATTGGAAGGCAAAAATCAGGGCAACAGGTATCGAGTACTTGATGGCATAATATACTTTGACAGAATCTTCTTGGTCCCAAGATCAAGGTTGAAGCATGAGGTAATGAAGGCTTTTCATGACATCTCATCAACGGAGCATCTGAGTGTTTTCGAGACATACCGACGAGTTCATGAGAGATTCTTTTGGGGGAATCTTAGAGAGGACATTCTACAACATTTTCGTAGGTGTGTGACTCGTCATCAGGACAAGCCAAGGGATCTTTCACATTTATCATCCATAACAGAGCCGAAGGGGCGAGATGACTTACCTACAGTTGTGGATGGCACAATTGGCATTTGGCGGACTGAGGTAGGGGAGTCTCCACCTGAAGACAGCCTTGGAGTTTGGGACTTCATCCAAAATAGTTACACTTGGAGAGTACATTCACCCAATGAGGTACAAATTGATGAGACTCTAGTATATTGGGATAGTGGTGGCATAGCGAGAGACAACGACTACTTCACTTGTGACTCACATGGGGGGATGATAGCTTGGGATCCAAGCATTGTGCTCCACATTTCATTACTTTACGATACTTGGGTGGTTACCAGGATAGTGCAGCAGCCGCACGATAGGTACATTCTAGGTTTCAATTTGCTTTTCAACCCTTATGGCACTAAGAGTGGGAGCCCAAGGCACACACATGAGGTACAGGTTGATGAGACTCTAGTATATTGGGATAGTGGTGGCATAGCGAGAGACAACGACTACTTCACTTGTGACTCACATGGGGGGATGATAGCTTGGGATCCAAGCATTGTGCTCCACATTTCATTACTTTACGATACTTGGGTGGTTACCAGGATAGTGCAGCAGCCGCACGATAGGTACATTCTAGGTTTCAATTTGCTTTTCAACCCTTATGGCACTAAGAGTGGGAGCCCAAGGCACACACATGAGGTACAGGTTGATGAGACTCTAGTATATTGGGATAGTGGTGGCATAGCGAGAGACAACGACTACTTCACTTGTGACTCACATGGGGGGATGATAGCTTGGGATCCAAGCATTGTGCTCCACATTTCATTACTTTACGATACTTGGGTGGTTACCAAGATAGTGCAGCAACCGCACGGTAGGTACATTCTGGGGTTCATTTGGCATCCGGGAATTTGCGTGGAGTTTGGCATGGTTCATGATAGCGAGTCTCAACAACCGACATGTGACTTCTTCATAAGGCTTGGGGATCCAGGGGATTGCTTGGAGCCGCGTAGATTGCTTCGTCTCTATGAGCAAAGCAATGGTTATATCAAAGTAGCGCAGCGAATATGGTGGGACACCTTCCATGATATATCTTGGCGTTGCTTGAGGACAAGCAATCTTTGGGAAGGGAGGACTGTCATGTCCCCATTTTGGGACCATGTTCCAACTGGCGGGAAAAGAGCATTTTTAAATGCTAGTTTGAAAATAATATTAAAATAATAATAATATTAAATATAAATAATAAATAGTGTTCTCTAGTGAGCTGACCTCACTTAAGTCGCCTAATTTAAATTTGAACTTGAACTTTATTTGTGTTTTGGCCGACATATCTTCTTGTTAGCAGGTTTGATTAGCATAAATAGGTGATTGATTCCCTTGTTGAGATATCACGAATTTTGGGAACATTGTTATGGCTGAAGTGCAGAGGACGTAGTCACCCCGGCGCGGCACTCAAGTACTGGGCATAGCTACAAGCCTGAGAGAATTCGTGTTAATATTATCTCTCCAACATAGCTCGTCTATCCTTTCAAGCGCTCATCTCAGGTTTACATGTGATTTCATCGATTTGGTCCAGGCTCACCATCGGTATTGAAACACAGTCCACCCAAGCACCCACGTATAGAGGAGCGATTAAGTGGTGTTCAGGCCGAGCCTCACGGCTCTAGCCGCCATTGCACAAATGATTACATTGGAAGGTTGGCGCAGCATCCTTCAGATCCCAACCTTCACGCAAGTGCCAGTTAACAAGCGGAAATGTGGATAACACCTTAGCCGCAGCATTGAGCAAATTATCTCGGGACACTCGGGCGATCTCACAGGAGTTCCTCTACGATTTGCGAGCATCTAAGAATAACACGACTATTGGCACTTCATAGCAGCGACGCTACCTCTCACACGGAAGACTCTTGTGATCATCGAGATTCTTCAGGAGACCCCGATTATCTACACGCATTGATTCACCGAAAGCAAACACAGGAGATCATATCTAGTTGGTTCAAGCATTGTCGAGCAATTTACGGAAGCACCGAAGTGCGGAAGCTTGATCACAAATCTCATCCTCACTTCATCAACAACTCATAGTTTCGGCTACCTTCCGATATCATTCACCACTCAAGAGACCACTGACACCCCTGTAGAATGTTATGAATTGAGGTCGATAGCATCATTAATCAGCAACTCCATCTTTCCATTGGTGCAATCCTTCATACCACCCCAAATGATTATCGAGTGAGGTTCTATGTTCAGCAATCTGTAATATTTCATTCATTGACAGGAGTTCGCCCTCAGTCATTGTCGATCTATAATTACTGTGGCACATTTGAATGAAAACGGCTACTTGAACTGAGATTGATACTTCATTGCTTAATCACTCTTCCTATTCATCAGTGGGAAAGCTCTAATATGGTATTTTCACCTCATAGTTGTGTAACTGTCGGGCGATTTGTGTTACTGATTATACTTCTCCTAGTCTAGCATCTTACATCATATGGCTGCCTTTGATCTAAATCCCAAATGGTATGCACCAAGGGATGGTAGGGTGCCTCCATGTGATGACCCAGAGGTTCTCGATGGGTTCACACGGACCATTGATAAGATGTATTTAGAGGAGCAGGCTTCAATACTTTGCACACAATTCCTTGACTTTGCAAACCTTCGTGTCCCAAATTTGAGTAAACCACAGGCAAGGTTTGATAGAGCTATATTAGCTCAAACACTATTGGATGGTGGACATGGCATGGGAGGGATACACCGCAGTTGAAGACACTTGCTACTCACCTTCTTGCTTAGGTTGCCAGTTCCTCTACTGCAAAGAGAAATTGGTCCACATATAGCTTTATCCACTCCCTCAAGAGGAATAGACTTACCTCTAGACAAGCGGAGAAGCTAGTGGTCGTGCATAGTGCTCTTCAGCTTCAGGATCATTAGACTCCAGAGTATCAATTGACTCCAGCTCTACGGTGGAATATTGATCCCAAAGACATGGCCCAAGTTGATGAGGAGGAGACACCAGAGGGATTGGTTGGAATTCCGTTGGCTGATTTGAGCAGGAGAAGAAAGAGAAAGCTCCAAAATTTTAACCAAGTTCAAATCAAAAGAAGTGAGAATCATTCATAGTGAATTCACCTCAATTGTTTCTTTAATCATCCTTTTGATTTTAAACCAAACATGCAAGACATTCTTCTGCCATTCTTGAAAGATTCTTCGATTACGCTCCAACCAAATTTACCAAAAAATAAATGAAGGCCCAATGTCCCAAGCATCTAGAAGAAATGAAGCAAATGCAAGAGGGCGACCCAAGCTAATCCGAAAATCAAACAAGGAGGTAGCATGAATGGCTAGTTTCTCCAAAGCTTCCACTGTAAGTTCCAAATTTCTTAAAGAAGGGCATTGAAAGAAAATGACTCATGCATTCTTCATTAACGCCGCAAAGAACATAGATAAAAGGCCCTTAGAAACCTCTCTTCTTGATATTGTCCCAAGTGAGACATTTATTTTGGCTTAAAAGCCAAAGAAAGAAATTGCATTTGGGCCATCCAAACTTATTCCAAATTTTCCTCCACCAAGGGTACTCTGTGTTCCCCCGATTATACATACACATAATGATACCCAAGAGCAACTGATTAAACTCCTTTAAAGTCATGAACCCAAGCAAGGGCATTTGAATCCTCCAAGGAACTACAAGGTCTCTCAACCAAAATAGAAGCTAAAGTGTTACGATCCTCCAAAGAACCCCCAGCAGGCCAGCTACCAAGTTCCTTCAACCTATAAACAAAAGATCTTCCTAAGGAAATATGGTACTTGAAATCAGCAACCTTGGACCACCCTGCATCCAGAAAAATGTCACACAAAGGTTGAAGATGTGGAAAGGATGAGAGGATAGGAGGATGGTTATCCCATGAGTCATCCCAAAACAAAGCATTAATGCCCTTGTTTACTATCCAAAAAAGCCCTTTCTTGACAAGCAAAGCACCCTTTTTATGGTGTTCCAAATCATAGATCTTGAACCAAAAATCTCCATTCTTTGAATTTCCTCTTTAGGAACTCCGCCAAGATATTTAAAATTAAGAATTTTCACCCAATGCTGGCCAAGATTCTTGCACCATCTCCAATATAATTTGGCAGCTAGTGCTTGGAAATTGAGCTTTGACTATCGAAGAGCGAGGCCACCCACCTCTTTATGACTGCAAACAAAATCCTATTTCACAAGACTGCATTTTTGGGTCTCCAAGTTTCCAGCCCATAAGAACTTCTGAGAGAGAGCATCAAACTCCTTAAGAAAACTCTTAGGAGCCGCCAAAATTGAAAATACGTATATAGGCAAGGATTAAAGGGCAGATTTTAATAGATTCAACCTACCAGCAAAGGATAACCATCGAAAAGTCCAATAGCTAACCTTCACCTAAAATCTGTCCAAAACCTTCTTCCACAATTCTCTTCTAAGATTTCTAGTAGAAAGAGGAATTCCCAAATAGTCCACAAGCAAAGATCCAATTTGAAAATGAAAGATGTTTGTAATTTTATATTGAATAGACTTTGGCATATTGAAGAAGAAGATACTAGATTTATCTTCATTGATTACTTGGCTAGAAGTTGAAAGATGATATCAAGAGCTTTTCTCTCAATTTTGGTTATCCCCATCAAGGCAGTATCATCCACAAACTGAAGATGAGATTGAGAAATAACATCCTCAATTTAAGACCAACAATCCTCTCAATTGATACTGCTTAATCAAGCGGCCTAATTCCTTTGGCATCAAGAGAAACAAATATGGAGATAATAGATCTCCTTGTCAAAGACCCCTAGAGGTAGGAAAGAGAAGCGAAGGAATACCATTGACTAACACAACAAAGGATGATGAAGTCACATAGCTCATAACCCACTCAATCCATTATGAAGAAAAACCAAATGCCTACAAAATAAGACAAAGAAATGACCAGCTAATCCTGTCATAGGCCTTAGACATGCCCAGCTTGATGAACATAGCTTTTCTCTTTGAAATAGACATGGAATGAATAGCTTCCGCTACTACAACAATGCCATCCAAAATCTGACGCCCTTTCACAAAACCTCCTTGCTCAAGGGAGATTAGGGTGATCAAATACTCCTTATTCTACTCTACAATAATTTTTGTGATTATCTTGCAAGTTACATTATAGAGGGCAATAGAGCGAAATGAATCCAAGGAATAGGTTCCTTCCCTTTTGGGGATTAAAGAAAGAGAGGTAGAGTTGATGACTTTAAGCATTTGTCTATTAATTTGTGACTCTTGAACTACTTCTAACAAATCAAAACTATAAGATTTCCTAGAATTCTTGAAAAAAACCTACAAGCAAACCATCAAGCCCTAGAGATTTACCTTCTGTCATTTGGAAAACAACCAACTTAAGCACCTCCAAAGAGATGGGATTTAGAAGAAACTTGTTCATGTCTATTGAAACCAAGGAAGGGATACATCCAAAATAGTTCTTGTATTTTCCACATCCTAAGGCCCTTGCTCAATAAAAAGAAAGGAGAAACGCTTAACAACTTCTTCAAACATCTCTTGAAAAAAGGACAAAAGTTCTCCTTGAGCATTGGCGTGCGAGGGAATACCATTACCATTTTTGCACTCCTTAACTAAATTATGAAAAAATGTAGTATTCCCATCACCTTCCTAAAGCCAATTTGTCTTTGATTTTTGTTTCTAGAAAATCTCTTCCCGAAGCTCCCATTATGCTAGTTCCCTAGAAAGAGAACCTTCTTCCTGCACAAGTTCTATTGTCATGCCCTCATCCTTTATTTGGAAAGTAACTCTTTCCAATTTGACATGGAGTCATGCTTTTTTTGAAAAAAAATTCCAAAAGTGAATCTATTCCAATTCTTGAGCTTATATTTAACAAGCTAGAGACACTTGAAGAAGGAATACATGGCAATACCATAGGTAGGTTTTCCTTCAATCCACCATCTCTCCATAAGATTATAAAGATCAAAGTTCCACAACCACATAAGCTAGAATTTGAATGGGTTATTTTTTGGAATTGCCGACACAATGGAGTAGAAAATGATTGGCCAATGATCAAACCCTTTCCATCCCAAAATCTTTGAGAAAGAAATCTAAATATTATCAACCCAAAAATCAGAGACAAGGAATCTATTTCGTCTTTAAGAGATAGAATAAGTGCCACACCTTCTATTATTCCAAGTGGACATTCCATTTCTTGGCATCAAGTCTACCAAATTAAGGGACAAAATATTGTCCCTTAATAAAGCAGATGAAGGTCCAAGACATTCAATACCCCCTCTTCTCATTTAGGCTAGCAATAGCATTAAAGTCTCTTGCCAAAATCCAAGGAGGAGAGAGCGCAAGAGAACGGACAAATCTAATGTGAGACCAAAGAAAGATCTTACCTAGAAAATCAATGGGAGTGTGTAGTCATTAGTAAGCAGGATGATATCCCTAGAATCAAAACAAGAAGCCACCATGGAGATAGAATTCCAACTTCTAACCCACCAAGACTAAATAACTTTGTGTGGATCCCAAAACCAAGTTGGACCTCTTGAAGAGCCTTGAGCTCCAATACATATATATTGTCCCCTATTCCAAATCTTTGAAGAGATACCAGCTATATCTTCAATTGATAGCTTCATTTCCTGAATAAAGACAATATCCGGTCTATGTTCTCGAATCAAATCTCGAGTAGCCTTTTGTCGAGGGGTGCTACTTAGACCCCTTGCATTCCAAGAAATCACCTTCATATTAGGGGATTAGAAAAATGGCTATCCAATTTCTTGATGACACCAAATTCCACAAGAGATTCCCCAATCAACTTCACTTTTTCCTGATCCTTCTTCCTTCATACCTTCAGAACTTTATCCATACCTCCCTTTTTAATATTCTTTTGATGAAGTCCTAACACAAGAGGAAGATATCCCTAGAATCAAAACAAGAAGCCACCATGGAGAAAGAATTCCTACATATGACCCACTAAGACTAAGTAACTTTGTGTGGATCCCAAAAACAAGTTAGACCTCCAAAAGAGCCTTGAGCTCCAATACAATTTCATTGTCCCCCATTAAAATCTTTGAAGAGATACCAACCATATCTTCAATTGATAGCTTCATTTCATGAATAAAGACAATATCCAATCTATGTTCCCGAATCAGATCTTGAATAGTCTTTTGTCAAGGGATGCTACTCAAACCCCTTGCATTCCAAGAAATCACCTTCATATTAGGGGATTAGAAAAATGGCTATATATATATATTACCCAAGGGAAATAAAATTGTCATACCAACATACCCATATTTTGTACTCGTACCCGATCTCGTACTAGAACCAGCAACTTAGTATATACCCATTCATGAGGCCTTGAGGGTTCAAGCTCTTTCTTATGATAGGATTTTGACTAGATGGATCCCCCCTAACACAAGGTTCCAGTAACTCAACTTTGATGTAGCTTCTTGGGGGTTGTGTCATACAAGATTCTTCAGGATCTCTATTCAAGGATGCCTCCAAAAAATTAAAAAATAAAACAAATAATGAGGCAGAAGCATGAGCCCTAATCTTGGGCCTCTCTACCCCCATCCAAAGTGAGATCTCATCTCTAAACATAAAGGGTGACTCGATATTTATCCTCAATGCCATCCCAAAACGTGAGTCGCAGAATTGGAAATCGGAGATCATATTAAGAGAGGCATGACTCCTTTTGGATTTCTTGGAATCTTTATTCCATATGCATTGCTTCATGAAGGCCAATATGGTTGTTGATCATCTAGCCAATCATGGCATGGATCACCCCAAGGAGTTAATTATTTCAAATAATATTGAAATGTGAGTTGGATTGGTTGGGTTTCATATGTGTGGCAGCTATTCATTTGGAGGTCATTTGTATCCCCTTGATGGTCAAGTTTTCTACTAATCTTCTCTCTCTATCATGGCAAAGATCCATATCTATGCTAAGAAGAGAGAGATGTCATTTTACAAGCCAATACCAACATCCATTTGGGGAAGGTCTTAGCTTTGAATTTTAATTCTATGATGGGTGCTATCGAAGTCAATGTAGGGGATGGATTTTTTTGCAAGAGATGACTCAACTTAAGTCAATTCCAACATCTCTTTTGGGTTTGTCTATGATCTTATGGGATTGTATAAGTTGTTCAAAGTCTGGTAGTATTCTACATCAAACTTCAAACACAAAGGTGGTCTTGATAAAGCTCTAATGGTCGCAAAAATAGTGCATGGCCTCAACAAATTTTGTTCCAATGAATATGTTCAAAAAGTTGGATGGAAGGTTCTTCACAATGTTTGTAGAAATGGAACAGATGCAATATCATATGCAGTTCAACAAGAACGAATTTTCATCTAGGTTGGATTTGGTGAGTCTCCAGCACCCTTTACAGCCTCCACAACGAAATGAAAGGAAAGTTTCATATGGAATAGACGAAGAAAGCAATTAAGGAGCTGGTAAGGGAGGCCAAGTTTCTGCCAGCCAAGGGTACTGCTAGTTCTCCTAGCTTCTTACCTGCACTGATTGAGAACCTACTGATAAAGCAGCCTATGAGATCAAAGTCGGATTTTGATATATGTATACTTGTAAATCAGTCTACTTGATATATGTTTAAGGCTGTAGTCTTCCTGTTTTAAGTATGATCCCCTAGTATTTAAGGTTTTCAAAGATATGGTAGTTTTGCTAGTTGTGGCTGCTCCATTTTTGTAATACTTTTTCATATATATAATGGAAGAGGACCCAATCCCTCATCTTACATACATACAATGTACATACATACATACATACATACATACATACATACATATATATATATATATATATATATATATATATTTCATTAAAAAAATGATAGCTCTAGCACCACAATAGACCAAGCCATGAAGTTGACAAAAGAGCAGAAATATCTTGGACGAAAGAGAACTTCACCCTCTTCCTTCCAAGCCTCTCATGGATCTAGGACCACGACTCCCATTAACCCTTCATAAACTGTGACCCAGCATTAGCACCCCAATCAGGATTGAGTTGTCAAGGATAAAGATGGTGTTTTCTTGAGGCACAGATGTAAACCCTCAAGTTGTACATTTCATTGAAAAATAATAAATAAAGCTACTTAAGTCAGACTAATTATATGTTGTTGTGTGCAATGTGTCGTATGTTATGTCATAATGACTATCTATTATATTTGGGTACAAGGGTGTTGGTCTTAACCATAGCTGCAGAAATCTGCAATAAAATGAGACTATTTGGCGCTTCGCTTGAGTGCCAATTTTTCCAGCTAAAAAATGTGATTTCATATTTAATTGTTCAACCTAATTTTTTACCTTTCTGGATAATTTTATTTGGAAAAATCACAAATTTTCCTGATAAAATCACACTTTTTTGGTTGAAAAAATTTGGAGTTTCTGGATTTTTTGAATTTTCTGATCTTTATGGTGATTTTTTTCTGATTTTTAAGAAAAAAATTCCCTAACACTCACCCAATTTTTCCCAATTAAATGAAAAATCTTTATCTTTTGGTTTGCCAATTTATTCCTGAGAAAGATTTTTTCTTCTATGGGTATTAATAGGCATGCAACTAAACCGTAAAGTAAAATAAAGGCTATTAGAGACAAAAGGAAAGTCTTAGTGAGTTAGGGTCCCTAGGTTGCTCTATACCTCAATCATGACCCACCTCCAATGTGATGAGCCCAACTGGCTCCAACCAAACCCCTGTAGTATTTATTAAATCTTCTTGCATTTTTTTTAGTTTTTTAAAGAAAGTTTGTAGACAGAAGAGAAGGGGCGCATCATATAAAAGCTCATAAAACTTAGATCTGAGCTATTTCTGATAAATTGTAATTGCAGAAAGTAATAAACAACCACAACAATGAGATCACAAATGATAAACGTACCCGAAAGCTTCCGGATTATTTAAATAAGAAAATAAGTCCACTTGCCAACCAGGAATGGTGAAAACTAACAAATATGAACGTCGGAGCTCCAGATTTAACTTCTCCCACTCAGAAACAAGATACAAAGAGTAGAGAGGAGTAGACGCCAAAGAAGCAATGAAGAAACAGCCAAAATAGAAGGCACTTTGGCCTGTAGAAGAAACACGCCTTTCAAAAGGGGGTATGCCAAGCAAAGGAAATGGCATGGCTGGCCCAAGGAAACTGTACGGCCTTATGGAATACTGTAGACTGCATGAAGATGGCGTCCCAAGTGGAGAAACCCTCTTCCTTATTGCAAACAAATAAATCTCAACAAGAAACTCTGAATATAGCTCAATAGAACCTCTGAATGAAGTCCTCACAGATGCACTAATTCGACTAGTCTCTCACAGTCTCAAAAATGCTCAACATTGAAGAAGATCTCACTCTCCAATGGAAGAAATGCTCAAACCCTTGTCTCAGAGAAGGGAAAAAACCAAATGGCAAAGTCAAATAATGATGAATGAGTTTGATTTTCCAAAAATGCCTTATATCCCCAAAGAGGCACGAGTTTCAAGAAAGTAACGCCACTTTTGTGTTTTTAAATATTTTAGAATATATTTAAATCACCTTTCAATAGTTTTCACTTTAATACTTGGGCGCCCACTTTTATAATTAAGTGATTTAATTTTAAATCACTTTTATGATATATTTAAGTGATATAATATCCATAAAGTCAATTTGACTTTATCATAAAGCGTTAAGTTAAATAATTAACTTAAATCACTTAAATATCCATAACTCCTTCTAAACTCCATATATTTTCATGTCGTCAGAAGCTGGCGAACACTGAACACCAAATGCTCGTACTGAAACCCACACCGAAGCTGACGGAGAAAAAATGACAAACTCACCAAAATGGCCACTGACCCTCTAACCAGATCCCGTTAGCCTACAAGGGTCCAAGATATAGGCTAACTCAACAAGCTCCTAAGAACTGACTAGAGCGGGGGCATCACAGTCTGCCCTCCCCGAATTTGCTTGTCCGCAAGCAAACTCAAAGCCGGATGTTGTAGAATACCGTCACCCTCCCAAGTAGCATCCTTTGTCAATAGATCTCTCCACTTCACCAGATATTCCCTGATAACCCGCCTCCGAAGATGACGCTCTCTAGAATCCAGAATGGCCTCAAGTATCAAAATTAGCTTCCCCTCATCATCCATGGGTGGTAAATCTGAAGGAGTCACCTGCTGTCCCAACGCCTTTTTGAGGCGCGACACATGGAACACGTTGTGAACCTTACTGTCCACCGGTAGATCTAACTCATAAGCCACTTCACCGACACGTCTGACAACCCTGAATGGTCCATAGTATCGTGGCTTGAGTTTCTCAGCGCCCTTCTTACGAAGAGTAGACTGCCTATAAGGTTGTAGCATCAGATACACTAAATCATCAATCTCGAAAGATCGCTCCACTCGCCACTGATCAGCATATTGCTTTTGCTGATTTTGAGCCTTCTGAATGTTCTCTCTGAGTGCTCTCATAATGTCCTGGTTCTCCTGCAATAGATCCCCAGCACTAGGTACTCTACTGTCACTCAGCAACAAATCTAGAAAACTCGGAGCATCATATCCATACAACACTCGGTAAGGTGTCATCTGAATACTCATGTGATGAGTGGTATTGTAGCAATACTCACAAAGGTATAACCACTTCACCCATGCCTTCTGCTGCCCTGAACTGTAATTCCTCAAGTATCCCTCCACCCATTTGTTGACTATCTCAGTCTGCCCATCTATCTGTGGGTGGTAGCTGGTGCTCGAAGTGAGTTCTATCCCGCAAAGTTTGAATAACTCCTGCCAAAAGTTACTCATAAACCTGCTATCTCTATCACTGACTATGCTCTGAGGCAAACCGTGCAACCTGAATACCTCTCAAAAAAACAAGTCTGCCACCTGTGTAGTTGTGTGAGTAGTAGTGATTGGGAAGAAATGAGCATACTTCGTCAATCTATCTACTACCACAAAAATGTTGTCTTTCCCTTGAGCTTTCGGCAAGCCCATAATGAAGTCCATCGACAAGCATTCCCACTTCCTCTCAGGAATAGGAAGCAACTGAAGTAATCCAACAGGGTATGTATGTTCTTGCTTGTTCTGCTGACAAACAAGGCATTCCCTGATATATTGAAGAACAAATGACTTGAGACCCTTCCAAGAGAATCTCTCCCGTACCTGCATGTAGGTCTTAAAGTAACCAGGATGTTCTGCCATAGGTGAATCGTGAAAAGATCTCAATACCCTGTCCCTCATCTCAGAACCTGGGACTAGAAATATCCTCCCTTTGTAAATGATAAGATCGTCTACAAGTGAGTATCTACCATCCTGTACTCTCCCATCCACTATGCTAGAAGCCCACGGGTTCTTAGCATACTCTGCAACTATCATGTGTCTCCAGTCCTCTGCAATCTCTGTAATGGAGCTCAAGTGAGGGCAGTGAGATAATGCGTCAGCAACCACATTCTGTGTACCCTTGACATAAGAGATGTCAAAATCATAGGACTGAAGTTTGCTGACCCATTTCTGTTGTCTTTCATTCAAATCTCGTTGTCCTAGGAAATGTTTCAGACTATTGTGATCGATTTTAACACAAAATTTACTACCAACCAAATATTGCCTGAACTTGGCCATGGCATGCATGATGGCCAACATTTCCTTATCGTAAATGCTAAAGCTCCTCTCAAGACCTCTCAGCTTCCTGCTCTCGAAAGCTATAGGATGTCGGTCCTGCATGATGACTGCCCCAATACCCTCACCACTGGCATCACAATGTAGCTCAAACGGCTTGGTGAAGTCTGGTAATGCCAAAACTGGACATGTAGTCATGAGAAATTTAAACTTCTCAAAACACGCCTGTGCTAAAGGTGTCCACACAAAGGCTCCCTTCTTAGTCAAATCGGTCAGTGGTGCTACATGACGCGAGAATCCACCAACGAACCGACAGTAGAAGGCGCATAGACCTACAAACCCTCTGAGCTGTGTCAATGTCTCAAGTGTAGGCCAATCAATGATAGCACGAACTTTCTCTGGATCCATACTGACTCCCTCACTGCTGATGATGTGACCCAGATATAAAAGTTCTCCCAAGCCCAATGCACATTTGGATTCCTTGGCGTACAAGGACTCCCTATCAAGTATACTCAATACTGCATCCAAGTGAACTATGTGTTCCTCCCAAGACCTGTTGTAAACCAGTATGTCATCAAAGAACACCAAAACAAATTTCCTCAAGTGAGGATGGAAAGCCCTATTCATTGTGGACTGGAAAGTGGTTGGAGCGTTGGTTAAACCAAATGGCATAACCAAGAAGTCATAATGTCCACAGTGGCATCAAAATGCGGTTTTCTCAATATCCTCCTCTCGGACTCTAATCTGATGGTACCCAGTCCTCAAATCAATCTTCGAGAAATAGCAAGCTCCATGTAGCTCATCTATTAACTCATCAATCCGTGGTATGGGATACCTGTTCTTAATAGTCTTCCTGTTGAGCATCTTGTAGTCAATACACATTCTAAGTATACCATCCTTTTTCTTCACCAAAACAACTGATGAAGCAAAGGGTGACTTACTCGGCCTAATGTGCCCCATAGCCAAAAGTTCTTTAATGGTTTTCTCAATTTTATCTTTCAAACATTTGGGGTGCCAGTAAGGAGTGATCATGATAGGTTTTGTGCCCTCCTCCAATTCCACAATATGCTCAATACCTCTATCAAGAGGTCTACCTGGTGGTATAGCACTGAAAACCTTTGCATGTTTGATTCGAAGTGCCTGAACATCTGGATGATAAGAAGAATCTTGCTGCTCCTTCTGTGAAGGCATTACCTTGCACTCTGCTACCCAATCCACCATGTCATGCCGAATCAAACGTTCCATTCTTCGGAGTGAAATTTCTTTTACATTGTTGTCCTTGATAGCTTTGAGAACATGACTTGTGCCATCAACTTTAAATTTCATCTCCATGTCTCGTAAATTAAGTGTGAACTCTCCTATCGCATGAAGCCACTTCATGCCGAGAACAATATCTGTACCTCCTATGTTCATAACATAAAAGTCTACCTTAAACTCAAAATTGTTGAGTTTCATTGGCAAATCCGGCATCATCCTCTCGCAGTTGAGAGTGTATCCATCTGCAACCTTAACTCTAATTCCTTCAAACTGCTAAGTTTGAATGCCTCTCTTCTCCACCAACCGAGAATCAATAAAGTTATGGGTTGCACCTGTATCCAAAAGAGAAATGACTCTTTGACCAGCTAATATCCCACGAAGTCTAAAAGAACCTTCCCTCTGCATACTGGACATATGAGCTTCCTGTAGCTCAATTTCAACCTCTTTTTCTGCCTCATTTTCTAATTTTTCCTCATCTGTATCATAAATTGCAACTTGCTGGTCTGAAAAATCAGTCAACTCGTCTCCCTCAAAAAACCACTCCATATGCCTATTTTTCCCTTTAGGCTTGAGGGGGCAATCGTGGTTGAAGTCATATGGGCCTTCGCAATAAAAACAGAGTTTCTTCCTACGTAAATCGTTAAGTGTTTCACAATCTAAAGGAGCTGCAAATTTTTTCTTTTGATCAACATTTTCAAACTTCTTTTGATCAGATTTGGTGTCATTGTAGGAAGTGGATGGTTTTGAGCCAAACTGTTTCCGAGGTGTTGTAAGCTCCATACTGTGAGCTTTCCTCATGGCCTCCTGTAAAGTAGGTGGATCGAAAGCTTTAATCCAACCTTTCATGGGCTCAAATAAACCCTCCATAAACAATATAATCAGCCTTCTTTCTGATATGCCTGTCACCATTACTGACAGTCTCTGAAACTCTCCAATGTATGACTCCAAACTACCTAACTGTTTCAATTGTGCAAGATCTCTGAAGTAAAGTTCGGGATCACGTTTGTCAAACCTCTCTACCAATCAATCTGTAAACTCCTGGTAAGAAGTAATCCTGTCATGGTGGAGTGTTATCATGCCATGGTGCCACCAATCATGGGCCATGCCATCCAGGTGGAGAGCTCCAAATCTAATAGCATCCTCCTCTGTCATTGGACGCAATGTAAGGAAGGTGTCCAATTTGCTTACCCAGGCACGTGCTGTAACGCTGCCACTGCCATCAAAATTAGTTAACATAATTTTGTTGGTGGCCTGCCTGAGATCATTATTCCACCATTTAGGCCTCCAGTCAAACCTGTTTCTAGTATGTTCTCTCTTCTGGCTCATGAATCGATCAAAGTTAAGGTGATCCTTAACTCTCGGAGGTAATGCATCCCATTCATCATGCATAGTCATGATGTTAACTGCAAAGTTCATGTCACCACCCTCTTCAGCCTCTTCCTCTTCATTAGTATCATCTCTAGTGAATATAGGGCACGTGGGTCTTTCATAGGAGCGTGCTGGAGCAATATTCCTGCGAGCTTCTCCATGAACACTTCCCTCCTGATCTGGATCTTGATTCTACCTTTTCTGAACTGTCAAGTTCTGGACATTGGTACTAAGCTGCTGGAGGATGTTCGCCACCTGTTCTTGGCCTGCCACCATCCCTCTCAGTACATCTCTGGCCTCTCTTTCTTCATTATCAAGATGATTCCAGAAGGACCTTCCTCTTCCCTGTTTGCCATATTATCAAAGTCAAAATCTTCTTCCTGTTCGTCAAACGGAAACGTTGGAAATGGTTCAAAAGTACTTCTCTAATAACCAGGACCCCTGCGTGAGTAGTACCTATCAAACCTATTCTGATGTGACCTGCATAGAAACTGCTAACCCTCCAGGCTGGCAGAATCAAAGCTCTGATACCATTGTGATGAGCCCAACTGGCTCCAACCAAACCCCTGTAGTATTTATTAAATCTTCTTGTGTTTTTTTTAGTTTTTTTAAAGAAAGTTTGTAGACAGAAGAGAAGGGGCGCATCATATAAAAGCTCATCAAACTTAGATTTGAGTTATTTTTGATAAATTGTAATTGCATAAAGTAATAAACAACCACGACAATGAGATCACAAATGATAAACGTACCCGAAAGCTTCCGGATTATTTAAATAAGAAAATAAGTCCACTTGCCAGCCAGGAATGGTGAAAACTAACAAATATGAACACCGGAGCTCCGGATTTGACTTCTCTCACTCAAAAACAGGATACAAAGAGTAGAGAGGAGTAGACGCCAAAGAAGCAATGAAGAAAGAGCCAAAATAGAAGGCGCTTTGGCTTGTAGAAGAAACACGCCTTTCAAAAGCGGGTACTCCAAGCAAAGGAAATGGTACGGCTAGCCCAAGGAAACTATACGGCCTTATGGAATACTGTAGATTGCATGAAGATGGCGTCCCAAGTGGAGAAACCCTCTTCCTTATTGCAAACAAGTAAATCTCAACACGAAACTCTAAATATAGCTAAATAGAACCTCTAAATGAAGTCCTCACAGATGCACTAATTCGACTGGTCTCTCACAGTCTCAAAAATGCTCAACATTGAAGATCTCGCTCTCCAATGGAAGAAATGCTCAAACCCTTGTCTTAGAGAATAGCACAAGGAAAAAACCAAATGGCAAAGTCAAATAATCATGAATGAGTTTGATTTACCAAAAATGCCTTATATCCCCAAAGAGGCACGAGTTTCAAGAAAGTGACGCCACTTTTGTGTTTTTAAATATTTTAGAGTATATTTAAATCACCTTTCAATAGTTTTCACTTTAATACTTGGGCACCCACTTTTATACTTAAGTGATTTAATTTTAAATCACTTTTATGATATATTTAAGTGATATAATATCCATAAAGTCAATTTGACTTTATCATAAAGCGTTAAGTTAAATAATTAACTTAAATCACTTAAATATCCATAACTCCTAAACTCCATATATTTCCATGCCGTCAGAAGCTGGCAAACACTGAACACCAAATGCTCGTACTGAAACCCACACCGAAGCTGAAGGAGGAAAAATGACAAACTCACCAAAATGGCCACTGACCCTCTAACCAAATCCTATTAGCCTACAAGGGTCCAAGATATAGGCTAACTCAACAAGCTCCTGAGAACTGACTAGAGCAGGGACATCACATCCAATCTAATGATAATCAATTTGGGAAGTCAACGTATCCTTGACAAAAAAATGTGTTTGTCTAATTTTGGTTTATAAACAAAGGGTATTAATCTTTACAGCGTCATAACATACTCTTTGACCTTGATTAACACTACAAATAGTAGCAGCTGAAGCACCACTATTTTAGATATCCCTACAACATATTGGTTAAGATGGCTAACTTTTGAAGTAAACTCTGTTAGAGATAGCACCAGAAACCTGTTGAAGCTCACTAAATAGCATAATTGTGATTCTCTCCTACGAGTCTTGTTCAATCATAACGTAGCACATTGTATCTGCCATATCCAAGGTCTTCTTCTAAAAAATATTATGTTCAGAATTTCTCTATAGACACAACATCCCACTATTAATCTATAGTTTTGATAACAACCATTGTAAGTCTACAATTTGAACAGCCTGCACACATCTCATTAGTATCAGACCTAACCTTCTGCTGATAGTCAACTTCATTGGTGTGGACTATTATTATAGCAAATTCCTACTCTTTATTATTGTAATATTGGACAACAATTTTGCTTTAAATCTCAACCAAAATGTTTTATCTTTGCTTCAGATTTGACTATTACAGTGCTTGTGCTGCACCCTTCTCAATTGATCTACTTATTCTCAGAATTTCAATGTGGAGGACATAACTAGAGAACTAACATGCTGTAAGGAATGTACAATAGAATGTTTCTGAATAATGGATAGTGAGAAATTTTAATAGAACTTTTGAAGGAATATTGATGTAAAGTTCTATACTATTCCTCCATGAGCACATCATCTCAATATCAGCCAAAACAGTTAGACTGAATATGAGGGCATGAGCCTGATCAGGGAATTTAAAATATCAAGTTTTCTACATGACCTCCAAAGTTTTTTCAGTCAGAGAAGAGTCAAGACTCAATACCTAATAACTAAGTGAATGAAACTAAAATCTAGTGGTAAATTCACAAGCTCAAGCGAATTTCCAGAATAAGCACACAGACAAAGATGAGGCAAAGACAATTTATTATGCTGCATTTCAACACATTTCATCCAGCTTGTGGCATGACATAAAACTTGAGAGGCCAAAAAGGTAATTTAGTGATTTTGACTGGAAGAGTCAAACTCTGAGTCTTTATTTGATGACAATTCTTCCAATGCTCATTTCCGTGAGGTATGAAACAAAGATGAGGCAAATATACAATTTATTATGCCGTTCAACACATTTCATTAAAATGGTAGCAAGCTATAAAATTTGAGAAGCCAAGAAGATAATTTAGTGATCGTGCATTACTGGAGGAGTCAAATTCTTGGTCTTTATTTGATAAAAATTCTTCCAAAGCTCATTTCTGTGAGGTATGAAGCATGAGGCATATGGAACAAATTTTCAACAAATAATTACTTCCTAGTTAAAATTACCTTTGCTGGTCCATAATTTTCCAGCTCACTGTCAATTTATGTTACTCGTGGATAAAAAGAATAGACAAAGATAATTACACAAGATCTTGGGCAGAAACAGCACGCATCCTGTTTCTTGTATTTTGTTTCTCCCCTAGAATTTGGGATATATCTTAAGACTTTGTTACCTGGAACTCTAAGGAAGGGTGCATTATAATCTGATAAATTCAATTGGATAAAGTGGCAAATATAATTATCAGAGTTTTCTCAATTGAAGAGTTTTCTCTTGGGATTATTGCTGAAAATAATAAACATTATTTTATTCTGCATCTATTGCAGTTGGACTTAAGTCATTTCGACTTACCAGCCAATCATTTGTACAGGATCAATATCTTGGACAAACTTTGGTGCTTGAGACCATCTTTACTGTAAGAACCGACGATACTCTTTAGATAGTCTTTACTGCCTAAGTTGCAGTTTAGTCTTAGAGCACCTTTAGCATTAAGTTTATTATGCTGAAAATTTTGATGGAAACCTTTGTGGTGCATGCACATCTGCTAGGGTTCTCCAGTCACTCACTGGTCAAATCCAGAGCTGTATTTTAACTCCCGAAAGAAACTAAGCCACGGAGGAGCACCGGTGCAGAGATGATTCTGCAAAACCTATTAAGGCAAACAAATAGTAGCACTTAGGCAGGGTCCTCATTCAGGTGGATAAAGTTGAAAGCCCTCTTTCATGGTAAACAAAGATAAAGACTATTGGGAATTTAACCTTGGTTGATCTATCCTGCAACTAGGTGTAATCTACAGGTCGCGGGGAACATTCTCAACAGCGAAGATTTGAACTAAATGTGGATTGCCACTGGAGCCCACGGCATCAGAACCTCCAAATACATATTCAATGCCAATCACATGTACACTAATTAATTTGAAAATTTTGAAACAATGAATCGGGAAAATCCAATTCCAAAGATCTAGAAACTAGGATCTTCTAGGTACAATATGAGCAGACAGGAGGATGAGAAAGGAAACAAAACTAATTGCAGAAAACCCAGCAGGAACAATTTTCAACATAGTCCTTCATATGGATTTCTTCCAAAGCATAACCAGGACTTGCGGGACTCATTTTATTCTATTATACGATGCACAAAACTGCCATTATATCTACATCTCTGTATTTGATATGCCATAATTTTATAGTAAGACAAAGCAAAAAAAACACAATCTTCAACAGATCCATGCCATCCTATTCACATGAACAGCAAAACCATTGCAAAATTCAAAAAAGGGGTAGATCAAATACCTCCTGCAAGCTTAATTAGCAGAACCTCCAATTATCCAGTCCTCACGACTCTGCCCCCCTCTCTACTTGCCAAGGCACACATTAATGACAAAGAAGTCAGCAGAACTAAATAAAGATATGAAGGAAAGAGTTCGTTCTTATCTACCTCTGCAAATAGAACGTAGCTACCTACCCATAATGCTTTGAATAGCAAAAACTTTAAAATACGTGAGGAACTAGGCGACTACAATTTGCCTACACTAGAACGTTGTAGCTCTAACCCTTCGCTGATTCATGCTTTCCTCATCCTAAGCCTTGACGAAACACTTTTGAAATATAAAACAATTCGAAGTGGACAACGATGCACTAATGTTAAATTGAATTTATTTATTTATTGCATGAGTAACATCCCACCATATTCCTAGTGCAATGGTGGAAATTGCATAGCGATGCCAATTAGATGGTTTTTTAATTTGTTAAAAAGTTAGTATAATAATTTTAGATATTTGTTGGTATTAAAAGTGTAAAACCTTAGGTGTACAATGGGTTACGCCGAATAATTGTATGGAAGTATTTTATTTTGTGTAGACATATTGGTTGAAATAGAAAATAGTTTAGATAATCTAAAAAGGCAATAAATTAAATGCAAATGATTATTTGTCTTATTTGATTTTGTGTAGACATATTGGTTGAAATAGAACAATATGTATGTAACTTATTAAAACAACACATTAAAAAATTTAAATGGAAACACTATACAAATAAAGAGGAACTTAAATTTATGTGATTAAAAAACATAGAATAAGGATATATATACAATGATGAAAATAAAGTGTATTTATAGAATGTTTAATTTGCATCACAAGAATGTATGCAATTGATTATATAGCGAAATTGTTTGAAAAGCGTGGTAATTATTTACAAGGGTTGATTCTTGTTTGCATGTAGGAGAATGATATGTTTATACAAAGTATTTGATGATGTTATTAGGATGAAAAGTTATTAAACATGTATAACATGCACAAAATTACTTCTTTGTTTATGTCATGTCTATTTATCTTGGGGTAAGCTCTCCATTTAAGATGTCTTGTATCTGTCAATCTAGCATGGTTGTGGTTGTTTGTAGCTCTTTAGCACTTGTATTTATCATAGGGTTTCTAGTTGTTGGTATTTTTTTAATTTTTTTATGCTATGATGCCAAGAGTTCTTATTTGAGATCGTTAGCACAAGAGAAAAGTCTTTGATAGAGATTTATACTTCATTTTTAACGCTCCAAGAAAATGGTGCTATGGTTTGTAAAAGCTATCTAGTAGGTGAAGAAAGAATGACTCTAAGTGGAGTATTGAGGTTGAGGGCTACAACAGAAGGAATTCATCTCAAATTTGTTGTGGTTCTAGATAGCATTCAAATTTTAGGTGTCTAAAACATTAAGATATAAATCAAGGAGTCTATGTGATATAATTGTTATGGCTTCTTGATATTTTGTTGTGGTTCTCTTTAGAGCATCCCATAAAAGATATAAATTAAGATATTTTGTTGTTATTCAAGAGATGATTTTAGGTATCTATAGCATTAAGATCTTATAAATCAAGGAGTCTATGTGATATTATTGTTATGGCTTCTTGACATTTTATTGTGGTTCTCTTCAAAGCATCTCATAAAAGATAAGTCACATTTTTTTTAGGATCCAAGTAAAAAAGTAACATCATTGTAAATACTCTAAAACCTATATCCATATGTGATCTGCAAGGGCCAAGAAAACGCATCCACACAACCATCACATGTTTAATTAACATCTTAATCATAAATTTTAGGGTGTTCTTGATGTACTCAGCATAGGCAAGAACCTCAACCATGCACACAATGATCAATTTTAAGTGTAATGCAATAAGAGTTACTCGTCTTATTGAAATATATAAACCCTCATCCACTAAACCTGAATGGCTACATACACATAGAACACAAGCAAAGCTTATATTGTTAGGATAGAGTGCTTCATTAGGCTAATTCAAATATTATGAGAGCATCCTTGTGAAATCCATTTTGTGCATATCCTGCAAACGAGACCACATTTCTTTGATGCACTTTTTTTAACAGTTCACAAGCCTCGTCTATGCTTCTACATTTTCCATGCATGTCTGTCAAAGCATTTCCAACTATAATATTTGACAAAATTCCCCCTTCCATCAAATCTATACTATGTTCCAAAACTCCCATTTTGGGATGGGCAGGGAGAATGATGGCTTTACAACTACCGATTTGATTTTCTTGAAAGTTTTAATCTTTGTCAACAAATCCATTTTGTTCATATCATGCAATCATAGCATTCAATGTGACCAAATTTCTTTTGAGGCACATTTTCAAACAGTTCACGTGCCTTGTCTATGCTTCCACATTTTGCATACATGTCTATCGCTCTGGTTGTAACTACATCTAACCAAATTCCTCTATCCTTTAGATGCTTTGATGGATGTCCATACCTTGTTCCAAAGCTCCCATTCAACACAGCTGCAAGGATGGTGGAAAAGGTTGTAGAGTGTGGCTTTAAGCCCATCAGCTACATATGCCTAAAAGTTTCTAATGCCTTTTCAACAAATCCATTTTGTGAATATCCTGCAATCAGGGCATTCCATGAGAACTCATTTCTTTGAGGCATTAATTCAAATAGGTCATGTGCCTTGTCTATGCATCCGCATTTTGCATACATGTCTACAAGGGCAATTGCGACTACATCTTATGAAATCCCTCTATCTTTTATCTTGTGAATGGTGTGCACAGCCTGTTCTAGAGCTCCCATTTTGGCACAGGTGGGGAGAATGTTGGCAATGGTTGAGGACTCTGGCTTTACACTTACCCTTGCTCCATTTTTTATGAGTATGAATGTGAATAAAAGATCCTGCATATTAATCATCCTCTTCTCTGCACGTTGGTCTAATATGGACATTGAACCACAATGGCTTCTTTCTCTCCACCTTTATCCCTTCTATTACTAGATCTGCCCTGCCTTCCTTGCCAAATGCAGGCCTCTTAACTTTTGCTTGAACAAAGTCATAATTTTTGAGGCATTAATGTTGAGAGAGAATGAAAACCATGTCGAAAAACTCCCCGGGGACTCCTTTACAGGAATTAGACGAAGCAAACATTGAAGCCACATCAACATCAGAGGCGTATTTGTTTTGGCGTAAATGAAAAGTAGATACAGCACATACAACATTAATGCCTCGAAGACAAGGACGTGAACGGGTGTGATTAAAGTAATCGTCTCCCAACCGCTCTTACACCGTAGGCTTTAGAATTTAGCTTCGACCGTTTCAAATTGGATATGCCTTCGGTATAAATGATTGTTTAGAGCTACATATTGATATTGAGAGTCAAGGTATCTACTTCATCAAATTTTTTTGGGACACAATCAGGTCTTGCACCTTCTAGAAGATTTGAGTCTTACATCTTCTAGAAGATTTGAGTCTTGCACCTTCTAAAATATTTTGAGTCTTGACAGATTGATTGATTGATTGATTGATTGATTTTAATAATGTCCACGAGACCAGCTAGTCTATGGGACCCACGAAATGAAACTAAAAGACCACCTTAGCGAAAACAACAAAAACAACAGTCGACCCCACCGAACTACTTTATGTTGTTTTCCAAATCTTTGCTGATTTTGTTTCTTTTGTTGTGAATTTTGATTAGGTAACTTATTGTTTTATCGATCTTTTCCTCTTCAAACAAGGCCGCTAAAGACTTGAATTATAACAAATCTAAGTAGTAGTATCAGATGTCCTCGTAAGCCTTACACTCCATAATGTAGTGCCACTCTGTCTCCACTAAACCCAAAGAGCAAAAACAACAAATCATATCTTCCCACCCCTCTTTGGGTATTTTCCACCTTCTCATTTCACATCTCAAACGGTGTGAGCTAGTTCTTAACTGGGCTATTAGCATTTTAGCCTTTCGCTTTATATCTGCCCCCATGTAAAAAATTTACTCATGATCATAAGTAGGGTTAAAATGCAAAGCACAGTGTTCTCTTTTCCAGCCAAGCTGTTTCGACCACATGGTATTTTTGAATTTCTCTTTTACATACTTTTTCATTTCAACTTTTGTTTTTGGGCACTCTTGCATGTTGATCCCCATTTTCCCATCCACTAGACATTTTGCTTCATCCACGCGCTCTTCCTTCTAGTTAATTTTTCTTCCACCACAATTTTGGGCCACTGATGTTCCCCCATATTCTCTATCCTCTGCAAATAGCCTAATAAACGAATTACCGCTACCATTTCCATTGGGAAGACACTAGCTTCAGCCAAAACAATCTCATACGAGACTGTACTTTTTATTTTGAAATTTCTTGTGATTAAGTTCTTTTGAACTCTTTCTATTTGTTTCCATTTCACAGCCAACGTGCTACAACCTCAAACTTCGCAGCCATATAAAACCACAAGTGTAACAAGTAGCCCAAATAACTTCCTCTTTGTTTTCCAATCCCATAACTCAACCGATCTACATCTGTTTTGGAGCAAGTAAAGAGCTTTCCTATCCCCTTGAATTCTTTACGTCCTACAAATATGCCAATTGAGATTTTTGCAAAAATTGAGACCCAAATATTTGTATACTCACCACCTGCAAAGTGTTTCCCTCAAACTCAAAATTTATTTTCTTCCTAGCCCTTTTCAATGTAAATATCATGACCTTGGTTTTGCTGATATTGACTTGCATTCCCACATCCTGACAAAAAAGTTCCAAAGCATTTAGATGCTCTTGAAGACTATCTTCTGAATTTTCCATTAAAGTAAGGTCATCCACATACAACAACTTAATCACAAAAGTGGCCAAAAGAACACCATCACCACCCTGCTTGTCCAACCACTCTTCTAATTTGTCTATGTATAGCCCAAAAAAAGTGGGGGATAGAGGGCATCCCTAGTTGACACCAATGTACTCCCGAAGCACTCAGAAAAACCTGCCTTTGTTATGATTTTGGCCCTCACTTGATCATAAAGTTTGTGGATAGCAGCCCTATATTTTTTCAGAATTCCAAGTTGTTCCATTTTGTCCCAAATTTTGTTTCTAGGTACCGTGTCAAAAGCCTTTTTGAAGTCAACAAAACAACAAAATTCCTCATTACCCTATTTATCCCAAACTTTTTCAACCATGTGCCTGAGAGTAATGCAATGGTCAATAGTAGAATGCTTTGGTCTAAAACCAGCTTGCCCTTATGCCCTCTTATCCTCCTTCTTGGCCCAATGACTGATTCTTCGCTCCACCATGCTCCCAAAGAGCTTCCCAAAAAGAGGATTAATCATTAAAGTGCGATAATTTGACGGGTTGTTGACATCCCCACTCTTGTGGAGAGAGATAACAATGCTCGTGGTCCAATTTGTTGGGAAACCATGTTGAATAACCCTATTGAAAATCTTTTTGATATACGGTGCCAAGAGCTCTAAACCCCACTTCAAATATTCAACTTGCAACCCATCAATGTCCCGAGCCTTGCCCACTGCCAAAGCTTTAATACCACTCTTGACATCCTTTGTGGAGAATAGTTTATCATTAGAATTAATTGTAGGAGGGTAGGTTTTTCCTTGGTCTCTTTCATACAATAATTTTGCATATTCTAACCATTGGATGTCCATGATGCTATTCTCAGTAGTACCTCTAGCTTGCTGAAATTCTCTCCAAAAACCCCTCGAATTGTGCTTTCCAAGAGAAATTAGCTCCCTCCTTCTTACTATCATGTATTCCTCTTTTTTTATCTTACTAATTTTTCATATAGTTTTTTATTTGCTTGTTCTTTTCCCGATATTTTCAAACTCCTTTTAGCCACCTTACACTCTTCGTCATACCACGAATTTGCTGGAAAGCTATTTTTGGGATCCCTTTTACCCTTGACTCTTTTACAATCTATGAGAGCCTTGTGAATGATTGCCATCATCTTGTCGTTGTTTATTATGCTTTGATTTCTAGTGGGGCTGCCAACATTTTTTATTTCCTTTAACTATTTTTCAAACATTCTTTTAAATATGTCCCAATTCTCGTCGGTTAGGAGATTTTTTCTTGAAGGCCACTCCCCTTGCACGGCTGTGGACTAGCTCTTTGTTGGACAGTTTCTTTCATACCAAGCTTAATGTAAATGGGGCTATGATCATATTTCAATTCTATAGGGAAACTCCCTCTTTCCAACTCTATTATCCTTGGTATAATATTTTGAGAACCAATTACATAGTCTACTACGCTCTGCCCATTGTGGGTATGACATGTGAAAGCTCTTGAGCTTGGAAAACAAGGAACTTGTCATGACTCTTACCAATTCTACTCTAATCAATTGAACCATGATTAATTACTACACAATACATGATAATAATTACTTAAAGTATTGGTAAATATTAATTGTTATAGTTTACCCTATTATAATAAAAATAATTTTTATATATGTTTAAATTAATGTCAAAATTTTAAAAATTATATTACAAAATTATTCATATAATTTTTAAATAAAAAAATTAATTATGATAATGATCAAATTACCTAAATTTATAATAAATATTATCTTATTCAAATTAACAATTAAATATTATGTAATTAAGTGGCATATATATGAAAAGGGGTGATCCTTTGGTGAAATGGTGGGGCTTCTTGCCTGTAGTGCCAGCAACCTCAGTTCAAACCTCGTGGGGTTACTCTCTACCACATCAATAATTGAGGGCCCCCCGAGATCTTATATCTTGACTTACTTGCGCGATGTGGAGTGGTGCATTTGCATTCCACCCAAGGGGTACATCTCTAACTTAAATTTAATAATTTTAGGGTAGAAATGGTGAGCAGAGCAGACGAAGGTGCATGCAGAGTAGGTGAAGGCACAAGCGAAGCAGGTGAAGGCACGAGTAGAGCAGGCGAAGGCACGAGTAGAGCAAGTGAAGGCACATGTGGAACAAGCGAAGGCACAAGCCCTTGGGCATTAGAGGTAGAGCAATTGTACTCGATTGAACACATCAAGTAGAGGGTTTCCAACAAGGAGTGGTGTAACAATCAGAGGAAGGGGTAGTGTGGAGATTGTGCAACTCTAAAACATGGTGAAATAAGCAATCGAATTGTCTAGAATGGGAAGCTTTGGTATGAATTGAAATAAGGTCGTCCACCCCTTGTTAGGGAACATGAGAATGTGGTATAGAATTTTGGTAAGAGTAATGGGAAGGGGTGAGTGAGCAATTGGCATGGGAAGCAGAGATCTAAGGACCCAAGGTCAACTTCTCCATTTGTAACAGGTGTGAATGTGTTCCCCATAGGCAATACGAGGCAATCGGATGTGAATCCCCCCAAATGCATGGAAGGTTTTACAAGCATGGAAAGTGTCCCATGAATAAGTGGAGTAACAAGAAATTTGAGAGTGAGGATGAATTTTCAAGGCGAGCAAATAGCAAGACCATGGTGATCCGAGCAAGCATTATGGGGCCAATAATTAAGCGTCTGAAAAACTGTGGTTTATTGGTCAAATGGTATGGGAGAGATTTAGATTTGTGAAGCTTGGTGAAATGGTGGTTGGATTGTTGGGGAGAAGATTTGAAAATGAAGCCATTGGCGAATGGGTACTTCATGATAATTTGCCCATCTCATAAGACAAAAGAAGAAATTGAGGGCGGGGTCTAGATAATGGATGGTTTTGGCTTTTATATGAAAAGATGGGAAGCTAATTTTGATTTGTATAGGAACAACATGGAGAAGCTCCAAGATTGGATCAAACTCCCAAATCTGTCTTTGGAATTTTGAGAACCTGAAACTCTGGAGGAGATTGGGAATCAATTAGGGAATTACATTTGTGTTGAGGAATGGATAAGTCCCAATAGTGTAGGCTCTTACATCAAAATTTATGAAGAAAACAAGCCTAATAGTTCTCATTGGAGAGATCTTGAAAGAATCACAAAGTGGGGTAAATGGAGGCAAAGCCTGGTATTTAATCCAAGCCCTAAAGGAAATATGATGAGGGTTTTGGGTTTAAGGAGTCAAGAGCTGAAAGGTTGAGTGCGACTAGGTTGGTGAAGAGGGGTTGCAATCAGGCAAGACAAATAATGTTTTCCCTAAGGAAGAGGTAACAGAGTGAAATCCAAAGCAAGAAGATATAGAAGCCCAAGTTTAAGAGATGGAGGGGTTTTGTAGTGGTGAGGAACACAATCACGGCCTGAAGGAGGAGTTGGGCCAAAGGAATGAGTTGGATGAGAAGCTATAAGATGTTTTGGACTTGATTGGCAACAACTTCAAGGAAGAAGACATAAATTCTCTATTTTAAGTTGGCAGCGAGCTTCTAGCATTAGCCAAGGAGGGTTCGTTGGTGGAAAACTACAACTTGAAAGATTTGGAGG
This sequence comes from Sequoia sempervirens, assembly GCA_007258455.2. Lineage (NCBI taxonomy): Eukaryota > Viridiplantae > Streptophyta > Pinopsida > Cupressales > Cupressaceae > Sequoia > Sequoia sempervirens. Next base: position 10,389,664 of record VDFB02270651.1, on the reverse strand, counting down.
AGAGGTGGGAAGAAAGGATGAAAAATGTCAATTGCAAGGATGGATGTGGTGGAGGGGGAACTCTCTCCAATAGCGAACAAAAAGTAGAAGATCATGGCCTCACCCCAAGAGGTGGATAGAAAACTGGGTATTTCTCAAAGGGATGCGCTAAGGAAATCACCTAACTGTGGTGAAAGCAAAAGGAAATGAAGGATTTTGAACTAGGAAAAATGAAATATTGATGGGGAGGCAATAGGTTAGAAAATTCTCACGACAGGGAAGGGGGAATCCCTTCTTGAGAAACAATGAGGTTAATATCTTGGAATATTAGGGGCTTCAATGCCCCTAACAAAAAAATCTTGGTTTGTTGCCAATTGGAGGCATCACAAGCAAACATCTTTCTAATCTAGGAATCAAAATTGATTCAAACTGAGGTCAAGCATTTTGGAAGCAAATTGAAATTCTAGAAAATGTTGGCAGTAAATGCGAATGACTCGTCAAGGGGATCCTAATGCTGTGGAAGCCGTAGAAAGCATTGGTGGAGAAGGTGGCTTAAAGCAAACACTAGATTGCCTATAAGGTTAGGATTTTAACCTTTGATTTATGTTTTATTTTAATTAATATTTATGGTCCAAATTTTTGCATCCAAAAGAGAGAGGTATGGAGGGAAATAAAATTAGTATGTACTAATGTTGTAATAGAGTTTTGCATTTTGGGAGGATATTTTAATGTAATTATGAGGGTTGAGGATAAAAGGGGGTGTTAAAAGGAAGCTTCAATCACAGTTCTAGATTTTGAAGACTTTGTAGAGAGAAATATGTTTATGGAGATTCAAATGGGGAATGGGATTTTCACATGGACTAATAGGAGGAAGGGGTTCTATAGCATTGCTAGAAGATTGGATAGATATCTCTTCAAGGGAGACTTAGGATCCTTCCCCTATTCCTTGGAAGGGAATATTATGCCCATCTATGGTTCAAATCATTATCCAATTAGCCTAGACATTATAGGAGAAAGAAAGCCGGTGAGATGCCCTTTCAAATTTAAAAATATATGGTTCAAAGATGTGGATTTCATGAAATTAATTCAATAGTTGTGGGGTGAATCACAATCAGATGGATAAAACATGTTCAATGTAGTTACAAAGTTGAAATGGGTAAAATAGCAACTGAAAGTATGGAATGGGGCCAATTTCAAAAACATTTTTGAGGAAAAGAGAAAGATAGAGGAAAGTATTCAATCTCTTAATAAGAAGGTGATCATCAATGGTATGGATAATGCAAATTATGAAATGGAAAAAGAATTTCCAAACAAGATTGAGGATATTTTGGCTAAAGAAGAATTTTTTTGGAGACAAAAGTCATGGGAGCTTTGGTTAAGTGAGGGAGATAAAAATATGAAATAATTTCATAATGCAACCAAAGCAAGGAGAGAGGTAAATAGAATAACAAGAATCAATTCTTCTAAGGGAAAAACTCTTGAAAAGAAAGAAGACATTATATAAAAAACAGTGGGCTTCTTTCAAAACTTATTGAATAATTGGAATGGCATTAAATGGCAAGAGCAGTAATTTATTTTGACCAACATTCCCAAGTTGGTCACAAAGGCTTAAAATGGGATGTTAATGAGCAAATTCTCTAAGAAAGAGATTAGGGAGGCACTATTCCAACGCCATCCAGACAAGGCACCAGGTTCAGATGGTTTCCCTGTAGCTCTCTTTCAAAAATGTTAGGATATAATTGGTGGTGAAGTAATTGAGGCAATAGAAGACTCTAGGAACACATGGAAGGTGCTAAAAGAGATAAATAACACATTCATAGCCCTAATTCCAAAGAAGGAGAGCCAGTGTATCTAGATGAATTCGGGCCAATAGCACTTTGTAATACAATTTACAAAATATTGGCTAAGGCAGTTGCAAACAGAGTGAAGAAGATCCTCTTAAACATTATATCAGAGGAACAAACAGTCTTTGTGCTAAGGAGGTCTATATTGGATGGGGTGATCATTGCCTAAGAGGTAATTCATTCAACCCAAAAATTGAAGAAATGGAATATGTTGATAAAACTAGACATCAAAAAGCCTATGACAAGGTTAACTGGCAATTCCTCTTCAAGGTGCTAGAGGCATTTGGGTTTCATGAGAGTTGGTTGGACTAGATTTTCAATTGTTTTTCCAACCCAAGATATTCAATTATCATTAATTGGTCACCGAAAGGTTATTTTGGGGCCTCAAGAGGGCTAATATAGGGGATCCTTTATCCCCCTTCTTATTCATCACCATGGTTGAGGTCATAGGAAGATCTTTGTGCAAAGCCTTGATCGATGGTAAGTTAGAAGGGATTCAAATAACCAGGGGTTTACCAACAATTACACACCAAAAATTTGTTGATGACAATGATGTTTGATGTTGCTTAGATGAAGCCAAAAAATTTAAGGAGATACTAGACAAATATTCAATTTCTTATAGATAGGAGGTTAGCAAAGAAAAATCAGAAGTCTTCTTCTTTTTCACTAATCCAAGAAATGAAAATAAAATTTTGAGAGTCTTAAATTTCAGAAAAGGGAATCTTCCAAGCAAATATTTGGGCCTTCCTTTGGCTGCAAGGTTGCAATCGTGAAAACTTTGGGACTTGTTGATATCTAAGGTGGAGAACAAGTTGGCCTCATGGAAAGGAAGATGGATATCCTAGGCTAGTAGGAGTATGATGCTAAAGGAAGTAATTGCAACTCTTTCATTTTATGATGTCAATTCTTCCTCTACCAGCTGGTGCAAGTCAAAAAATAAATCAAAAATTGAAAAGGTTTTTTTAGCAGGGGAATTCAAAGCAAAAAAAAATCCTCTCATTAGTTGGGACAAAGTTTGTAAATCAAAAGGTATTAAAAGTGTGGGATTGAAGAATATTTTACTATAGAACAAAGCATTAGGTGCAAAACTATTTTGGAATATGTATACAAATCAGAACCTAAAATGGGCCAAGATCATGAAAGCAAAGTACCTGGATGAAGGGGAAACAAGTATCTTCACTTCAAGGTCAATCCCTCCTAGGTCAAGGATATGGAATTTCTTGAGAAGTTGTGATTTAATAGTGGACTATCTAACATGGGACATAAAGGATGGGAGAACTGCTCTTTTTTGGGAGGATTCCTAGGGTGGGTATCCTAATCTGGCAAGAAGAATGGAATTGGATCAAGCAAAGGCCATCACAAAGCAATTCTGAGGATATCATGTGAGAGATTACCTTCAAATTGCTTCTATCAATGGTTGTATCAAATGGCAGTGGAAAGATGTGAGAACCTTAGGCCTTCCCACTAAACAGGTTGAGGTTTATGAAGCATCATTGAAGGAGTAGGTGGATTTTGTTAGAGAAGGTAGTGACAATTTAAGGTAGCATGGCTCAAAGTTAGGAAATTAGAATGTGAAGGATGGATAAAGATTATTGGTGAAAGATTTGGAGGTCTCATCTCGTATCCCAGTCAAATTATGCTAGAATAAAAATTGCCTCCCTGGGGTTGGGTCCTTTGCATGGGCATCGGTGCAAAACAGGTTATTAACTGCAAACAGATTTGCAAAGATGGGTTACTATGGCCCATCAAAGTGCATGCTATACAAGCAGGAAGATGATATTAGAAACCATCTTCTTTTGAGTTACCCTTTCACTCAAAATTGATGGCAATGATTGTGTGCAAAATTAACATGGAAAATTTCCCTCTCTAATGATGTCCTAAGTCTTTTTTAGGCTTGGCCATTGTTAAACAAATCTTCAATCTTCTCAATTTTGTGGGTTGTAAGCCCATCCTTGTTAGTATGTGAGGTCTAGAAAGAAAGAAATAGAGTAATATTTCAAGATAAGGAGATGCCCATGACCTCGCTATTGAATAAGTTGGAAGTTTCCATTGTGGAGGTGGTAAATTGTGGGGTGGATGCTCAAAATCTAAAGAATGCAAATTTCACAAATGGGATGCCACAATGAGGAAGGCATAGCATGGTCTAAAGATCCCCCCTTCTACTGGGGAAGGTGGGAAAAGGACCTAAGATTTGAGAAGTAAAGTTGTATGATAGGCCCCAAACGTTGGATGGTATAAGTTAAACTTTGATGATATTGCATGTGGGAATCCTAGAGCCTCAAGTATTGGGTACATCATAAGATACTGGAACAAAAGGGTTATAGGAAGACTAGTGGCTCTGCTCACAATGGGCACCAATAATGTTGCAAATTTGTAAGCCTTAATCTCAAGCCTCAATCTTTATCATGAGATAAAGCTTGAAAAAGTGGCGGTGAGGGTGATTCCTCTTTGGTTATAAATGCCCTTAGAACAGGTAAAATACAAAATTAAAAACTTAGAGCCATGTTGGACGTGGTTTCCAAAATTTTGGAGGGATTCAAGAATCACATGATAAATCATACTTTTAGGGAGGGAAATAGGGAAGCCGACGAGCTGGCTAATAGGGGTGTGGATGGAATTGCTTTGAAGGAAACTAGTTAATCAATGTAGTTTAAATCAAATAAAGGAGCGAGCTCATTTTGCATAAAATTTGGCATTGGGTGGCATGGTATTTGGTGTTCTTATCTCAAGGTGACGCATCAATCATCACCCTCCACTCTATAGCAATCGATGTTTCAATAAATTTTGGTTGTCTACTCAAGATATCGAATGGCCTATCATGCTTTCCACATCGATGGGTGGAAAGCAATACATTTTTTATTAAAAATGCTCTCAACAAAGTTTAAGTTATTTCAGCTGGACATTTTAATCACGTTCTTCATTTTTATGACGTAAGGAAGTTTAAATTTTGTGTGTCGTGGCCATCATGGACCTTATTTGCAGTCATAATTCCTCAGTATACAACATTCATGTTAAGGAATGAGATCCATAATGTTATCTAAAACTTGGAAAATTAGATGCTTGGTAATGAATTCTTCCTGGCATGAAACTAATAACCATTGCGTGAGGTGCCAATCGATTAAGATATTGTTATAAAGGTTAAGTAACATTTGGGAGAGGAACATATTGTTGAATTGATATCTCACATGTGTGAGGGCCGAAGGTCCCTCACAAAAATTGAATGGCTATGGCATGAATTGATTATAAGTACCCTTGAAAGAGTTGAATAATCTCATCTATAAAACAAGTTGGTAAGTCTCAGCCCTTTAAATGGTTGAACGCTCCAAATTTGTTGTGAGTATGTCAGCTGAGTTCATTGTGGGAAGAGGCATGGAGACACCAATACGTCTGGTGAGTGACAAGAGGTAGATGGCCTTTCTTGGGGAGGTTTTTGACCTGAGATTGAAACACATTTTGTTGGAGACAAATTTTTTATCAATTGGAGTTGTTAAGCTAATCTTGGGCAAGGATTTTTATTGATAAGGGGGGAGTGCTACCACATTGACATTGACATAGATTCCAAGTACTTGGCAACTCTAAATTGGATCTATGCCTACTAAAGGCGGAGGTGGAGATGTTGACTTGAAGAATGTTCAAGCTAAAGCTCCTAGGTGGGCTTGAAGAGATGTTGGATGTCTCCTCGCTAGGTGTGGGCATTCCTAGGCCCCATGACATGGACTTGCTTGTGGTCCCGGGAGAGGTCATGAAATATTATCCTTTTTTATTGGATTTAGAAGGAGCGGTGTTAGTGGAGCATCGTATGAGGACTTTTGAAGGTGCTAATTTCTTGAAGAAGATGCTTTATTTGGTGCCCATGCAAGACTTTTTTGGGTTGGGGAATTCATTAATTTTGTACAGGAGAATGATAATGTTTGATTTGGTAAGTTCTATATGTTTGTGCTTATATATGTCAAGATTTACCATTTAGGTCTAGGTTTTGGTGTTGACTTCTCTGTTCTATGTCAGAGTTATTAGATTTCAAAAAATGTAATGTGGTATGACATAGACCCTGCATGGTTATGGCTTTAGTAGTAAAATGGTGGTCGAGGATAGGTCTGATTAGGGTGATCATGTGCTCTGCACTCTATGCTATGGAAGAAGAATGAATGCAATGCCTATAGCCCAATGGGTGATACAATGTATTTTTTTGAAATATCAATATTTTACCTGGCTTACAAAAAAAAAATGTGGCATATATATGAAAAATCAATTTGCAAATAAAACATTATTAATAATATGGGTTCATCCCATAATACAATGGTTAAGAGGTGGCATTGTTGTTGTTTCCACTAGGGTCCAAACCTCCATTGGGCCATTATGATTGTAGGCACTATGCTTCCATTGATCCAATGTGCTCACAAACTTGACCCACAACATTGAGGCTATTGATGGCATTCATGTCATGAGACATGTGTTTTGGCCTGTGTTGCTCAAATCCCTCGTTGGGCTATTGTGCTCGCGAGCTTTGTGCCCTGATTGGGTTATCGTGCTCATGGGCTTGGACTATTCACTTGCGTGGACGTCTCTCATTTATAGAATATTGACTCGAGCCAAACCAAAATTCTCAAGATACCAATCAAAAAAACATTATTAATAACATATTATAAATATTGCAAAATGTATAAATACAAAATAATTATTATTAGTATAATATATTACTATATATTAATTAATTAGATTTACGAATAAAATATTATTAATAATATATATTTTAAATATTATGAAATATATATAATATTTACTAGTATAGATGTCTTAAATACGTTGTTTTAATTTTTAGTTAAAAATTATATTACTTTTGTATCTAATTTTAAGTTTCATTTTTAGAAAATCCACCATTCATTTAAAAATTTGATGTCTTTATAATTAAAAATAAATACTATTTTTTCTACTAAATAAAAACCAAATAATTATTATATATTTATTTATTATTTTTATTGTTGATAAAGTAAAATAAAAAATTATTTATTTTATTTTATATTTATATGCTCTATTTATATTTAGTTATATCGATTATTTTTAATTTTTAAATTTTATTTTTTTAAATATATGTACATGGTCATGACATGAAAGATCATACTAAGTAGTAGAATATTTAAATGGTGATTGGCTTCTCATGAGTCATTGTACTATGACATTTGTTACACCCCAATTGTGTATTTACTATTTACTATTATTATGTAGGGTAAATGTGAATGCAATTTGAATTCTGAATGAGAATAAATTGTGCTTGCACTTTGTTATCAATGAATTATGAATGAATGTCATTTCATTTAATGTTATATAATTGAATGCATATATGTGAAATGGATGGTTATTGAATTGGATATTCTAACTATAGTGAACTATTGTGTAATGCATAATTTTATTAAACAACTGACTACGATGGGAATGTGTTAGTTGGATGCAGGTATATATGTTCAATCCTCCAGGTGTGAGGGGAAGTATCACTTAGGAGAATAACTTGGTCAGGTAACCAACAACGTAACCTAACTAAGCTTACACACACACTTACAGTATAATGGTTGAGTCATGTTATTATGTCAGGAATTGGTAGTTATCCTTAGTATGATGTGTTTGCATTAGTAAGGGTCTTGATTACTGTTGAATGCATGCTTGGGTGATGTTTATCTGTTTAGAGCTTATGAATTCTTCCTTATATTACTATGCTTGTATTGATGAGGTGAACACACATGAAATGTACGTATATGTATACATATGCATGTCGATGATAGACCATACACATGGAGGAACATGTACATGAGAGTACATAGGTAGACGTACCTATGCACGCTTATGAATGGGTTGCTTATGAGTATGAGGCTATCAGATGGACCCTACGACATGTATGTGTATATGTATAAATATATTGTACATATGTACCTATCAATACGATAGTAATTGTGTATGTGCTTGATGGTGCAATCAAATATATATATATACATGTGTCGATACCTACGTATGTTTGGAAAATGGAAATATCCATACGGATGTATCAACATATGTATACGTACATATACATGTACATAGAGGAATATATATATATACACAGTCGATATGATTATTATTATTACGTGAATGCTAACATATTCATCTATATATCGAATGTATACATACTTGATTGACATGATATATATATATATATATGTATGTGTATATACATATGTATGTATGTATGTATGTGTATATATATATGTGATGCTTAGAGGATGATTTATATGTATGAAATGTTAGAAACCAAGATCTGAAATGCAAACCAGAAAAGCCTTCCACAGAAGAGAAAATCAGAAAAAGCAAAGCTTTGCAAAAGATGTGCAAAATATTAATATTCGGGAATTCATAATTACATGAGATGATTTTCTTTATAAAAGAAAAGTATGCATAACCCTAATCTTATCTTGAGCAACAAGATAGCTCAACAAGATAAGGATGCGAATAATTAACCTAGGAATTAAAATATTACCTAAGTAAAGTTATGCAAGTGCAATTAAATATTAATAACACTAACACCCCCCCCATAAGTGCAACTTAGGGAGACTAAAAAAGCATGCACCTAAAACTAAGATGAATACAAGAAAGCATGAATGAATGGGTCCCGACAACAAGGCTTGATCAGGTACCCAAGTACAAATGCAGTAATGAGGTAGAGAAGGAAAACCTAGTGGGACAAAACCCCCTTACAATGAGATGACTGTTGCAGAGAAGCACTGGAAGAACACTGTGGAGTAACACTGGAACCGCAATCTGACAAGCAAGGAAAGATACTTTTGTCTACAAGAAACCAAAAATGAAATCATAATAATGCGACAGCAGACCCGATGCCACGAAACACTAGAAAACTCACAAACTGGAACAACCCTAGAATCTATGAAGCAACAATAGATGAGATGATGATAGAATCTGGAAACTTTGTATCTTGATGCCGATGGCAAACTGAGACTAAAACTTCCATGGGAATGAGTACCATAAATAATCTGGAACATTAACCATAAAAACATGGCCCTCAAACTGAGAAGGATCTGAACCAATGCGAATCAAGAAACATAAACTCCCAATCTAAAGTGTGAACCGATGTGAATCTGATATGTGTCAAGCTAAGACAATATATGGCCAAAAGAAACTAAGAAACTAGATAACCCATGCGAGTTTCCAACAAATCAAGATGAATACGGAGATCAAAGTGCATGCACACTCTAATCAGATTATTATGCAAGAAACCCCCTAACGGAACTTTATCTCAGTTCATTTATTACAATAACCCAATGATTGTAAAAGGAGAGCATACAAATATGCATAAATAGAAAATAAGATGATGTGGTACTGAAATGAAGTGCAAATATTCAAGTTTCACCTTTCCAACTGCCAAAACATCCAAGTAATCTCCAAAACACCCATAGGGACAAATCTGGAATAACGATAAACCTAATATAGATACAAAAAAAAGTGCATGGACAACAAAATAGAGCTCCTCAATACCTTTCCAATGCCGCAAAGAAGGCGAAAATTGAAGATCGTGGCAAAAAGTTATGAGCTCAGAAGCCAAAAATGAACATCTAACTTCAAATATAAATAAATGTAGCTAAATAGAAAAATACTAAAAAATAAACTAGACCACAGGAAAGTGCTCGGAACTAGCTTTCCAACGATATCTTGTTTTCCCAAATTCGATACCGTATTCCCAAGTTACGCCAAAAATATAAAAAACTGCTCCTTGAAGGCAAACTGGGGTTAGGAGGGGGCAAAGAGGGTCGGCTGTACGTTGACGTCAGCACTTCACGAGCTTAAATTTGATGGCCTAGAGGTCATCGAGGCAAAAAAGTTCCCCCCTTGCAAAAAATTTCGGCCACCGGTATATTACTCTGTGTCAGAATATTCCATTGCTGTGGTCAACCGGGTCCAGGTCGCAGGGCTCCTGGTCTCCTATGTGACCTACGTGGGGGCTAGGTTTGGGCGGGGGCTGGGTGCATAGTGCCCAGTCCCCCATATGACCAGGGCCTCTGTGTTGGAGCCCACAAGGGCTAGGCAGAGTGGCAGAGAAAAGTGGCGGTGGTGGGGGGTTGGAGGCTGCCCAGTGGCCGCTTAGTGGCGTGTTTCTGCAGAACTGGAAGGACCAACACGAAACCCAATAAACCTCATTTTTTTTCAATTTTTGTGCCTCGGGGAGCGTGCTGGGGAGGCCGTATGACCCCCCAGGCAATTTTTTCCTTCCGGACCAACTTCACCAAAATCAATGAAACATAGGGCGATCTTAGGGTTTTTGGCCGCTGCAAACGCGATGGTGACCTCCGTTTGTGCCCAAACTGCTTCGAAAAATCGGCTACCTCCAAAGCTTGCAAAAAATATCCCAGCTTGAAACCTTCATGGATCTGGAAAACAATGGCCAAAATTAGAAAAATAAAAACCAATCTTGACTTTTTCCAGCGCTCTGAATCCAATGGTGAGGCCCGATCTGATCCAAAATGCTGCATAGATAACTCAAGGCATGATACCCTCGAGGAATCCCGAACAAACTCTGCAATGATTTTCTCAAAAATTTGAGAAGGGGCTGCAAGTCAAAGCTTTGATACCATGTTAGAAACCAAGATCTGAAATGCAAACCAGAAAAGACTTCTAGCTCAACAAGATAAGGATGAGAATAATTAACCTAGGAATTAAAATATTACCTAAGTAAAGTTATGCAAGTGCAATTAAATATTAATTACACTAACATGAACATAGGCCGATTTGTATATAATATATGCAAAGTATTTAAAGGCTGAATATAGTATATATTGGCATTGAATAAAGGCCGAACTGCATGCTAAGTATTGCACAACAATAAGGTCAATATGGAAAATAAACCATAGTCGATATTATGGAAATGCATCTTTAAATTGATAACAACGAATTACTCAAACATTGGACGCTTTAATATAAAGCGATGGAGTATTTATCAACTGCAAAATAAAGTGTAAACGCATGAGAATAGGAAATGTGAACAACAAGCTATGAATTGATCAAAGCACCAAATACATGCTAAAATGTAGGAGTGACTCATCTTATCTCTGTTGCTCAATGAAACCATGACCAAGTCAACATTGTGCGAGTGTCGCCTAAAAGTAGAAGCTATTTCAAAGTAGATAATTGCGCCAAAGGAAAAGGAGGTTGGCTGAATACATGGCGCCAAATTGAGAAAGCTCTATTTCCCATAGAATTCTATTTTGTAGCAAGTTGATTGTCATCATTGAATCATGTGCAGATTGAACTAGTCTTTTGTTGTTGTCAACCATAGAGGTCGATCTATGGCATTATATGTTGAGTACACTCTTTAATTATTGCCACCTTTTAGCTGAGTAGTGTGAGTCAAATTGCATGGTAAAATGTGTCGACTGGCATGCCTCTTCTGTAGGTTGCAATGTCTCATTTTGTTGTATAAATAAAAAGGCTATCTCTCTTATTTGGAACACATTCTTTTGCAAACTTATTCTGCTGCAATTATTCTGAGAGCTGTTTATTTTGAGAGCTGAGTCATAGTGTGAGATTTATGAAATACTTTGTGAGTGTAAATTGTTCTTGAGAGAGAAGTTATAGTGAAGAATTGATTTAGAAGGATTTAGTGAAGCTAGCAAACTGTTGTTGGAAGGTTGTGCATCAAGTCAGTCAATTGGATTAAGCATATACAGGCATGAGCATCTAGTCTTCTCTTATTTATCTTTATTTTTGAAAGAATAAGATTTGTATGCTTTATTGAGAATACTTGCATTTAGGAATTCTTAGCATTTTCTTTGGAAAGAGAAAGAAGTTTTTTTATGCTTTTCGGTAAAGTGATTATATTTACTCCATAATAGGAGAGGTTGATTGTTATAGTTATATGTATACTATATATGATTAAGCAAGGATAGCTTAGGAGTTATCCATAGCTAGTTATTTGATTATAATTGATAGCTTATAAGTTACACCTAGGGTTGGATTATCTGTTAAAGGGAGGGTAACTTGCATTTATACTTTGTGGGTAGAAATACCATTGAGTTTTTGAAAAAAGGGAGTAGGTTGTTTCTAGTGTTAAAGGCTACCCTTTGGAGAAAATACCTATGCATAGTATATAGTGGCCTAAAGTCAAATTGAGCTTGAGTAGTGTATGTGAGTAGGATGACTATCACTTGAAGTACTGGGTGAGAACACTTTGGCCAAAGTAGTGTGATTGCCTTTGGCTCCACTGTTAATTCACCGTGATTCATTTATTTACATGTTAGTCCTAGATTGTGGGTTTACAAGCTCTAATCATGTAGGACACAGTATTAAGCTTAGTTGGTTGTCATTACGAGGTTACTCCACCAATCTCTTCATCAAAGGGTAGTGGCATCTGTCGAATGATAGATGTGCGGGGGACCGCATATGAGTCAATGGTCGGTGGAAAAGTTCTTGAGTGATGCTTCTCCTCCTCAACAGGGAACAAGAAGACCAAGATTTGAAAGGAGGTTCCCATACTATCTATATCTATTGTTTTGAAGCTTGGTTGAGCTATGTATGAAATTTGTACACATTCTTTGGAATATTGTAATTTTTGAATTATTATATTGGAATGGAATCATTGTTGATTATTGTTATGACATCTATGTTCATTTTTTCTCTATAAAATAGAGATTTTTTTTATGGAAATAGTTGAGTTACATAGTTTATTTACTTGCAAAGTGAAAACTTAGGAAAAATTACTTCAGTGAACAGTTGACATGTTACATGTGGTATCAAAGCTACCAGGTTTAGCTCTGGAACCTATGAGCTCATCATACTTTCCATAACTACAAGAAAGTCAATAATCGAAAACGAACGCTACCTAAAGGCCAAGAAGGAAAGAGAGGCCATCATTCAAACAATTGAGGGTACCAGCTATGATAATGCCATCTGGTTAAGTGACACTGAAACCTTTAGTCATGCACTTTCTTGAATTAGTGATGTAAAGAGAAAGATAAAGATGGAGGCTCAATACAACTATTTACCTTCCATCTCACTAGAAAAGTTTGAGTCTTTATTACTTTCTAGTTATAAGCCCTCAGAAGGGAGTGTCAGTCAGACATTTATCTTTAGGGACCCTAGAGTTCTTCCAATGGCAAAAGTAATTGTAATTTCCTTGAGTAAAGAATCAAAGGGTTATGTACCTCACAACTATGTATCATATGAAAAATTTGAAGGATATTATCCATTTTAGGATAGATATGAACAAATGAGAGATGAACAATCTCATTCTACAGTGTATACCCCAATGAGTTACATGTCTGAGAGTGAATAGAGGGATACTCTCCACTTGACTATCTAAATAGTCACTCTATGTAATCAAAAAGATATTTAGATCCTTGTGAATTAATAAAATCATGTGTTTATCAAAAAGATTGTGCTTAAGTCTTATGTGCGATTAAATGTTGATTTAAATGTTTTCCATAAGATAATGATAACATGATTAAATCTAATATGGATGAACCTTCAGGTATAATATGTTCTTGCAAAGATGGTGAGATCACGAACCAATCCTAGCGGAAGCCAAGAAGTTGGGCAAGGACTAGTAGGTGTTGAGGCTAGACTGGATCAAATCTTGACAAGATTGGGAAACTTAGAGGAAGGGATAGGGGTAAAGATTAAAGTTGAAAAGGAAATTCCAAACAACGAGAATGAGGGAGAAAACTCTTCTCACGAACATGATCAAACCCATGATCATGAGAAAGAGAAATCACCTTCTTTGTCTGAGAAAACTAATAGGAAGCGTATGGCTTCTGATCTCTCTAGAGATATGGAGAAAATCACCCCACCTAAGTTTGAAGGAAGCGCCAATGGAGATGAAGCTGAGGCTTGGTTAGTCCAAATGGAGAAATATTTCAACATTCAAAATTATACTAAGGTCACCAAAGCAACATGGGGAGCATACAAGTTAGTAGGAGAAGCCTCTAATTGGTGGATGAATAAAAAGATGGAACTCAATCTTAACTCATGGAAACTAACATGGAGTGAATTTGTTGAAAATTTTCGTAAAAGATGGTTACCCCAACTTTATTTTGACCAAAATCTCACAAATTTTTAGAATCTAAGACAAGGCAAGATGACGGTTAATGAATATTGAGAGAAGTTTACTTGTCTGCTATATTATGTTCCTATGTACCAGAAGGATGAAAATTTTCTTATAAGAAAGTTCATCATGGGACTTAATAATTAGATCAGGGGAGAGGTAGATGTTCACAGTCCAGCTACTATGGATCTTGTGTATGAGAAAGTGGTTAAACAAGAGCAGAAACTCAAAGCTATCTCTATCTGCTAGGAAAATAAAAATTGTAAGAAGATTGTAGGAGTTCAAGACAAACCAATTCCAAGGAAGGTTGAAGTTGTGGAAAATGTGCCAAACCAAGGGTAAAAAGGATCCCATAATAGTGGGAAAGAGTCAAGAAGGGAACGTAGGAAGAATGGTTCCAGTAGTGGAAATACCAACATTGTTGGTGGAAATGCTAGTAAATCTGGAGAACTTGCGAGGAGGAAAGGACCAGCTACTGGATGTTTCACTTGTGGAGGAGACCACTACGCCAGTAAATGTCCTAATAAGGCTTCAGGGTCACAATCTTATGGTAATCGATGCCTACCCAACAAGTGATGTTTCAACAAAAGATTCATGCAACTATGGATGATCGCCAGGCGAAGTATCAAGTGACTCCAATTGAAACTCCAGGTATTTTGTTTGGCTTACCCATTTCTATAATTATAGATACTAGTGCAACTAAAATATTTATTTCACCTAGAGTAGCTAAGGAATTATCTAGAAAGGATGGTTTCATGGAAAAGTTTTGGGATGTAGAGTATGCAAACCAGACAAGAGCAAAGGTGGAACAATGTTTGTTTGAAGCTAGGATAGAGCTACCTTGTTTTTCTACAAAAGTGAACCTATATGTCACACCTTTAGGATCCTATGACGTTATCCTAGGTATGAAATAGTTATGGAGACATAGGGCCAAGGTAGATTGCTATGCCAAAATAGTAGAATGTTTAGATGATCTTGGTAATCAAGTGAAGTTTCAAGGAATACCTAGGGAGGTCAAGATTTGTTAGATCTCTGCAATGCAATTGTTAAGGGCTAAGAAGAAAGGGTGCAAACTCTTCGTTGTCAAGATGGAAAAGCTAGAAGAGTATAAGGGATCAAATTCAGGAGAGAATCTTGATAAATTTGGGTCACAGAACTTCCAAGAGATGGAAGATGGACAAATGGATGAAATTGGAATGTCAAATATGGAGAGGTATCCTATTATGAGAAATTTTTTAGATGTACTTCCAGATGAATTACGCGGGTTACCACTGAAAAGAATATTTGATTTCTCAATAGATATAGTTTTATGATTTGAACCTATTTCCAAGGTACCTTATAGAATGATGACAACTGAACTAATGGAGGTTAAGGCACAATTGGATGAATTGTTGTCTAATGGGTTGATAAAACCAAGTGTATCACCTTGGGGAGCACCAGTAATCTTTATGAAAAAGAAGGATGGCACATTGAGTTTGTGCATAGATTATTGCATACTTAACAAAGCTACGATAGAGAATAAGTATCCATTGCCACACATTGATGATATATTTGATCAAATGAGGGGAGCTACTGTATTTTCTAAGATTGATCTAAGATCTTAATATCATCAGTTGAGAGTTAGGGAAGAAGATATCTTTAAAACTACTTTCAGAACTCGATATGGACATTATGAGTTCACAGTTCTACCCTTTGGTTTAACAAATGTGCTTGCAACATTCATGAACCTTATGAATAACTATTTAGGGATTGTCTAGATAATTTTTTCTTGGTTTTCCTAGATTATATTTTGATATATTCAAAGAATGAGGAGGAACATTGTAGATATTTGGAGATAGTTCTACAAAGACTTAGAGCACATAAGATGTATGTAAAATTATCTAACTGTACCTTATTTCATAAGAGAGTACATTATCTTGGACATGTGATTTCAGTAGAAGGTATTTCAGTAGATCCAACTAAGATCAAGGCAGTGCTAGAATGGCCAGTACCCAAGAATGTATCTGAGGTAGGAGTTTTATGAGTTTGGAGGGATACTATAGAAAGTTTGTTGCAAAATTCTCTAAGATTGCCTTTCTGATTAGTTCTTTATAGAAGAAAGGGAAGAAGTTTGAATGGAAAAAGAAGTGCCAAGTAGCCTTTGACCTACTTAAAGAAAAGTTGACTACTGTACCGATTCTGAAAGTACGAGATCCTGAGGGTGACTTTACTGTTATCACATATTCATTAAGAGAGGGCTTAGGAGGTGTTCTTATGCAAGAAGGACAAGTAATTGCTTATGAATCAAGGAAATTGGAACCTTATGAGCAAAATTATGCATCGCATGATTTAGAGTTAGCAATAGTGGTTCATGCATTGCAAATGTGGAGGCATTACTTGTTAGGGAAACCTTTTGAGATGAAGACTGATCATCATGGGTTAAAGTACCTATTTACTCAGCCTAATTTGAACACAATACAAAGGAGATGGTTGGAGTTAATAACCGATTATGAATTCAATATCAATTATATTAAAGGAAAAGAAAATTAGGTTGTCGATGCCTTGATTCGAAGATGTCATATTGCTTCAATTGTGACAATCCAAACTGACTTTAAAGGTCAGGTATTACAAAAATGCAAAGAGGATGAGTACTATATGCAAGTTAAGCAAGCACTCACAAGAAATCCACAAGATGCTAGGTATGAAGGTTTTCTTTTTGAACCTAATGGATTACTTAGATATAAGAGGAGAATGTATGTACCTGGCGTAGAGGAGTTAAGAATCTGGTATGGAAGGAAGTTCATGAAGCACCGTACTCTGGACACCCTGGAGTGAAGAAAATGTTGGAAAATGTAAAGCCACTATACTTTTGGAAAGGGATAAAAGGAGATGTTGCTAGATTTGTGTCAAGGTGTCTTGAATGTCAAAGGGTGAAGGCAAAGCATCATCATCCTACAGGTTTGTTATACCCACATGATATACTAGAGAGAAAGTGGCAAGTCATAAGTATGGAATTTATGCAAGGATTTCCTATGTCAAGAAATAAGCAAAATTCCATTCTTGTGGTTGTAGATAAGCTTACTAAGGTAGCACATTTTATATCTGGAAATCTAATTGATGGAGCACCTATCATAGCAAGGAAATTTGTGCAAGAAGTGTTTAGGATACATGGAATTCTTGAGAAGATAATCTCAGATAGGGATGCACGAGTCACTTCAAGGTTTTGGCAAACTTTATTTTTTGCACTAGGGACTCAACTTAATATTAGCTCAGCATATCATCCAAAAGAGGATGGAAAAATGGAAAGGGTAAATCAAGTATTGGAATACCTACTTAGAATATATTGCATGGATCAACAATACAAGTGAGAAGACTACTTACCTTTGGTGGAATTTGCTTACAACAATTCCTATCATTCTGCAATAAAGATGGCTCCTTTCGAAGCATTATATGGTCGAAAGTGTCGAACCCCTATAAGTTGGGATAGAGTGAGCCTTGGCCTAGAAATGTTGGCTGAAATGGAAGAGCAAGTGAGGATTGTTAAGCAAAGATTAGTTGAAGCTAATGATAGACAGAAAAGTTATGCTAATGTAAAGAGAGTGCCCCAAAATTTTGCAATAGATGACAAGGTGTTATTGAGAGTGAAACCTCACAAGAGTTCAATCAATTTTGGGAATTATTCCAAATTAGCTCCATGATAATTAGAACCTTTTGAGATTCTTGAGGAAGTGAATCCGGTAGCTTATCGAATTGTGTTGCCACCAGCTCTTGCCAGGATGCATAGTGTCTTTCATGTGTCATACTTAAAGAAGTATGTGCCAAGTGATAATCATGTGATTGATTGGAATGCTTTACAGGTACAGGACCCTAGAGTGCTAACTCTCGAGCCTATCAAGGTGCTCAGAACACTTAAGCTTCACTTGTGTAATAGAGAAGTTTTGTAGTGCAAAGTCTAATGGGACAAGTATGCGGAAGACTCTGCCACTTGGGAAGACTATAATGATCTACAACAAAAGTCCCCACATGTTTTGCATGTTTTTGAAAGTACTTGAAAATAATATGTTGTTTGATTAGTTTATGTTGCTACATAAAGATCATCAAGGATGATGATTCACAAGGGGGGAGTATGTTACACCCCAATTGTGTATTTAATATTTACTATTACTATGTAGGGTAAGTGTGAATGTAATTTGAATTCTGAATGAGAATAAATTATGCTTGCACTTTGTTATCAAAGAATTATGAATGAATGTTATATAATGGGATGCATATATGTGAAATGGATGTTATTGAATTGGATATTCTAACTATAGTGAAGTATTGTGTAATACATATTTTATTGAACAACTGACTACTGTGGGAATGTGTTAGTTGGATGTAGGTATATGTTCAATCCTCCAGATGTGAGGGGAAGTATCACTTAGGAGAAGATCTTAATCGGGTAACGAGTAACATAACCTAACCAAGCTTACACACACACTCATAGTAGAATGGTTGAGTCATGTTATTATGTTTTGGAATTGGTAGTTATCCTTAGTATGATGTGTTTGCATTAGAAAGGGTCTTGATTACTGTTGAATGCATGCTTGGGTGATGTTTATCTATTTAGATATTATGAGTTCTTCCTTATATTACTATGCTTATATTGATGAGGTGAACACATGTGGAATGTATGTATATGTATACATATGCATGTCGATGATAGACCATACACATGGAAGAACACGTACATGAGAGTACATAGGTAGGCATACCTATGCACGCTTATGAATTGGTTGCTTATGAGCAAGAGGCTATCAGATGGACCTTACGACATGTATGTGTATATGTATAAATATATTACATGTATGTACCTATCAATACGATAGCAATTGTGTATGTGCTTGATGGTGCAATCGAATGTGTGTGTGTTTGGAAAATGGAAATGTCCATATAGATGTATCAACATATGTATACGTACATATACATATACATAGAGGAATATATATATACACACTGTCGTTATGATTATTATTATTACGTGAATGTTAACTTATTCATCTGCATATCGAATGTATACATACTTGATTGACATGATATATATATATATATATGTCGATGTGAGGATACCGATTATGGGTCGAATTACACTTGATCCATGAAGAATCAAAGCATAATGAAGCAACCAATATTCAAATCTCAACAAGATCAGTCAATCAAAATTGAAAGTAAACATTTTATCAAAAAACCTAACATGCTAATCTTATGAAAGCTTTAAAGAAAACATCTTCTTTAATCCATTGAAATTTATCTTGTTGTGGAATTGGTGTCACATTGATGTGGATCGACGACCCTTTCCTAATCTCATGATAGTGAGCTTGTTTCAGTCGATTCTATGGAAGAGAATCGATGGAACCATGATGTTTGGTGTATTAAAAATCTAAATTAAGCTAAAATGAACATGATGCAAGCTAACTTACCATGATTTTATGCTATAAATGATCTAATTATGCAATTGGTAAGTTGATCTAAGCTAAAAATGAGCTAAAAGATGAAAACCCTAATTTATTTACAAACTAAGATGGATGCATGGAAGCCATTAATGAAAGTTCTAAGCTAATATCCAACTAAAACAAACTAAAAATAAACTAAATGTATGCAAATTGAGAGTATGGATGTAAGTAAATTCAACAACATGACTTTGCAATAAAATATGGATCCATTTGTCTCCAAATAGTGATCTCTTTATAGGAGAGCAAATGAAGAATGGATAGTTGAGATAAAAAATCTTAATCAACAGTTCAGGATGAAAGAGATGAGAGGCATGGATCATGGATTCTCATCAACATATGAGAATACAAGATGAAGATTAAGCAAAGGCTCACAATTATCCTAAAAAAACACACTTCTGACCTACTCACACAGGTCAAGGTAACTTGCCAAAGAGGTAATTGGGTTTGGCTTGTTAAAAAATCCAAGTGAGTTGATTGGAGGAGAGGGAATATTCCTTAGAATATTCCATTTGGGTGAGGAAAAAGAGGATTTTACAAATTAAAACAAAGTTTTAATTGTGCAAAAAGGATAAAGAATATTCCATAGAAATATTCCCTTTGATTAGAGGAATAATTAGTTTAATTGCTAATTAAACAAGGTTTAATTTTTGCAATTAGGGAATTTAGAGGAATTAGAATATATTTATTAAATTAGATGATTTAATAAATAGGGGAGGGGTGAAATGATATTTAATTAAATAGGATAGGGTTATTTAATTAAATAAGATGACTTGGGAGATTAAATTAAATATTTTGATCTATTCAATTTAATGAGATGAAGTATTAGTGTGAAAAGAGATGAATTAACCTAATTTAATTAATTAGGAAAAAAAAAACGAAAATGATGCAATTAATTAATTAGCTAGGCTAATTGAATTAATTAAGTACAAAGAGGATAGATAAAGAGGAAATGATATTAATGAATCCGATTCGAGTGTATGGCATTGATTAGGATATTTTTCAGTGTCTACATTTTGCCCCTCTTTGAAGCAAGGTACCTGCTGCTTCGGTTCAAAGAACAACACTGTTCAAACTAAAAGTGCTGCCCAAATTAAAAAAAATCTAATTTTTTAGATGCCCCAACAAAAAGATAAAATTGACTCCCTGCCCCCTCGAGAGATTGGGCGAAAATTTTGAATTTTGGGTTGATTTCTCGATAAAGGTTGAAAAGCTTCCCCAAGGGTCCAGAAAGGTTTTGAGATGCAAGAATAATGCCAAAAATGCAAAAAACGATGCAAAATTTGGTCCAGATTGGAAAAATTTGTGAAAATGATAATAAACCCCATTAAAAAGGTTAAATTAGGGCAAAAAACCCTAATTTTCTAGCTTAAATAGATCAAAAGGGGTTATTTTCAATTCATTTGTGCATTCACACTTTAGAAATCCTTGCAAATTGAGCTTTGACCCTCCGATGAAATGGCACACTGTGAGCTTCCCTGACACATCTCTGATCGAGTTCATGAGTTATAGCGGCTTCTAGGCACAGGATCACTGGTATGTGATTCAAAACCTGATTTGAAATTTGAAATTTTGATGCATTTATAAGGCGTTAAAATTTATAATTTGGGGGCGTCGCTATATAGCGATGCCCAAACTTTAATTAGCAATGCCCAAACGATATATAGTGACGCATATGTCTTGGGTGACACTTTTTCAGATTTGATTTTAGGGTTACAAATTTTAAATGGCGACGCATTTGTATCTAGCGACGCACTTGCCGACTTGAAATTTAGGGTTAGGTTAGGCCAGATTCTAAGTCGCAATGCCATCTTGTATGGCGACGCATTTGTTAATTTGAATTTTGAAATGCATCTGGAGTCACTGTTTGATTTTTGAATATAGCGACCCATTTGTAAACGACACACTTGTGATTTTTGAGCCAAAAATTCCAAATAACTTCAAATTTTGATGATTTCCTGACGTTGTGGGCTTCATGGATGAAAGAGAGTTTCCCACCATTGATGTCTAGAGAGCATAGGCCCACCATACTAGAGAGATTGGGTGATCTTTCAAAGTTACGCCAGGAGCACCTGGGAGAGATTAGGTTATGGTACATTGCGTACGCACCAGTGATCACGACACATTTGGCCATGATGACAACGTTGTGTGAGAGATGGCACGATGAGACTTCTTCTTTTCACCTTCCGACGAGAGAGGCGATAGTGACCCTAGAGGATGTGTGGCAGATATTGCGGTTTCCTATCCACGGTGACCGCGTGATCTACGATCTTGATGCCATATTTGATGCTTGCTTAGAGGTGATGGATATGGACCAGATTGTATTGGTCACCTCTTAGATAGATCTAGAGACATACAGAGGTCAGGTGTTGACCTTTAGATTGATTGTTGCGGCCATCATTTCAGGTTTGGTGGCTCCAGACAGACATGGCCGATTATTCAATCTAGGTTGGGGCTTGGCTTGGTAGAGGATACTTTATTGGAGGACTCTTTTTGCATGGGGGCTCATGATGCTAGCTTCCTTGTACCATGATTTGCATGATTTTGTCTATTATAATGGGAGAGCTATTGGTATAGGGGTGACACTCCATATCTGGGCATGGGAGCACATTGCAGTGCTTTGGGCGATTATGCAGATGGCGGATGTGGAGCCAAATAATTCTGTCATATGGAGATACTGAGGTGCCATTACACTCAGACACACATGGCAGATTAGACTCCCGTACTAGCGACAGGTGATAGATGATATGACTGTGTTTGGTGGCGGCCATGGCTTTAGATGTCGACCTGGTTTGATGATGTTCAACAACTCTACTTCACCCGAAAGAACCGTTATATGCAGAGTCATGAGCACACAATGATTGAGCGGTACCTTCTGGACAAAGTGGCCAGACAGTTTGGCGATGTCTAGGACATGCCCGATGATGCTTATAGGGTTATTTTTGCTAGAGCGGCCAGTCAGGTTTTGACATGGGGATCCATGATTCCAGCACCAGAGGCCATTGAGATTTTTCATCAGTTGGTTGCCTAGCCTTGGGCATATGATCAGGTTCAACCCATTGCATAGACTACTCCCACGTACGATGCATGGTTCGTCCCTTCGAGGTGACTTACAAATCCTATAGGGGCTCCTCCCAAAGGGAGGCCATGAGGCAAAGCAGTTAGGGGGAGAGGACAGGGAGGCTAGGATGGAAAGGTTCCGGGGGCTCCTCCAGTGGGACACCAACCTCCTCAACAGCCTCTAGTAGTGCAACAACAGCCAGTGCCACCACCACCACCACTGATAGACGCTAGAGATGCGCAGATATAGCAGCTGCAACAATAGGTGTAGGTTTTGATAGGCGAATGGGTTCAGGCTTGCCAAAATATTTTGGTTTTGATTGTTGAGTGAGACCAGGCTTGACAGTAGGTGGTTGTAGTTATAACTGAGAGGGATATTGCGTTACAGAGAGTTCATACCGTTATAGGTGAGAGACCATGAGGTGGCTCAATGTCAACAGATTAAGAGCCTTATGACATCCACCCACGGTCAGACAGTTTCAGCGTGACTGTATAGAGAGGTTGTTACAGAGGTTGCGTATTACAGGCAACATTATCACAGGGATGTTCCAATGGCTCTTCAATAGCCTAATTTTTCACAGTGGAGCGATGCATGCCCCCAAGCAGAGGGTCAGCCTGAGCGACAGGCTAGAGAGGGTAGCAGCCACCAGGGCTAGCTCTTTTTTGATGTACATACACTTTTTTATTTTGCCCCATTCTTTATACCGATATACATTCATGGGCTCCTTTTTGATAGCCTCGTGGATATTATACTTATGATCGATGTACATACACTGATCTAGATTTTGTACCATGACACATTTTTTGATATATATGTGTGTGATGATGAAATGTGTAAAGTAAAACAAGATCACACAAGCAATGAAACATATTACATGAGAGATTTGAATCATAAACTAATCTAATTGAAAGCAAAACAAAATCTCTAAAATCGTTTCATTGTTCTTTATTCTCAAGGATCCTTTAAATCATTAGTGCTCTCAGATTTTGTATGTGCACTATGACTAGTTAGGATGACAACCTAAGAAATGAGATGTTGTAAATGCAATAATCTAATTCCTACATGAAGTGTAAACTAGGTGATTGAAGCCATGATGCTATGATATTAATACTACTGTGATTAAATGAAGATTATGCTATGATAATGATGTTAAATGTTATGATGGAGATGTTGTATAATCAACTAAGATGATAATGGAAATGAAAATACTAAACTTAAGACATGATACTAAACTAACATGATTCTACAATGCTCAAATGCTAAATAGTAAAATGCTCTAAATGCTCAAATGCTCCAATGTGATTCCTGCATAATAAGTTTACTCAAAGATGGGATTTTAAAATGTTGTAGCAAGAGGTTGTATTTATAGGATTTCCAAAGCATCTTGTGATGTGGCAGCAACCAATGGTCAAGATTTCAGTATGGGAGATGAATAGTGGAGATGGAAGAGGTTAGAGATAATCATGGAGGATGTTCCCTTGACCAAAGGCAACATGCCAAATGTATGAGAGAATAAAATGTGTGAGATTGCCAAGTGTCCAAAGTTTGTTTTGGAATTGGTTGAGAATAATGCAATTTAAATGTTAGACATATTTAAATACATGTGACACTTGATGATGTGGCCAAAAAGTGTTGTAGACATGTGCTTAAATTCAAATTGGGCATTTGAATTTAGTGAGAAGGTTATTAATTAAATAAAACAAACTATGTGAATTTGTTTATTTAATTAAATTAGAGGAATGTGATTTTAGATGAAGAATTTAGAAAAGTGTGAACTATATAAATAAATTGAGAATTTATTTATAAGTAGATGAAATAAAATGGGTCATTAATTAAATAACTAGTATTTAATTAACTAATTGTCTTGATCGATTTTAGGTGTATACATTTTTCCCCTCTTTGAAGTAATGTGTTTACATGTTGCTTCAAAGAAAAAATTGTTGTTGATGTCGACAATTTTTTTTTTCGATGCCCCAGATGTTGATTTTTAGGTGATGATGGATATATGCCCCCTCGGGAGATAAATCAATGAATTTTTGAATTTTTAGGATTTTTTTGGAATTTTTGAAATTTTGATGATTTTTCGATTATTTCAAAATTTAACGATCCAAAAACAATTTATCTCCCGAAAAATGATGTTTAAGCCATCAGGTGATGAAATGATTAATTAAGTCCCTTTTTGACTCCTTGTGTTTGATGATTGATAATCGCTTCAACCGATTGTTTGATTTGATGATGTTTGATGATATTGATAGATTGACCTCATGATAGGCGAGGATCAATGATAGGATGATGATGATTGACCTCATGATAGGTGAGGATCAATGATATGATGATGATGCTTTCCCTCGTGATAGGTGAGGATCAATGATATGATGATGATGATTGACCTCATGATAGGTGAAGGTCAATGATAGACGCTCAACAAGATTTGATCAAAATCTCATTGGATCTAATTAGATTTGATTGATTGATAGGATTGCTGATTTGCGATATGTTATGATCATAGGAGGATTTTAGAATTCTTCAATTTAGGGAACGCTTCCTAAAGACATGGGACATGATTTTGCATCTGGTGCAGGCTGGTTTAGATATTATCAGTCGATGTGGTTTATCATCTTTGATTGATATGCCCCAGTATAGGATTGATTAATGTATTGATACTTGATGATGTACTGATACTTGATGTATACACTTAGTCAGTTAGAGATTTTGTGATTTCTTCCACTTTGTTGATGTATCTCTTTGACACATTTGGATATCATTGTATACTTGACATTGTGATTTTGAGATTTATATGATATGCAGTGATTATTAGTGATCTATAGGTGTTTATGATTTCATGATAGATGCATTTAATTTCTATGTTATGATGCTTATGTGATGCTTATGTGATGCTTATATGATGATGGTATGATATACTATGGATGCAAATGATGAAACATGCATTATGATGCTTTATGAATGATGCCTATATGATACATGTGATGGATCTTATTATGCCAATGAAATGTGATACATTTTATGTTTTTGTACTTTTCTAATGCAAATAGATGATGCAATGAATGGATGAATGTATGATAATGTTAATGCACGAGTGAATGGATGGATGGAATGATCATATGATGGTGCATAGTTCTACATGTTTATGATGTTTATATGATGATTATGTGATGCTTATGTAATGATTATGTGATGTATGCAATGATGATATGATAATGCATGATTGATGATTCTATATGCTTTATGGATGATGTTTTATGCTATGTGAGATGGAATTGATTATGCAAATGATGTGTGATGTTTATGCGATGATTATGCTAATCTAGTTAGTCCTTTGCCAGTCTTGGATTTGAGTAATAACAAATTCATAGGTTACATTTCATACATCCTGGAAAATCTATCTCCATTACTAGTTTTAGATGTTCATAAGAATGAAATTATATCTTTATAGGGAAACCTACTTACTAGTCACGTTCTTCAACAAATTTTTCTTCTTGGAAATCTTACTCTGTTGGATATGTCTTTCAATATTCTTAAGGGACCATTTTCTTAATCCATTAATAATAGATGAAATGATGTTGATTATGCAAGTGAGATGCAATGCACTTATTTTTGTGTTTTCTGATGTGGATATGATGATGTAATGTATGGATGGATGAATGATGTGATAATGTAGATATGATATGAGAATGCTTTTCTAATGTATGCAAATGATGATGCAACTGATGTGTTTTTGTTTAATGTCAAATGTACTCAATCCATAAAGATAACATCATTATGAAATTGTTTCAGCCTTGGAAAACCCCTAAATACAAATACAAAACTAACATGGATGCAATCTAACTTAACCATGCAGATCTAATATGCAAAGGTTGTCATCGTAACAACCGATTTTTCGTGCTTTTATCATCATTGAACTTTTAAAATGTTGAAAGTGAGTACAAACATCGATGGTAGAATTAGACCATGATGACCTGAGTACTACTTCCATAATTTTTGATATGGCAAGTTAACACAAGCAACTAGGTATAATTGAATTGAGATTATCTGAGCATTTCTTGCATAAATAGACAAGAGTTAATCGTTTTCCTATGCAAATTCAGAATGTCATCAATGATACTTTGTAGTGCACATCTCGTGAAAATTTGCACAGTAATAATGATCAACTCACAGACAACAGACAAAGAAAAATCATTCTCCTTCCTAGCTCCTCTAGATAGTTTAATACATCATCGAGGTGCTCTAGAGATATGATGACAAAAATCAAAGTACAATAGTTGAACATTCATAACAGAGTGATAAAACCATGATTCAAAATAATATCATCCATTTAAATTTGTTTTGATTTGATTAATTTTGTTGTTTGATTTGGATGGTTGATGTGTTCATGATTTTGCTTGATGTTTAATGTTGGGTTTTGCACTATGATTGTTGCTTTTGTTGCATTGGTCTTATTGTTGTTTTCCTCTTGGTTTAAGCTCAAAGTTTATTGCCCCTAGCGAGTTCAAGATTTTTCCCTAGTCTAGAGTGAGACACGACTACGATGCCAAGATATGTACATGAAGCCTTCTGATGATAGGTAGAATGATGGCGAAAGTGAATGGCGAAAGTGAATGGTCGACATGCTCAAATATATGGAAAAGCTAACCTATCACAAATAGCGCCTGTTGCCAGGTTTTCACTACTTGTTTTTATTGCACCTTTTTAGACTTTATGATTTATTTATTTTTTTCACTTTTTTTGTATTTTTCTCTTTTTTCTAATTTTTTTTGTTGTTACCAAGACGCCTATTTGCCAGGGTTTCATCAAGGCAACCATTTTTTTAGGACATTTTTTGATGTTTTTCATTTTTTTTAGGACTTTTTTCGATGCATTGGATGAACTAGGTGTAGAATTTCTTGAGATGCATGTTGTTGAGGGGTTCATCAAAAAAATCCCCTTCTAGTGTGGACAATTGATATGCTTCTGATTCGAAGACTGATACAATGACAAAGGGACCTAGCTAGTTTGGTTCAAATTTCCCCTTCTCTCGATCTTATTGATTTCAGGGATTTTCTTTCAGGACTAAGTCACCTACCTGAAACGTTCTAGGCTTGACCTTGTGATTGTAACTTCTGGATATCCTCTGTTGATAGGATTTCAAGTGATCAACATGTTGTTGATGCTCATCTAACAGTTCCATTTCTTGTAGCCTAGACACTATGTAATCCTCATCTGAAATGATAACCTTTAATGACACATAGAGTGATGGTAGCTCAACCTTAATAGGTAGAATGGCCTCTGATCCATAAACTAGAGCATAGGGTGTGGCTCCTATCGGGGAGTGGATACTGGTTCTATAAGCCCACAAAGTAGGGTTCAGTTGAACGTGCCAGTCACGTCCAACGCTATTGACAGTTTTCTTTAAGATTTTCAGAATGGTTTTGTTTGAGGCTTTTGCTTGGCCATTCCCTTGAGGATAGAATGGTGTAGAAAACCGATGCTGGATATGAAACCTCTCACAAAGTTCTTGGACATCTTGATTCTTGAAATTTCTACCGTTATCCATGATAATGGTTTGAGGAATGCCATACTGAAAGATGATATAATTTAGGATGAAGGATGTAATTTGTTTTCCTGCGATGTTGGTTAGAGGAACAACTTCAATCCACTTTGTTAAGTACTCTGTGACTGTGATGATGAACTTGTGCCCATTTGATGAAGATTGATGAATCTTACCTACAAGATCTAGTCCCCACTGACAAAAGTCCATGTTGATGTAAATGGTTCCAGCTCTTGTGCTGGTGTGTGTATCAGGTTCCCATGGACTTGAAATTTTTTTCACTTCTTGACATATTGAAAAGACTCCTCCATATTCGACCAGTAATACCCCAAACTTAGGAGTTTTTTAGCTAAAGTTAGTCCACTTGAATGTGTGCCACAGATACCCTCATGAACCTCATGTAAAGTAGTTTTAGCTTCGTTACGTTCAAGACACCGAAGGAGAGTACCATCAAGACCTCATCAATAAAGTACATCGGCTATCAAGGTATGTCAAGCTATCGGATAAAGTTTTGTTTTTAGTTTTAGGATAGATCTAGTGGTAGGGTGTTGTCTTCTAGGTAGGTGTAGATTTTGCTATAGATAGAAGTATCAACCTCGACTAGATGGTATATGACTTGGGATTCGAGGTTATCATCGATGGGGTTAAATAGTTGTTCCATGAATTCATAACAAGCTCGTTTCTCAGGAATCTGTAAGAGAGATGCAATTGTAGCCATAACATCAACAACTTTGTTGTCGCCTCTAGGAATCTGCTCAAATTTGATCTCCACAAAGTACTTTTTAAAGTCATCAACCATTCTTTTATATGACATCAATTTATCATCTTTCATCTGATAATCATCATTCACCTGATTAATGACAACAAGTTGGGAATCACCATAGACATGCAACTCTATGATCTTCCATTCGACTGCCACTTTGATTCCAATGATTAATGCTTCATACTCAACTATGTTGTTAGTGCAAGGAAACATTAATCTGTAGGACTTTGGAATGGTGTGTCCTTGAGGTGTGATAAATAAAATTCTTGCGCGTGATCCATGTTGTGTGTAGGAGCTATCAAAGTATAACATCCATTGTTGTGTCAACACTGTAAGGACATCTGTGTCTAGAAATTCAATGTTCATTGGATGATCATCTTGTAATGGTGCTTCAGCTAGTTGATCTGCTATGACTTGACCTTTGATTTCTTTCTTGCCCACATACTGGATATCAAACTCACTCAATATCATTACCCAATTGGCTAGTCTTCCTGTCGAGGCAGTTTTGCTAAGTAAATACTTCAATGGATCAATTTTGGCTGAGTTTGATGGTGTGAGTCAACATGTAATGTCTTAGTTGTTGAGTAGCGAATACTATCGCCAGATAAGATTTTTCAATCAAGGTGCAATTGAGCTCATAGCCATTCAAGGTTTTTTTGATATAATAAATAGCCCTTTCCTTTCCTACAAAATCTTCCTGTGTGAGTAAAGTGCCCAAAGATATCTCTGTTGTTGCGATATAGAGTAGCAATGGTTTTCCTTCGGTTGGTGGTATCAATATGGGTGGTGACATCAGATACTGTTTTAGTTGATTAAAGGCTGCTTCACACTTTTCATCCCATTTGAAAGAAATATTCTTGTACAACAAGTGGTTGAAAGGATGAGTTTTATTGACCAGTTGTGCAATGAACCTCCTGATAGATTGGAATCATCCCTATAAAGATCTGAGTTGGCTAATATTATTTGGAGGAGGCATCTCCATGATAGCTTTGACTTTCACAGGATCCACCTCAATGCCTTTAGCTGATACAATATATCCCAAAAGTTTAGCTGATGTTATGCCAAATACACATTTCTTGGGATTTAACCTCACATTGAATTTCTCCAGTCTGGTGAAGATCTTGTGTAAAATTTCCAGATGTCCCTCTCTAGTGAATGATTTCGCCAACAAGTCATCTACATAGTCCTCCATAAAAGTGTGCATCATGTCATGGAAGATAGTAGGCATTGCTATATGATATGTGGCTCCAGTGTTTTTCAACCTGAAAGGCATGACATTCCAGTAAAAGGTGCCCCAAGGACATGTGAAGGTTGTCTTATCTTGATCTTCAGGTGCTATCTTTATCTGATTGTAACCTGAAAATCCATCCATAAGCGATAAAATTTCATGTCTAGCTATCAAGTCTATGATGATGTCAATGTTAGGTAGAGGAAAATCATCTTTCGGGCAAGCCTTGTTGAGATCTCTAAAATCCGTGCATATCCTGATGCTTTTATCTAGTTTTGAAACTGGCACAATGTTTGATATCCACTCAACATAGTCAACAGGTCTAATAAATCCTACATCCAACAGTTTCTTCAATTCAACTTTTACCAGGAGGGCGATGTGTGGATGCATTTTCCTCAACTTTTGTTTCACTGGTTTTACTCTGAGTGGTAGTGATAAATGATGCATGATGAGCTCTAGATCTATACCTGGCATGTCAGCATAGGACCATGCAAAGTTGATTTGCCTCTCTTCAAAGAACTTAGTGAAGTCTAGTTTCTCTTCCTCTATCATGGATGTTGCCAGATGTAGAGTCTTGACTGTTTCATCTGTACCAACGTTGATGGATTGTGTAGGTTCAATCAGCACTGAAGACCTCTCATGATAATACTTGGGAAGAGTGTCAAATCTCCCATATTTTGGTGCCTCAGAGAGGTTTTCACCATTAGATGCACTCTTTATTTTTACTTTTTCTTGATCTAATGCTACTATTAAATGGTTTTCACCATTAGATCCATTTTTGATATTCATTGTTTTACAGTTGAGATATTTGGCACTCCCCTTTTCTGAAGCTTCATTATGAGATTCGATGATGGAACATGTTTCAGGGTTATCAAAACAAAGGAAATTCACAATGGCGTCATTGTTCAGAAAGGTAGGTAGATCAAGCAGCTCAGTTTAGTCCTAGTCAATTAATTCGGGGTGTATCAAAGGCAAGGCATCGTCAGATTGGCTAAGGTCAAAAGGGTTGAGTGTCATGATAGCAATTTCATCAAAGTGTCCGATAACAATAGCGAGGTCTATGGTGTTACTCTCTTCCAAAGCATCTATCTCTCTCAAAGTCTGATTGTCTTCACTTGAGTCATCGATATGTTGTGATCCAATTTCAAGTGGTCTAGAACTCGAGATGTGTCCCTCCATATGTGTTGGTGTATACTTTTGTATCACATCGATCTCTTTATCATGACAAGACTCTTCAGAGAGGGAATCCCATTCATACTCATTAGAATCCGTTTCAGAACTATCTCTTAATTGAAGGATTCTCTCTACCACGTGTTGCTTGGTTTCTTCTTTTGATTCTTCTCTGTACCCTAATCCTATTTTTTCCTTGGCATTCATTGTGATAGGTTGTATTGGTTCTATGATGCCTTCTTTTCTTTTACTGAGAGGACCTTTTCCCTCATATCCCATCTTTTCCAGGATTGTCTTCCCTTTTCCATATTGCTTTGTTTGTACATTTGAGGTGGATGCTTGTGATGCTTCATAATCTTTGTATAACCAGTTTAAAACCTCCTTGTCTTCTAATTCATCCCCTAAGGTGCCTTCTTTTACAAAGGTGTCATCAAAAAGTGTGGTTGGTTGTGATGATTGTTGTCTTGATGTTGATGGCTACCCATATGACTTAAGAGAAGATGAAAGTTGTGATAAACATAAGGATTGCTCAAATGAGTATTCCCCCATTCCTTTATCTTTCAATTGGATCTTTTCAACCTGTTTTGATAAGGCATTGAGTTGTCTTTCATGATCTGATGGAGTAGAATCATCAGCGCCTTTGTCTTTTGATTGAACCCTTTCCTCAGGATGGTTTGACAAAGAATCGGTTGGCTTTGATTACCTGATGAAATAGGATCACTGATACCCTTATCCTTTGACTGGTCCTTTTTCTCAACCCACTTTGACAAGGAATTCAGTTGTCTTCCATTATTTGATGAACCAGCAGTTGGAGCTTCCCTGTTATGTGGTACAAAAGTATCTTTGGTTGTTTTAAGTGTGTTGCAATATTGGGGATTGTTGGAGTCAGCTGATATGGTTATTTCTTGCCCCTTGAAGGGAAATTTCAAACACTGGTGATATGTGGACACTGCTTGCATGTCATGAATCCAAGGTCATCCCAAGAGTATTTTGTATGTTAATTCCTTGTCCAATAATTGACATATTATATCTTTGACAACTAGTCCCACCTGAATTGGTAGCACAATTAATCCTTGGAAGGATCTCTCTTCGTCATCATAAGCTTTTATAGTGATTTTCCTTCCAAGATCAATATCATTCTTTGAATACCCAAGTGCACAGAAAATTTTTAGAGTAAAAATATTTAGGCCATCTCCACCATCTATTAGAACACATTTGATGTGGTGTTTGTGGATTAAGACCTCTTTGTGGACGGAAACATTGTGTGGATGGTTGATTGATACACCATCATGTTTGGAAAATGATAAGTAGTGAGGTGCGGTCAAGTGTCCTACATAGCTTGAAATTGGCAAACCTCTAGATTATTTCGCACTATGGTGGCTACTGAAGCTTGCTCTAGGATTTATTTATGGGCTGGTGAGATCTTGAGGAGTTCCAATATGGATATTTGTGCTGGTATTTTCTGTAGTTGGTCAACTATTGTATTGAGTTGCAAGGGAAGTAGTTGTTTTGGATGTAGAGGAGGCAACAACTCCTTTCAATGTCACTTTAGCTTGCTCTCTTGTGATTGCGTTGACTGGTGAATTGTCTTGGTTTTCTCTGATTTTAATGACATTGATTTGATTGTCACTTGCAACAATGTTAGTGGTCAAATTTATTGGTATAATGTCATTAATTTGATGTGGTCTGGTGTTGATATCGTGGTGATGAGTTTCAACTATAACAATATTTCTTTGGCCCTTGATTTTGATATTCTTGGTTTGATCTTGCACCACCTCAATATGTAGAATGGTAGAATCATAAACGTAGTTCACGTTTTTTCCTTTGGTATTTGATGAAGATTCCCCTTTTTCGTAGTTTGGTAGGGGATTCTTAAATGCTCCATGATCATTGTTTGTTTGGGATCCTTCTACAAATATTGTCTTGTTGTCAATCAAGTCTTGTATCAAGTGTTTCAATTGCATGCAATCATTGGTTTTATATCCCTTGTTTTTGTGAAAGTCACAATAATGTGCATCATTCCACCATGAAGGTTTAACTTGTGGTTCCCAATTTCTTGCCTCTGGTAATGTTATGACCTTGGCTACAAGAATCTCCTTTGATGTTGATTCTAATGATTGTCCTAAAGGTGTGAACCTTCTTCGATTTGAGGATGTTTGATATGGGGGTGGTTTAGCTTCAACATTGCTTGGATTGTTGTTTTGATTGGAATTTTGGTTGTTTCTTTGGTTGTTGGTTGGATTGTTGTTCTGATTGGTTTTGGTGGCAGCTCCTGTTAAGTTGAATACTAGTTTTTTATTTTGGGTTTCAATTCCACCATCGTTGTTACCAACATTCTTGTCTCGTTGCCAAAACTTGGGTTTATCATTGCTGTTGTAATTGTTGGAGGAACTTGCTGAGTTGTTTTCATTGTAAATTTTTATGACTTCTCTCTTGACCAAAGCTTCTTCAATTTTGATTCCATTTTCAATCAATTTTTCGAAGGTAGGTGGGCATTGTAATTCCAATATGTGGTTCATCCATCATTTAGGTTGTCGATGAAGATTTCCATCTTTTCCTTTTCAGGTATGGATGAGAATATCTTGCAAACAACCTTCTCCATTTTGCAAAAATATGAGGAACGATTCACCCTTTTTCTGTTTCAAGTTGCAAATGTTATAAGAGTATTGGGTGATGAATTTGTTAACCAACTCTTCAAAGGTTTTAATTGGTGGTGCAAGTTTGGAGAACCATTCAAGACATTGTCCACGTAGGCTTCGTGGAAACAATCTCATCAAGTAAGTTTCTTCATGGGAAAACTCAAGGCTCATGGTTCGAAATTCCCTCACATGATCTATTGGATTGGTTTTACCATTATATTTATCGTACTCTGGGAATTCACAATGTTTTGGAAAAGGAATCATGTTAATATTTTGATCAAAAGGATATGGGAAAATGTCTTGTATCAAGTATCGTTTTGAGGTTCCCCTTTGCATGTCAAGAATTTGTTGTTTGAGGTCTTTCATTTGTTGAGTTAAGGCAACCACTTGTTATGTATCTTGTGAATCATTTTTAGGCTTTTTAGAAGATGCTTTCAATTTATTAACATCAAATTTAGGTGGAAGTTTGATACCTTGATTGGCCAACATTAGGAATTATTTTTCCCCATTTCTTTCAAAAATCTTTTCTAAGCACTTGCCAAAATTTGGATCGCATTTTGGATGTCTTCCTCAGTTATTTCTTCACCTTCAGTGTTGTGGCTTCCATGGAAAGGATTCTCTTCAGGTTCAGCCATGGTGTTTTGAGTTTTGATGTTTTGAGTTTCAATGTTTTGAGTTTTGATGTTTTGAGTTTCGATATTTTGCATTTCGATGTTTTGAGTTTCAAGTTCTTTTTCCTTGAGTTTCTGCTTTTGTAATCTTGTTTGAATGAGCATACAAGAGTTACAATTTAACTAAACTTTTGATCTTTGTTTGGAAGAGTGCCAAGGATTAAAACTAAGTCAAATAGAATGAAAAATTCTATTGATGAGACTAAGTTTAATATGATTAAATAGCTTTGTTTCATGATGAAAGGATGATAGATCCTGATGATGAAACTTGGCTAAAAAAATAGAGGTATGATAAGTTTGATGATTTAGGCACTTTGAGATGTTAGATCTTGGTTTAGTTTGAAGAATTCCACTTGTAGAGGTTAGTTTTAACAAGTTTAAGACTCTGTTATGACTAAGGAATGCTTATGTTCTGGAAAAGATTATGAATTCTGGTTCAAACTGTCAAATAGGGGATAAATTTAACTCTCGGGTTTTGCATTTAATGGATGCGCTAAAGTAGAGCCTGGATGCACTAAATTACTGCATAGATGCACTATAGGACAACGTGGATGCACTATAACAATAAATTGATGCACCAATATATTGACTCAATGTGCTAAAATATGCTATCTATGCACTGGAATATGGGATGGATGCGCTAAAATAGTGAATTGATGTGCTAGAAGATGGCAATGTATGTGCTAGAACAATATATGAATGCACTAAAATATGCTATGCATGCACTAGAATATGGGATGGATGCACTGAACATTGACTCAGATGCACCATAAAAAGTAGTGTATGCGCTAGAACAGTGTATGAATGCACTAAAATATGCTATGAATGTGCTAGAACAAATGTTGGATGTGCTAAAACAGTGAATTGATGCACTGGAAGATGGCAACAATGCGCTATAACAAGACATAAATGTGCTATTCTGGAAAAATTCAACGTTTTTTGCAAATTTGTCTGGTTGTTTGGCTTTTGATCAATGAATCTAAGTGTTTCCAAGGATATATTCTTTTGACCAGTGAATTTTACATGATTTCTAGCTTTTGAAGTTCGGGAATTGAGTGTTCAAATGGATGATTTTTTGAATTATGACTCCAAACATAGCAGCAAGTTGTCAAATAGTTGTGTCAAGCCTAGTAACTAAACATTGAGTGTGTATTCAAGAATCTAGTCCGATTCTTTTGATTTCACAGGTATAACACAAGAGAAGACAATTCAAGCACTCTTCTATTCTCAAGGGTCACTTAAAATACCACAACCCACATCTTGAAACTATGTCAGCTCACACAGCTGTGTCACCCCCTAGAGGGCGCCCATGTTTTTTCCTTTCCCGAGTCTTAACCAAAGTCGAATCCTCCACTTTTGGCCAGGGATCTCTGATAGTTATATGGTGAGTGTCTTGGGGGCAGATTCTTCCCTCCCCTTGCACTGTGATATAAAAAGTGTTTGAAACTGACTCGGTTGGCTTCTACACTAGAGTTCATAGTAAGGGTTTCCATTAAGTGTGGAAATAGATAAAATCCCTCAGGAGACCTCCCAACCTTTAGAACAAAGGCTTTGGGGATGGGTATCTTGCACACTACCATTGAATTGTGGACTTTCCACGAATTCGCTTTTGATTATAGTGGGTTGGAAAACTTGGCTTTAGTTGTTCCCACTTAGGTCATTCTCATAGGGTGAGTACTTTTTGCCACTACGACAGGCCTTCTAAAAGTGTTAATAAAGCATAAATAGTGAGTCTAGCATTCTAATCACCCAGTTAAGGGGAGAGCATAGGCCTATCACTTCAAGCACGAAAGACAAGGAGTTCTTTAACCTTTTAATTAAGCTAGATGCCTATCTTAATCAAAATAAAGTAATAAAATCTCCAACCCCTGCATACATCATCAATAGTTTCATAAGATTGCCTTTGACCAGCATATAAAAGTACCTGCAAGTAGAAAACATCAATTAGTTCTCAAAATTTAAAATTCTACAAAATTAGATAGATGCACTAAAACAGTCATTGTTTTCGCTAAAAGATCATTCAAATGCACTAAAATAACTATCCTATTAGCTACAAGAACTAATGGATGCAATAAAATATCATTCATATGTGCTAGAATAACTATTAGATGCACTAAAAGAATGATTGAATGTGCTATAAAACTCTCTATATGCGCCAAAACAGATGATGGATGAGCTAGAAGACTTTTCAGATGCACCATAACATAGATTGGATGTGCTAAAAGACTTTTCAGATGCGTCGAAAGAACTCATGGTCATGCTAAAAGAAGGTCATGTCCAAAATCTACAAAAATAACTTTCCAGAAATTGTGAAAAATGGGGCTAGGCCCCACAATGGGCGCCAATTTATGTGTGATGATAAAATGTGTAAAGTAAAACAAGATCACACAAGCAATGAAATGTATTACATGAGAGATTTGAATCATAAACTAATATAATTAAAAAGAAAAAAAAATCTCTAAAATCGTTCCATTGTTCTCTATTCTCAAGGATCCTTTAAATCATTAGTACTCTCAGATTTTGTATGTGCACTATGACTGGTTAGGATGACAACCTAAGAAACGAGATGTTGTAAATGCAAGAATCTAATTCCTACATGAAGTATAAACTAGGTGATTGAAGCCATGCTGTTATGATATTAATACTACTGTGATAAAATGAAGATTATGTTGGAAACAAGCAACATTGAGAGGGGGGGTGAATCAATGTTGTGCAAAAATTTAATTTAATTATTCTATCATTTAACTTACTTAACCATTAAAAAAAAGAAACATGCATCAACAGAAAGAAAACAATCACAACCCCATAACACCAAAATTTTTATGTGGAAACCCTGTTAGGGGAAAAACCACAGTGGATGGCCAATCCACAATAGAATATGAGTATACCCAAAATGAAAAGTACAAAATGGGAATGCACTTGCATTCAGGCTCACTGCCTAGAGCTCACTACTCAAAATGGATGGGCTCACTGCCCTACAATGATTTGGAATGGATCTAAAAAGTGAACTGATGAAATAACATCTACAATGCCTAATTACAGTTCCGGTTAAGCTCTGTAGATAATCTTCTGTCCTTCTGACTGATTCAACAATTTTGCTCTGCTCTACACAACTCGCTTTGCAAAAATATTAATGCACAAGTGAAATTGTGCATAATCACCTAATCACTCTTCTTGATAATCACAACATACCACCACACTTCTTTCTTCACATTACAAATGATATATCAAATCTCTTATATATATCCGCATCTAGAAATCAAGTCGTTATAGGTTGGCCTTAATAAAACTTGGAAATATTATCAACTGTCAGCCCAAATCATGAACAATTTTGATGTGCACCATACAAGTCAGCTAGACTATAGCTGGGACCCATAATTAAATATTTGAACATAAGAACATTTTAAATAATTTCACTTTACACATCCACAACACGCCACATTCACTAAGTCAGCTACAATGAGCAAATAGACATAAAACATCCTACCAGACCTCCAAGCTCGTACAATGACTAATGCAACACCAAAAAATTTAGTAATAAGATAGCATACGTGCTCAACAAGCAATTTCAGGGATCCACAACTCAAAACGATGATCCAGTGAAGTAGACAGATTAACTTACTGACCGGATACCTTGTTCTTCAAGTGTTCTGCTAATAGCACATAGTATTTCACTTTATCTGCCGATATGACTAGATGCAGACCATGGAAATGACTTCAGTTGCCATCAATGACAACACTAAAGCCATATGCCAACAATCTCCCCCTTTGGCACTAATGGCAACATTTAGTGAAAAATGACTAAGTGTCGAAGCTGGTAAGTATACTGCCAAAATTCAAAATACTGTTCCCCCTAAGAATGTCAAGGCATTTTTCACTACACTCTCTCCCCCTTTGACATCAATGACAAAATTGGGGAATCCAAAATTGCAAAACTATACAAATATAACCTGAGACTTACAAAAATTTGAAGACGTCTGCAAAGTCATTCTTCAGTCCTCTTAAGTTTGAGTCCCAAACACTTCTCAAAGTTTCCAAAATGGTTATATGACTGCAAAGAAGATATGACAATATTTTTGCTGCTTCGAGACTTACCGGATTAGGAGCAGCCATAACATCTTTAGCCTCTTTCAAAGCATTCACCATTATTTCAATCTTTGTACTTATTAGTCCCCTGAGTTCACATACTCTCCCAATAATCCTTTCATTTTCAAGTTTCAGATTCTTTATTTGGTTGAACAAGGACATTACCTAACTTTCTTGTTTACAAACACTACCGGCTAATGGGTCAAAAGTATTGGAAACAATCACCAACTGTTGTTCAATGTCTTTCACCTTCTTCTCATTTGCTTCAGTAAATTTTGACAAGACCAAGAAAGACTTGTACACTTTTCCTCCTTCAGACATAGTACCTTGAATATTTTTTGTGCAAGTTCCTAACAGATCTTTGTCTTTGGCAATCAATTCATTTAGGCTACCAACTCTCTTTTCCTTGAACTCCTTTTTCACTTTAACCAAAGCTGATTTCTCAAAAGATTCAAAATGAGAATTTACAAAATTTATTAGCTTCTTTAACTCACTGGAGGAGGAACCTGATGGGTCCATAACATAAGTAGGCATTATTTTCTATAAAACTCCAAATGTAAGATTTAGTAGTTCACTGTCCTCTATGTGAGATTTCAGTATCCTCTCACTGGATTTAGCTTGAGCAATCTTAGCGACCTTCATCATCTGAATTGGAGACAGAGTGGATAGGTTAATTGAGCTTTCATCTAACTTAGGATCTGATTCTTCCTGTTGCTCCAATAGAGATCTCTTCACTTCTCCTATCCTGATTTCTTGATCCTTTTCTTTTTCAACCTTGGATTCTGATTCAGGATTGACTTTAGGCATTTCAACTTCTTCAATATGCACCTCTTTTTCCTCAACACCTCAATAGGGACCTTAGTTACCATAGGTGTCTCTGTATTTTCCACATTAGGAGAAGTCAGAATATCCTCAAATTCTGGAGGATCAAACACATTCATGCTCTCCTCATTCAAATTCTCTTCTTTATTTTCATTTACCTCTACATTCACTTCCTCATTTCCTTGAACATTTTTAGTATTGATTTCCTCAATGTTAATCTTATTCCTTGACAAAAATTCTTCCAGAATTTCCTTAGTTTCATTGACAACAGTGTCAGTTTCACCAATCATGAGTTTATTTACTCTTGTCTTGCTCTTAAATTCCTTTTAGCTTTTTCAAGGAGTAAATGCATCTCTTCAATTATCATTTTCAGGCACAAATCGACAAGAATTCTCTTCCTCAAATTTTATTCTTCTGTTCTATCACTCACCCTCCTAGATTCCAAAGCATTATACAAACTTGTAGGCAAACCAGACATGATTTCAACAAGAGATTTATTAAAAAACATTCATATGCTTTATTGTAGCTTCTTCAAGAGTTCTCTTACCGGATTCATCAAAGGTCTCATACCAATCATAGAGTGGCTTGAGATTTCCATCTTTCATCACTACATTCTCAACTTCCTCAACAAACATACTGGGCTTGTCAAATTTGGCCTTTTTCTTTGCTTCTTCTCCTTTGCCAGAAGGTTTTCTCTTGTTCAATTTGATATCCTGAGTACTAGTAGCCTTTATCTCTCTTACTACTTCTTCTAAGCCAGTTTCTTCCTCTTCATCTGCAGACACAACTTTGTAAGATCTTGTGCTTTTATTCTTCCTTTTTTTGGAAGCATCGGCTTGATTTGACTAAGCTGTAGGGAAACTCCTGGTAGATCTAGTGTGAGCAAGAGATGTTCCCGGACTAAATAATTTTTCCTTTTCTTTCTTTTGAGTTGCTTCAGTTTCATCTCTTTGCCTTCTCACTTCTTTCAGTTTCTCCACAGGAATGCCCATACTCTCTGCAAGAGCTT
>VDFB02270651.1:10259475-10349206 GCA_007258455.2 Sequoia sempervirens | reverse complement strand
CAACACCTCCAACATAATCGTCATCTCTCCAATCGGTAACTAGAAGCTAGAGGTAGTGGCATCCCATTTCTCCATCAACACCATCAAGATACAATCATGATATAACATCTCTAGCATGGTATATACGTGCCAGAGGCTGACCTGGTATAGATGGGTGACCTCATCATCTATGATTCCATCCCTTTAATCTTGAAGCAGGCACAACACTCGCCCTCCGGGATGCTCCCTGATCTTTGGATAATCTCACAAAAAAAGAAACAAGTGTGTATTAGTATACAACAAATTACAAAAAACCTAAGTTATAAACATCAAAGGATGCATGCACGTTGCATAGGTGTCCCAGTCTGTCATTAATGGAACAAGTATGATAATGCGTCCCTCGGATGCCAATGTGTCCTCAGGACACTAGTGCTAGTCCTGGACACTTGCGCACCTAAAAGTTTGAAAAAGTGCAAAAAATCACCAAAAAATGCTAAACAAGGTTGTTTCGAGGCCTAGCTGATCAACCTCGACACCCTCAGTGATGTCTGCATGCAACTGATCTAGCCTTAGATCCTCATAGTCATGTATGCTCAGCATTTTTATGACTTTTCTCTCACAAAATTCAGCAAAATCCTCATGATGAATAGTGCAAATGACCCTTCTCGGGGCCCACCTAGTTATATATAGACTCCTCAGAGCCCATTTTTCCTGGAATTTGTGGCTCCCTAGTTTCTCCTAATTTTACCCCACCTAGCTAAGGGAAAACTCAGGAGGGGGCATATAGTCACATTTTCAACATATTTTTCTTCTGAATCATCGATTTTTTTCTTGATCATTCTTCTCATCGTTATAGCTTCTTCCAATTTTTGGAATTGATTTAAAATTGAATTTTGCATAGTAAAATCTTGCACAATTTTTCACGATCAATCCTGCACTACTCGCTAAGTTTGATCGTTGGGTGCATCTTCAATTATTGGTTGGCTTGACCTTGATGACCTCTGCGGTACCTCCTTTTGGCATGCAAATCTGTAAAACTTCAAGTTTGGGTGAAATTTTTCTTTCCTACTTTATTGTGGCTGATTTTTCCCAAAACTGAGCCCACTAAAGTGGGGAAAAAATGTAATGTTGCAAAATTGCACCTAGGGGAAATTTTGCATTTTAACACTTTTCCTAGCATTTATGGCCCACCTAAATGCATTAATGGAAAAAACCTCATGGGTCAGAATTTCACGATTCTAGCTCCATGTGGTCCAGTGGCGAAGCAACAACTCGATGACAAGTTTCCCGAAAGCTTGTGTTTTGGACACCTGTGTGACACACAGACATTTGTGTGGCATGCTAGTGTCTTGGTAGTTTTTTGAGTTTAAAATGGGAAATCTCGAATCTTGGCTCTTGACATGTGTCCCTACAGCCAAGTCCTCGGGTGTAACGACCCTTTGTCTCCCTTGCATGCAACAAAACCCCTCATTTTCTCTCATTTTGGGGGTTCTCTTCATTCATTCAAGCTTTTCTCCAACTTGACTTCACTTCTCAAGCTCTTTCACTCTTGGCAACAACACTTCTACAAGCAAAGCTCTGTCAAACCAAGGTCCCTCCAACAACCAAAGCTCTTTAGCAAGCATTCAACGATGCATCTGTGTGTTCAAGAGGGGGATGAGGCTTGTTGGTAACACTCTCTCACTCTTTTCTATTTGCAAATAGATTAGATTCCTTTGTGTATTTGCTACTTGGTGGTGCGGGTTCTCCTCTTGAAGCTGGGATTTCTTTCACCACTCCTTTTGTCAATTTCGGTTACACTCTCTCTATCTATTTGGTTGCCTGTGGAGGTGGGAACACCAAAGCGGGGGTTTGACTGCGAAAAGCCCCTATACATTCCCAAAAAATTTCCTCATTCATCTTGTGTGCAGGTTGTTAAAGCGGAGCTCAGAGTGAAGATTCAGACATTCAGTTGTTCATAAGCTCCCTCTTAGCTCTACTTGTACTTCTCTTTAGTTTTTGTTCTTTATCTTACCATTTTGTTAAACAGACCTCAAATTTGGGTTAGTTAGTGAAACTCTGGTTTTCCTGCTTGAGTTCCTGATCTCTCTATTGCTCAAGATGCCAACGCGCCATTTTGACACTAGTGCATCACACTGGCATCCTAAATCCACATTGTTGTCCTTTGGCTGAGAGCTATCCTATCGAAGGCAGAAATCTAGAAGTTTCACTCTCTCAAATTTTGAAGTAGTCTTTTCTGATAAATAGTCTGTATACACTTTCTTCACAATTTCTTCATTCAGCTTATGTTGAGGTGGATAAGGGTAGTTCGTTCCCTGGGATTCTCTTGAGAATGAAGAGACTTGTGAACAGTGAATCCCCCTTATCTCACACCCCCTAAAAAGGACAAGATGTTGAAGACTTCAGCATGAAATAAGAGTTGGATCAGACCTTTTGGTGTACATATTTTCTATGCAAGAATAAACCTTTTGATGAAGGTTTTGGTGCAAGTAGAAGATGTATAGAGGAAGGTGCACATGCTCTCATTGATATTATTCTAGTTTGGTGTGATGTACTTGAAGATGAGTTTCAGAAGTTTTCCAAGACATTCATAGTATATACTCTAGGAAGAGTCATGGTATTTTGTTATGAACCTCTCCACAAAGAAATATTTTTCCTTGCGGTTCAGAAGATAAGTTGGTCAAGGTGTGAAGATGGTATATCCAAGTTTTCAAGTCTTTACACCTTTTGAAGTAACAGTTGTAAGTAATAGTGTGTTTATGCCATAGCAAAGTAAAATAATGATGAAGGCCTATTGGAATGCTCTACATTCCTCAAGAAAGAATGTCTTGTCCATACACTCTTATGGACATATTCAATTGTGTTGAATACATGCTAATTTGTTGTATCAGATGTTTTGGGGGTTTGCAAGTACACTCTCAAATGGCAGTGCGCTACAGATAGTTTTGGATGCCTATCTAATCTTCAAAACATATGTTTGGGTACTTTTTCTAGTTGGTGTATATACAAGTTCAACTATATGTGCCTATGTGGGCATTCTGCATGTCTTAGCGTGTTTCAAGATTGATGTTTGGTTGCCAATTTTCAAGCCAATCCTAACCATATTTATTTGAAGGGAATTGTAGAATATGGCCCATCGTATAAAAAGGTTAATAAATTTTCTCTTAGTGCCTATACTGATGTTTATTGGCAGGTTGTGTGGATGATTAGATAAGTACAAGTGGTAGTGCATTCTTCTTGGGAGATAGATTGGTCGATTGGTTCAGTAAAAATCAAGACTCGATTGTTTTATCCACAACAGAGGTTGAATACATTATTGCACCTAGGTGCTTTGGATGAAGTGGACTTTGAAGGATGTGAAGGTAGTATATGATGAACCCATTCCAATATTTTGTGACAATACAAGTGCATTAATATTTCCAAGAATTTGGTAATGCATTCAAGGACTAAACACATCTCTATCCGATATCACTTTTTGAGAGAGAAGGTTGCAAAGCATGAAGCCAAAATGGATTATGTTCCTACCAAGGATCGGGTTGCAAACATCTTCACTAAGGCACTTTCAAAAGATAGTTTTGAGTATCTCTGATAGAAGTTAGGGGTTATTGTCCCTCCTTGTTCTAAATAGATGCATAGATGGTGCATCTATCCAGGGGGAGAAATTCATGTCATATCCTATTCTCTTAGATTGATGTATGCTACCAATCAGGGGGAGTTGGTAGTAAAGGGGAGTTTTGATGCAATTGTGAAATATTTGAGAAAAGTGTTATTGGTCAAAGGGGGAGAATATGGTGTTGCTTCAATTGAAGATCTTTTCCCCTTTTGTCCTGAAGTCAAAAAATGTTGTTTCCTTCTACATGTGGGTATGTGTTGCCCTTTGTCCTTGATGTCAAAGGGTGAGAGTGAGCAGGTGTGATTCCATCAATGCCAAAGGGGGATATTGTTAGCCATCGTTGTCATTGATTTGAATGCTTGAGGAGCTTTGTGTAATATTTTTGGTAGTTGATGTCAACACTAATTGTTGGTTGTCTTTTGATGTCAACACTTGATGAAGATTTTTATATGTTTGGCAGTGGTTGATGAGCTTGTTGTCAATAGCCAATGACAACACTTGGTGAATTGTTTGTGGTTGACATTGTTGTTAGCACTAGAGAAGTAAGGGAGATTGTTGGCATTTGATGTCCCTAATGTTAAGTACTTGGTGAGAGATTGTTATAGTGTTTGTTTCTTAGCATTGGTTGTCATTGTTAATAACATTCAGGTTGGTTAAAATTGATGTATGGAGATTCCTTACTGAAGTTCATGGTTGGATGTCATGTCTGGTTTGATAGTATTCAAAGAAGTATTGAGAATAGTCTTTATCAATAGAGTTGGTTTCATAATGATATATTAAGATGAGGATTAGAAGCATTAGAAGTATTGTTGTTAGTAAAGGGATGTTGTTGAAGTTCTATAGTGTGTCTTATGCTCTCTCTTGATGTTCCAAATGAAGCATGTGTTTCTGAAAGAAATTTTTGGCCTTCACAAGTTGCTTAAGTAGTTATGTTCCTAGAAGCTGCATTGAGGTCTATTTGGGAGAATTCTCTACATTCCTCCACTATTGAAGATACATGGTCTTGCATTTTGGGATTCAAAGTTAGTGTTTTG
Source organism: Sequoia sempervirens (assembly GCA_007258455.2). Lineage (NCBI taxonomy): Eukaryota > Viridiplantae > Streptophyta > Pinopsida > Cupressales > Cupressaceae > Sequoia > Sequoia sempervirens. The sequence continues at coordinate 10,344,580 of VDFB02270651.1, read as the reverse complement.
TGGATGTTGCACTCCTATCTTTTTAGGTTACCAATGTTTCCAAGGAGATTTCTATTAATGTAAAAGGTTGGCAATGTTGTTGGTTGTCTAGAATGGTCCGAGAAATGCTCCGCATTTCTCCACATTGATGTCCTTACTCTTGTGGCTTGGTGAATGTATTCTCAACATATGTTTAGTATCTCAGTTCCGATTTCATGTGTTGAAGTGGTCTACAAGTTGATAAGTTGATAAATTGTTAATGTTATACCTTATGATTAAGAATTCTACATTTTTTGGATGAAGTATTATATTTTTTTTTGGTTTTTGGTAGTTTCTAGTGGTATGACAATATGAAGAACTTTTTGGAAGTGTTGTTGGATGTTCATGGAACATCCCCATGTGATCCACACATTATTGATTGGCCTCTTTGGTGTTGTATTGTGTCTTGAGTTGGATTTTTGGGTTATTTGTGGATATCTGGACAATAGGGCTTGTTCCTCTACTTACACTACGTGCTTGGGGGTCTGCACCAGCATTTAAAGATGTGTTATGATATATTTGAGTTATGAGCTAACTTGTTTCCTTAAGAAAATTTAGTTAGAAGTATGTTTTTGGGTCGATTGGTTTTGTGCTCCATGTTTTATCTACATGTTTCCTTGATGTCGACTTAGGTTGATGTGTGCCAGAATGTGAATTTCCTTGAATCACATTGGAAGATGTAATAAGATTATTTTTGGTCCTCTTTATGCTTGGTATAGGATTGTAGTATGTTGTTGTGGCCGACTCCATGAATTCATTATTTGTATTCTTTCCTGGTTGACCTAATTGATGTTTTAAGGTCTTATGGTGGATATATATGCAATAACATTTCAAATGAAAGAAGTATGGAAGTTTGAACAAGTGCAAAGAAGTGTGAATGTGGAATACATTGAATATCCAATAGAGTTAGTGCTATAGTGTGAAGAGGAATGATCAGATATGCTTGAACGCCTCATCAACACAATGAATTTTTGATAAATATTGTAATTCTTTATAAACTCTTTGTATCTTGCTCTAAGATAGTGAATCTCATCAGGTCCTTGTATCTAACCCTTGAAGTTGTGTTAGATTTAGTTCACAAGTCCTTTGTATCTTGCACTAAGGTTGTGTGCCTTGGTCCACAAGTCATTTTTGGTAATGAGCCTTTATATTATGAGTTAACTCTCACTGTGGTTTTTCCCTTATTGGGTTTTCCACGTAAATATGGTGTTCTCCTATGCATATGTGTTATTTTCTTCATCTTTCTTTGTTGTTGATCCGGTTAGAAGTAGAATTGTTATATCTTTCATTGCTAAGGATTGCTAAAGTTGTTGATTATTCAAATTGTTATATTCTTCTTTGGTACTATTTCATTTAAAGGTTTTGATATGATAAAGAAGGTTGTATTGTGCTAAGATATTTAAGTTCTAGAAGGGATTAAGTTTTTGATAAGACACCCCCCTCTCAATCTTTGAGAGTGTTCAACAAAGACACCTTTGTAGCCATCACCTCTTTAATCCATCTATGTTTATAGGTAGTCTCCTTATCACACCTTTTTTCATGTCTAACCTCTCCCTCCTCAAAGAATTTTCATTAGCTCTTTTTGAACTTTGAGGCCACTTTCCAAATTGTTGCTTGCCTCTCTAATGCCCAAAAATAGGACCCACTTCATGATATCTTTCCCTATTCCTATTTAACTCAAAAGAGACTCCATTTTTTGATGTCCTTCTTTGACATGGATGAAGACAATAGAAATATTTGATCTGGACTCCACTCTCCTTCCTCATCCCATACCCTTCATGTGCCATGACTATAGGAACAAGCATTTTTTTAATATTATTATGACTATAGGAACACCTTGTGCAATTTTCGCACACACGCCCCACCGAAGGCGGGGACCCTCTTTTGCTTTCATTTTGGTGTCTTGGCCCTTGGATTTTAAGGTTTTGCTGCCTTCACACGTGCTTGAATGATTATCTTATTCGTGCAAATGCCCCCCTTCTAGGAAGCACTTTGAAAATCTAATGTTCTGAACTCCTTTCGGGTTTTTGGCTCTTTTCGAAGAATTCCCCTCTGGACGGAATTCCCCGAATGCTTTGAAAACCTGGTGGTTGATGTTTCGCACCATTTTCTAGAAATTATCTTACCTCGCGGAATTCTGCATAAATAGGATTTTCCCGAAAATCTGTCTCCATGTTGAATTCCTGGATTGCGTTTGGCCTGTCTTATCGATTGCATTAATGCTTGGAGGTATGACTCTTATGACCAGTACTTAGTGGGTTTTGGAGGATTTCGTGTTGTCGTTTGCTTTGCATTATCATTTAGGATTTTGATGATGAGTGCTTGATTGATTTTCCAGCTCAAGTGATTGATTTAAGAATTTATCGACAGATTTCTTGCATCTTCAGTTGCTTGCTAGGGCATTGGGGTTTGTTTCCAGCCATTGTTGCAGTCAAATTCACTTCATTCGGGTATGTGGTTCTGGCCTTGCTTGTGTTTCTTGAATTTTGATGGCCCAGTCGTTGTATTCTCTTGTTAGTTGATGAGTTTAATGGTGCCAAGCATTCTCATGTTGCATTTTCGAGCTCAACCCTGTGTGCATGGTTGTTTCCATTTTGGTTTATTTTAGGGTTTTTTGAGCTTGTACGATTGTCGGCCCTGAGTGAGTTTGTGAGCTTGTTTTTGATTTCATTTAGGTGAAACTCACCTGTGTTACCTTTGAATAACCCATCTTTGGGCTGCGTAAGAATGGAAATCGAAGTTTGAGCTAACTCCCCTGCGTTAATGGTGAATTTTAGGGTTTAAGCTTAGGAAATTGATGATTAAATTTGGGGCATCACCATCCCTCACCATTTTCCCTCTGAGAATGTTGGAAACCAATGGATAACCAATTGGAGACTTAAAACAAGTCAGATTCGAGCCCAAGATCCTCAAATTTGTGATCGTTTGATCAATTTGAGTGAAGTTGTGAGAAAATGTTGACATTCGGGTTTTCCTTCAACTTCGGGATTTTCCTTTGCTGGCGAAATTCCCCGATTTTCCATTTTCTCTTTGTTTTCCCAAGTGTGCTGTGATCCGAGTTTTTCCTACTTTGCAGATTTTCGTTCCCTCCGGATTTTCCCAAAATTTCCTGTGTTCCTTCATTTTCCCAGAATTCGTAAGACTGCTATTTTCGTGGATTTTCGTCTTGGGCGGAATTCTCTGAAACTTTGTTGAAAATGAAGAACTGAGAGATAGCATGATTTATTAGCTGGTGATTATGCATTGCGTGATCAATTTGAATTATTTTAAGATGTGTCATGTTGTTTCTTAGTTAATGGTGTTTGATGAAATGATTATTGGATGCTTTTATGTTTGTTTCACTAAAATCCGCCTGGCTGGGAATTTTCCAAAATTCCTCTCTGGCCTAGATTCCACGGGAAGACTATAAACCTGAACTTTGAGATGATTAATTTTATGAGGTTTTGGAGCATTTTTCCGATCTTGGAACTCATATTAGGATTAAATGTTCCATTTGTGATTAATTAACTTGGGTTCCAGGTGAATTTATTGTGGTTCCTTATTGGATGCAGGCTGAATTGAGTAGAGAGATGGCCAACAAGACAGTGGGCTGACAGGTTCAAGTGTTGAAGGATCGTCAATCAATCAAAGGATGAGATTAAATCTATGGAGAGGAAATTTAAAGTGTTGGTTACTCCACCCTTGGCTGACCTAGATGGAATCTTCTTGAGGGTGCAAAATCAAATAGATAAAGATAGGGGAAAGAGCATTTAATATAGGGCTACATTGAAATTTGTGCTTCCCTTTTTTTCTTTCTTCATCCTTCACATGCATTGGACCCCAGGCCGACCTGGATGAGTCCCAAGCATTTAATGCTATTTCATGTTGATCTGGAATTTCTTGGGCCAACTTGTTTATGTCTATTTTATTATTGTAAACCCTAATTAGGCCGACATATCTTGGGGGTTCCTATAAATATGGCATTTCGCCTCATTTGTAAGGAGTAGTAGTAGTAGAAGTCACTAGAGTAGAAGAATACTTAGAAGCGAGTAGGGTGGTAAGGCAAGAGTTAGTTCATTATGAGCAAGTGTTGTAACACAGAACATTGGAATTGTTGTTGTCATTGGATGATTCAATACAATTGAAGACATTGTGATTTCTAGTGATCTCTTTGTGTTGACCTATCTTGCATGGTTCTTATGATTCTATCTTTTGAAATTGCTCAAGGTTATTTGATATATGTTATATTTAAAGTTAGATCTGATTCAATGGTGTTTACGGTTTGATGCTTGAAGTGTTTGCAACAATCCTTGGTCCATACTTTTGCAGCTAGTTGATTGTTAGTTGCTTTGCAAAGTTAGCCTGGACTTTAAATTCATTGTGCTTAGTTCAATTGTGAAGGTTTATTCATTTCGATTACAATAGGGTTGTTTTGAATGAATGTTCATGATTTGAAAATCTTTAATGCCTTAGAAGATTGCACTATTTTTGTAAGATTACAGATCCATCTAGGTCAAGCATAAATCAGTTTCTGAGGGATTGGTCCATTTCAAGTGTTTGTCATTTGCATTGTTAATCTTAGGTTTAGTGTTAAGTTTAGGAATCTCTTTGAAAACCTATCTCTTTTGCTATTTCTTTGTTATTTGAGTTAGATTTAAGATTAAAAGTATCACCATATTGCTAGATCTGATAAATCTAAGGATTCAGTTTTTGCTTGTAGTAAGGTCCCTTTGTGATTACTAGCATTTTCACATTTATCGCTGAGTTGTTTATGCATTGTCAAGACCTGACATTAGAGACCTTTGGGTTATCTCTTGAGGCTTGTTGATAGAGATTTACCTTTCAAGAGAGATAGGATATTATATTCTATCTTAGTTGTTGTTGTATAGAAAACACCATCAACACACCCTTCAGCTTCAGTCAACAACTAGTTGTCACTATCCCCTAATGCAATCATGTTTCCCCCTTTTCATAGCTCTCTCCTTTCTGACATATTAACTCCCACTCCAACTTTTTGGCATCCCTTTTAAATGCACCATTACTCTCTTTCCTATAGAAGAAAACTTTTTCATGGCGTAAAGAATGGGACACCATAGTTGTATTGATGGTGTGCCCCCAAAATTCTCCATATGCCCTCTCCATTAAATTTTCTATACTAGCTAATAAATTCTCATGTTCGAGTTGGCTTGTTATTTGATTCATGTATACTTACTGTCTAAAATTAAATTAATATATCTATTTTGAAATAGATAAATTTATTTATTTACAACCCAATACAAATATCTGATAGTTAGACTAGTAATACATTATATTTAATAATTATTATGATATAAGTATCTCTAAATTACTTGTAATGATTTTTATTTTTATTTTTGGCTTAGAACAATGATAAAATGATAAAGCTATGAACTCACTATCATATTGAGTTGTTTAGTATATACAAGCTTGTTATCATCTTTACAAATTTATAAAATTACAGTCATAAAGCATTTTAATATTCAAGTGATTATTAATAACCTAATGTTGATGATTGATAGAGGTAGGGATAATTTAATCTAAAAAATTATATTCATTCCTACTATTTCCCATACTGACCTTTCATGCTACCCACATTTTAGCATCACTGAGAGTATTAATTTTCCCTTTATATAATAATACTTTTATTATGGGTAACAAGGTAATTTCTACTATTATTTGTAATTAAATTTACCTATATTAATCACTCATTAAATCAATATGCATTGTTATTGCTATAATTACTATGATTAACCTCAATTTTACTATTTACTATTAATATTAATTTTAATCTTATCTCCAATTCTAAATTTTACTCTTATTATTAGTAATCTTAGAGTAAATTACATTTACCTTAGGCTTAAGTTAACTTAGGCATAATAATTTTATTAATCTGGGTAGTTTATTCCCATGTGGGTAGTTTTCTTACTCGTCAGCATTTTCACGGCTTTAAAAAGCCTGTACCATATGTAATTTAATCATCTCATGTTTTTTCCATCTTCTCTGGTGGAGTAGCATGGTGCTCCTCTCTATCTTGTGAAGGTTTTTTGCAGTTGATATTTCTTGGGTTATTCGCTCTATCATGGTATTAGAGCCACCCATCTATGAATCCTTCCTGAGAGTTTTCGCTGGAGATCTATGAGATCGATTTATTTCAGCATTTGAAATTTTGTAAATTTCAAAATTGCCTCAATTTTTTATTTTCCCAATTTTCTATTGCTGGAAAATATCTTGGAGCGATTAAGGTAGTCAGTTTGAATGCAACTTTTTTTCATCTGGGGCCGATTTTCTGCTCACAGACCAACCACTTTAGTTTGTTTGGAGGAGACGCCTGGAGATCACGCTTTTTTTAATTTTTGAGGCCCTAAATTCCCTTGTTGGGTTGCCCATGATTTCTCTTTATGGTGTTCATTGAAACCCTTGGCAACATATTTTTTTGTGCTCTCTCGAAGGCAGGTGCGATTTCTTCCCTTTCAATGGTTGTTGTTTGATCAGACTTTGAAGACTATTTGATTTCTTGGAGGCATCGTTTTCTTGTATGGAACCTACTGTGAAAGATGAGGGTGTGATTTCCTTTTGAGAGGGCATGGTTCTTCTTCCTTAGGCACGGCGTGATCTGTCTCATTCACTGGTGAATGAACTGGAAGATGCATTTTTTATTCCTAAGGCGTGAATTTCCTAGTCTGCATAGAATGAGGTGTTTTGTGTTGAATCAAGTGGCAACATTGGCATGAGATTGAGCGTTGGAGATTGAAGATTGGAGGCGTTCAATTATTTTTGCCTGCAAAAATCAAAACCAGAGCAAGAGTAGGCATTTTCCTAGTTAGCCCCAACAATTCAACCCTAAGAGGGGTGATTTTTTTCAATCTGCAGCCAAATCCTTCTAAACTTTATACTTTATGATTTTTTTCTGCCAAATATTTGTTTAGGGCTTCTCGTCCAAAGTGGAAGTGGGCCCCAAATTTCTTTTGGAGTTGTTTTTTTGGGAACTTAATCCCACATTGGCAGAGTGGAGGAGTGTTTTTCTATTCAAATAGCACTACAGTGTGATTGTTTGTTGTGAGAAAGACTCACATATTGTGAAGGTGTTATTTGTAGTTGGTTTTCCTAGGAATTTGTTACTCTGTCATGGTATTTGAGGGTATAACCCTTCTATTTGATGATAGTTGTGGTACAACTGTTGTCACTCCATCTTAGTCTCTGGAGAGTGTTCAGGATCAGTTTCCAGTGGTACCTTGTTTGTCACCTTCTGTTGTGATTGGGCATGTTTCTGATTGGTTCGTGGCATCATTTTTCAAGGTCTTGGTGACACATGAGCAGATTTCAGAGACACCATTATACATTTTCATGCTTCTTTCTTTCAATTCCTATTTGGATTGGGAAGCATACCTACATTTGTATTTGGTTCTTCTGAAAGGGAGACAAGTTGTTTGTCAACACTGGATCATGTTTTGTCTTCAGACACTTACCATTTTTGTAGGTGATTACACATTGCGGGGGGGCTATATAGTCTCTCTCTTTCCCTCTTATGGGGGGGCTATTGATTGTATATACATGTGATGTATGTAGTACTTGGGGGGTGTGATTGAGTCCTCCATCCATGCATCATTTTTTTTTCTCTCTTTTGGAGAGGGGTTTTTTCCCACGGGGTTTTTCTCCTTTTCTCTGGTTACGAGAGATTTCTTTTTTTACATTGTAAATGGGTACCTAACATGGTTGTGTAGCCGAGACCCATACCGCATCTTCATATTTTCATTTGCATTCTCCCTAAGTTGCACTTAAGGGGGGGTGTTAGAGTAAATTACATTTACCTTAGGCTTAAGTTAACTTAGGCATAATAATTTTGTTAATCTGGGTGGTTTACTCCCATGTGGGTAGTTTTCTTACCCGCCAACATTTTCACGGCTTTAAAAAGCCTGTACCATATGTAATTTAATCATCTAATATTTTTTCCATCTTCTCTAGTGAAGTAGCATGGTGCTCCTCTCTACCTAGTGAAGGTTTTTTGTAGTTGATATTTCCTGGGTTATTCGCTTTGTCGGGTAATAATATTATTTGCTATTATTAATTTAGCAGTGTTTAATATTAATACTACTCTCTATATTAATATTAACATTGTAAATAATAATATTAATGTTTCATCAATCCCTTTTGACCTCACTCATATTATTGTTATTGAATTTATGGCTACACCTTGATGCAACATTATTACTTAATAGATAACCCAACAATAATCAAATTACTATTTGTTTTACCAATGGAATATTAGAAATAAGGACATATCAATGTTTAATCACTAATACATTTTGCATAAGAATCAACTTAAATTTTAAACTCTTTATTTCTTCATAAACATTTCATATGACTCAAGATTTGAAACATACTCTAAGTATTCTTTAAATAAATTATAATGATCGCCATAAATTATAATCATTGTAATTTTAACTCTCTTTTTTTAGCATTGCAATTAAATAAAAATCATTAAATCACTAGTATAAATATATTATCATATGGTTTACTTTGAATCTATCATGCCCATATATAGGTGGCGCCTCACAAAAATTAAATAGAGCATAGCCAAGGGAAAAAAGGAAAATAGGGAAAAGCATAATAAAGCAGAGGAAGGAGAGTCTTCCTTTGTGGCTAAAGAAAATTCTAGCATTAATGATTCCTTTGATACCAAAAAAGAACATAATATTGATCGTGGTAATTCTTTGTTCAAAAGCAACTATGAAATACCTATTGAAAGAAAACTAGTAGAGAAGGAGACTATTAAATTTGTTAATACTAACAAGGAGAGAAAAATCAGAAATACTGAAAACAAAGTAGGTGGTAAGGTTAAAAATTCTTTAGGGCTTAATAGTGCTCTGATTAAATTTTCCAACGATAAGTCTGGACAACACTACATTGTCCATGAGTTAACATTGGTTAATGTTAATCATTGGAATGATAATGAGAATTTTCTAAAGAAGGGCATTATTAAGAGTTCAAAAAGAGATAATTCATGTAATAGATTTGTTCTTGACAATGGTGGAGCTCCAAAAAAAGGTGGAAAAGAGGCATCTTATCCTAGCACTAGTGTGAATGTTATGCCCAAGAATAAAAAATGATCAAGTTTTTGTCCCATAAAGGATATCAATGGATAAGAACAACTATACAAGTGCTATGATAAGCTACATGTAGTTAGATAAAGGTAATAAGGTAGGCTACAATAGTCTTGGTATTAACCCTTATTTTCCATCCTTATGCATACCTAACTCTGAAGGATGGAATATTGGAATTGACATGGGGTGGCAGGGAAGGAGTAAAACTTGTGACAAAAAGGAGATCATCAATAAATAATTTTTACTTGATAACAAGTCTGATAAAAAGACAATAGAAAAGTAGAAACTAAATGAATATCCTTTTTTGAACCTAGAATAGCTAGAGCTATTAGAGGTTAATAATGGGTTTAGTCCTGATTTGCTACCCCTAGCTAGTCATAATCTTCTTGTTGGAAAAGAGGGGGAAGTAGATAGAATGGATTTTGAAGAAATTTATTTATAGGATTTAAATAGCGAAAACTCGATAGTGGAAATAGGTATCTTACCTAATATGGAATGTGGAGATATGATTGTACTCTCCAACCATGATGAGTTTTCTATTAATTTTCAAAGTGAATCTCAAAAGAAGGAAAGGTTTGATCCTTCAGTAGAGGGATGGGTTAGAATAAAAAAGAAGAGAAATCGAAGAAGTAGAAATGAGATTGAACCAGCCTTAAAGAAATTAGATAAAGAAGGCAAAATCCCTAAATTATTTGAGAGGTTTAGGAATTCTAAGGGTGACCCTCAACTATAAGACAAATGGAAATTAATTGTACAAGTTAGAATGTGAGGAGTTGGAATCCCCTTATAGGAAATATGTGGTTAGAATATATTTAAATCACATGCATAACAAAGATGTGAATTTTTTGCAAGAAGTTAAATCTATCAAATTCACCTTAGAAACTAATCTTAAGTTCATCTGGAAAGATGCAAAACAATTCCATATTGCTCATGATGAAGGCAAAGGGGGAGTTGCCATTTTGATTTCAAACAAGTGGGCATAATACGTGATTAAGCATGGTACCTCTCCATGTAACAGGGCAATATGTATTATGATTGAAAAAGACAATAGGAAAATTGAGTTGTGCTCAATTTATGCTCCCTAGAATGATCATTGGGAGAGAATTGATCTTTGGAAATGGATGTTTGGACTCCCATAAATCCACTTGATTGTGGGATGCGATTTTAATATGATAGAGAACAAGGAAGACAAGTCTGGAGGAAGTGAAATGGAGTGGAAACTTGTAGTGAAAAATACTTTTGATACAAAATGAAGGACAACCTTAACCTTTTTGATCCTCTTGAAGGGGATGGGAAAGGAAATCAATATATTTGGTTTACTTGGTGTAACTACCAAAAGGGAAATATAAGAATTTATTATAGACTGGATAGGTTCTATGCCAACAAGGATTTTTTTAGCTTTGACCAAATTTGTGAGGGTTGTAGAGTCAAGGTTACACCTTCTTCATTGTTTGATCATCATCCCGTCTCTTCCAAAATTCAATTATCTAAGGAGAGAATTTTGGATAGTGAAAAGAAAAGTAAATTTATACTAAATACCAATTTTCTAAAATATAAAGATTGTAATGAAGAAATATTTACCCTTAGAGAAATTAACAAATAAATGTTAAAGGAAAAATATTCCATTGAAAGATGGGATAATAATGTTAAAAGTTGGGCCACTATTTTTCAAACTATAGGGGAAAAAGGAGAATTAGATTGTAGGAGATTAGAAAATGGCCTACATGATGGTCTAGTCAAATTGGATAAGGAAATTCAATTGGACCCCAAACACTTAGGATTGAATGAGGAGTTAATCACAATAAAAAACAAATTGAATACCTTGTAAGCTAAGAAAATTTAAGGTTTGAAAATAAAAGCTAAATTGAATTTTTTAAACAATGGGAATAAGGGCATCAAAATTTTCTTTAGGTATATTAAAGATAAGAGTTCTAGCTAGAGAGCATGTGGACCATATTTGGGAGGAAAACAGACTCACAAGTGACCTTGAGGAAATAAAAAGATGTTCCATAGCTTCTATAAGACTATTTTCATCAAAAGGAAACAGTCCTCAAAGCCTTTTTGCTAAAAAAATGTAGGAGCTTAATTCCTAAGAAGTTCACTAAATATATAGTAAGAAAGCTAAATAAAAAAAATCAAAAGAAGAGACTGTAAATGCTATTTAAAAGTTGAATAATGACAAGATCCCTAGAGTAGATGAGCTCTCAATTGAGTTCTATAAGAACATAGGATGGATTGGCAAGGATCTACTACAAGTTTATTCAGAATCCATTGACAAAGGCTTTTTAGGTTGTAATATCAATAAATAAACCATTAAACTACTCCCTAAGGATGAAGATAAGACATTAATTAATTACTGAAGGCCCATTACCCTACTTAATGTCTCATACAAGATTTTTACAAAAATATTGGCCCTCATACTTGTGGATATTCTCCCCAAGATTATTAGCCCTACACAAACAAGATTCATTAAGGGAAGATACATATTGGAGAATCTCATAACTAGTTGGGAAGCCATAGAGTGGGCTAGAAACTCCAACCAAAATATGGTTATGATAGGTCAGAGTGGCCATTTTTTATGATGTCACTTGAACCTTTTGGCTTCCTAAATGAATTTTTTCAAATGGTGATAACTCTACTAAATGATATGTTGTAGCTCAAGTTGATATTAATGGATCCTTGTCAGACTAATTCCCCTTGCAAAGGTAAATTAGTCAAGATTTCCCTTTGCACCTACCTTATTTTTGATAGCTTCTAATGCCATCTTCTACATCCTAAGGGATACTAGATTGTCACCTAAAGTTAAAGGACTAAATCTCCCCAATGGAGATGATCTTTTAAACATTAAATTTGTAGATGATACTATAATTTTTGTAAACCTTGAAGAAAGAAACGTAGATTATCTTATGCACAAACTTAATTTATTTAGTGAAGCCTCAAGTGCTAAAATATCCAAGGAAAAATCTATAAGGTTTAGTTGGGACAAGTAGCCCACAAATTGGTTCAATAATTTTGAATTTTAATAGGGGGATCTAACAAACAAGTTAGGTACCTAGGCATTCCATTTATAGTTAACTCCTATTTGAAAGATATGTGGGACTAGGTTAAAATTAAAATTGATAAAAACTATGCAATTAGAACAAGAAATACCTTTCATTAGCTAGAAGGTTGCAGGTGTGTAAAAAAAATTAGCTTCTTATATCTTGTATTACTCCTTTGTTTGGTTATTTAGTAGCTACCAAATAAATGAAATACAAAAATTGATTAAGAAGCTCCTCTAGTCAAATGGGAAGGGTAATAAGAAAAAGCATGCACTTAAATTGGAATGGTGTTGCTTAAGCCAAATCGAAGGAGGATTAGGACCGAAAGACCTCAAAATACAAGACATCTCCTTGGCTAGAAAGTGGATCCTTAAAGCCTTAAATGGAAATGAACCTTGGAAAGTTCTGGTATTGAATAATATCCAATCTGCTATCCCAAAAAAAGCAAATATTTGGAAACGATTCCCCATAAAATGACATTCTATTTGGGATATCTCAAATAATGCCAACTAGATCAAATGTGTTCAAGAGTTTATGGAAATCCTAGGAGATCATTAGAAGTCAAATTAAGAATTGTGAGTATATGAATCAAACCAAAGGTACTATGTACCCTAATAGGTCAATCTAGTGGAACCTCTCTAAAAAGATAAACCACTTGCTTTATTGCAAGGATGCTTAGCTAAAACATGGCATTTAAAAGGAATTAGATGCTTTAAATATATAATGTGTAATAACAAAATAAAATCATGGGTAGATCTGAGTATTGAATTCAAGCTTACTCCATCACATTGGAGAACTTTCTCTATCCTTAGGGAGGCTGTAGGAACATTCAGTTCCTTGGTTGCAATGTTAAGGATAATGAATTGATTGAAAATATCATTTGGGCATATGGTACTAAGATTCTAAAATTAAAGCCTAAAGTGATTTATAAAACCTTAAATTTCTCACAAGACCTTCCATTTTTTTATATTAATTTTGTTTTTCTTGATTTTTTTCAATTTAGTTAACTTGAAAAATATTTTTTATAAATGTTATAAGTATATTAAAAATCAAATGGTTTGATCGTATCTTCACTTTACGTCTTAACTATTTAAATTGTAAATAAAAATAAAATACCCTTTTAACACTTGAATTCCCTCCTCTAGTGAATCATATTTTTCTTAATTTTTTAAATCAAATATTAGTATTTTTTTTAATTTCCAATCAACCTATGACTATACTTACCTACTTATAGTCAATTTTAAATATTATGAAAAGTATTTTTTTTTAAATATAGGCTCTAAGCTACCAAAGGGTATTTTTAGATTTTCCTAAAAATGTTTGAGCTACTTATAGTTAGGGTTTCTAAATTTTATAAAAACAAATGGGTAAAAGTGTCACAGTTGTTGTCAATAGGATAATAAATAAATTTGATTGGAACTATGTAATGTAAATACTTGGCATTTTTATGTAATGGAACTATGGAGTTATAATGTAGCACAATATATTTAGATGAATACTCTAATAAAAAAAATACTTGAAACTCTGTGGTCATGTTGGTGTGAGCCATTTTGGGTGAAACGATTTCACCTGAACTTGTTTTAATTGAAATTGTTTCAACCAAAACTAATAAGTTATCCTAAAGTGGGGGATTTATTTGAACTTTCAACCCCTAGATTACTATTTAAATCATCAAGACACCTTGGGGATCAATCAAGACACATTAGGGATCATATTCAAAGTTTCATTCAAAGAGATTAACAGAAAATGTGATCATGTTTTCTTGAGTAATTTTGTCTATAATTTGGCCTAGGATTTGCATATATATTGTGATGTAAATGAAAAAGTAGAGGATAAATGAACTAGCATGCTTCTCGTGAGACATAGAGATATTCTAGTACGACTATAGCCTAAGTTCTTAGATTTTGGCCTTTTGGACACAATCATAATATGGTTAGCATCCACATTTGTAGATATAATCTCCATGAGTGCAAAAGTGTTCTTTTGTGTAGAATTGATCATGTAATTCACATACTTGATCTTGTTGATTCCCACAATCTATAACCTACTCACCTTGCTTCCCTTCAATTTTTAAATATTGTAAGATTTGTTGGTGTTTAATAACACCTTTGATAATTTATCAAATTGCAAGGGTCAAGTTCTTCTTAGACAAACCTTAGCAGACTAGTTTTATGAGTCTAAGTGAAGATTCAAAGACAAGAAGAAAATGTACAATAAACTTGAGATGATGTGCTTAGATAATTTTTCTATGATGCTCTCACAAATTCTCTATTAAAATATCCCTAGCACACTTCCATTGATAAATCTTGGATGACTCATTTCCAATTAGGGCTAGTATTTAAATACAACACCCTAGCGAGTAATTTGATGCAATTCACACTTTAGTAAGTTCATTATGACTAGTAAAGGAAAGTGAATAAAATTTAATTAAGTTTTTTAATTTTCAAACTTCAAGGATTAGATTAGTAGTTAAATATGATCTATGCCAAGTTTGCATTTACATATTTGATCTAAAGAAATAAAACCTATTATTTGTGAAATGAAGTGAAATTTAAAGATGTGTGATGATAAGATTTGAAAATGAATGATGTTATTTGTTAATTTCCATACAAATTAGACCCTTATATATTATTTAACACATTAAATAAAAAATGAACCCAAAACATATAAACATAAGTATACAATTTTTCATCCTTACAAATGTAAAGCTATAAAATAAAGTCACCTAAAGTTAGAAGGATTATTGACTTACAAAAAGAGTTATAATAATTAGACCCACTATGATGAGAGACTAGTAGAAAAAGGTTAAATAAGATTCTCCCCTTTACATGAACCACTAGTAGAAATTGACAACACCACAAAGAAGAAAAACATATTATTATTTATTAAAATAATGAAGTACAATATGTTGATTTTCTTGAGTTCATTCTTATTATATTTAGATATTATGGAAAAAATAATAGTGAAAATTGTATATTTTGTTTTTTTATTTGCTTTTAATTTAATTTAATTTAATTTATCTTTGCATGATAATTAGTATATAAGTGGTTTATTTTTATGTAAAAATTATTATTTTAAAAAATTGTATTTAATGACTTAAATCTTATTTATAATTTACATTATTTATTTAGATTTAACAATATAAAATTGAATGTGATTAATAAGATCAATTTTCATATTTTTAAATTCAAAATTCAAAATGATGTGTGTTATCTCTCTTCAATTAATTATTGTCTCTTGACTTAAATATGAACTATTTTAAGTTATATTCTAAGTAGTTGTATAAAATGACAAACCTTAATTTATTATGATTATTTAAGAAATATTAATCATTTATTGCACATATCAAGATAAATCATTCAAAAATAATCATGTATATGCTTAGAAACATACACACACATATTGCATGGTTGTTTGATGTCTTTGATATTTGTTAGTAACAAGTTGTTAATTGATTCACATAGGAATTTCATTGAGGAGAAAATAGTTCTTGCTTAGCAAACTCCTCAAAGGTGTTTATCAACATCGTCAACCATTCATTACATGTACAAATATCTAGATGAACTAGTTTCCAAATTATAAGACACACAAGAGCAATTCTATGTGAAAAAGGTAAATTTCGTCAAACTCAAATCAATATTGTGGTGCACTTTTCTTGAGAAAAGATTTTGGAATGCAAAATCAACCCAAAATTTTAAACAACCAATTTTTTGTTCAAAAGTTATTGTTTAATAGATTATGAAATCTTGACAACTAAAACAAATCACTGTAGAATATATGTTATAGTTTTTTTTTTATATATTAATTTGGCACTAAGGAGGCGAAACCCAAAATATATCGACATTCATGAATGGAAGAGAAAGACCAAAATTTATAGAATTTTACAAAAATTGCCTCATGGCAAAAAAAAACCCCCCTATAGTTTTGCATCTTCTTCGTCCACCTCCACCATTTCCTTAGGGCCACCATGCATCAAGGGGAGAGCTAGCATCAGGGGCCAACCTATTGGCCTAAATGCACCCACAATCTTCTTTAGAAGGGTGGTGTTCCTAGAGACCTCCAAACTACGAGTGTCAACATCCTCTCCCACACTCCAAATAAGGAAAGGCACCCAGGGTCCATTATAGTGTAGGGTGAGTTGGGGCCAAACACCTTCGATCGGTCGCAATTCCAAACCCACTACTAACATGTCCAAAAACCTCATCATCTCCACCCACCATCACGCTTTGACTAGCTTCTCCATTAGCCATTTCACTGTTGTTTTCTTCTCCCTCGCCTAGAGTATGTTGCAAGAATAGAAAGGAATGAAGGTGTTGTCATTGATGTCAACTAGTCAATTGGTTGTCAAATGGTTGTTGTTGTCATTGATATCATGGTTGCAGGTTATTGGTTGTATATATTGAGGATATTGAGAAAACTGTATTGAAGAAAGGTTGCAAGTATTTAGTGGTTACTCCAGGTTTTGCTCTGATATTTGCTCCTATGTTTGTATGGTTTAGATATGTTAGTCATGGTTGTTGGAAGTTGTTATATCTAGATTTTTGGTTCCTAATTCATTGTATAGTGCGAGTTATGTTCACCAGTTGTGAACTGTGGTTTTCTCTATTCTAGTTGAGGTTCAGGAGAAAATTTGTTGGTCTAGATTTCTCTTTGATGAAGTCTTATGACTTGCGGTTCTAGAGATGAGTTGTTATGTTTGAATTGAAGATAATTTTGGCGTTTGGAAGGTTCGTTCTTAATTGTTCTATGTGTTTTACACTAATTTGGTTGCCCTTGTGTTGAACACTATCTTCAGATTTGATGTAGCGTGTTGGATCTATTTGGGTCCTCACTAAGCATGTGTTTGGGTCGCCCTCATTCTAATTTCACCCTAGGATGTTTTGGCACTGACCTAATTTGAATTTAATGTTGGATGGCTGACTTTGGATATGTTTTAAAGTTGAAGATGGTATAAATATAGGATGAGTTAGTAGTGAGAAAGGACAGTGCAAAGAGAGATAAGTGCAAAAAAATAGAACAGACAGATGCAAGATTGATGTGAATCAATGAGTGTGAGTGATGCTAGTGTGGCAGATCAGTGTGAAGCCTAAATGCTAAGTTTCCTGATGCAGTGAGCAGAAGGTGTACTCTATCATTCATGCATGTCTATGAGTGGATGAACAATTTGTGGTGGATTTCTCTGTTGCATTAAGATTGTCTTCTCTCTGTAACATATCTCTTCTATCTTCTTTGTATCTCTGTGGTAGTAAGCCCTCCAGGTTGTTAGCCCTGTTGGATAGTGAGTCATGATCCAGACAGTGAGTCCTTGTTTTGGCAGTGAGCCTTTTGTAATTGGTTTTGATATTCTCTATAGTGTGGGTTAATCCTCACCGTGGTTTTTCTCTTATTGGGTTTTCCACGTAAATTTGGTGTTGTGTTTGTGTGATGGTTTTCAGTTTCTGCACTTGCACTTAATGTTTATTCCTTTAAGCAGTATTAAAAAGTAATTCCAGTGAATGTTTTAAAGATTTGATTTTGTAACAACTGATTCACCCCCTCTCAGTTGTCATATCCTAAAATATCCTAAAATATATATACCCTAAAATATATATTTATTATTTTAATTTAATTAATCTAGATTTAAAAATTTGTGAAAATTGTTTGTTTATCTATGCATATTATCTCCCACTATTTGTAATTAAAAAAATCAGCCTTATAAATAGCTAAAAGTTCCTTATAGATAATATAAAATCCCCCGTGGAAAAACTTTACTTAAACTGATTCTAATTTAAATATTTTTTATTAAAAAATACTTTTTCCATATAAGATAAAATAATTCTAAAGACAAAATAATATCTCTCGACTGACTTTTTTTCAGAGAAAGCTTATCAGCTAATTAAATGCAGAATTTTTCTCTCTAAGAAAGTTAAATTCTCGTAAATGGCAGACAACAACCCACACCCCCAAAAAATAGCAGTAGTTAAAAAGAATCGCATTTCAAGATATCAGGTCTTCTGAATGAAAAGGAAAGCCAATATAATCAAAGCCATGAATTGCATTAAAAGTTGGCCTGAAATATCCACATCATACAGCAGCAGAGGAAGCTGCAGTATTGCAGCATTTAAACATAGATATAAACTATCTCAGCTTGTACGGTTTCTTTTTTTCAAAGTAAATCCCTACATATCTTAAAAATCAAAACTTACATTTGAGAATACCATGTTGGGTTTTTATGATTTTTGCCATTGGAACAGAACATTTACATAAGATGAGTTCAACTTCCAGCCATCCCTTCCAGCAAAGGAGTGATTGCGGGCTCAAGCAGATCAGAAATACCATAACCCAAAGAAGGATCTGCCTGATCAGAGCTGAAAAGCCAATCATGAACTTCATTCTCCTCAATGAATGCCTGCTCTGTTGTATTGACAGTAGATGCTGCAGCTGCCCACACATCTTCATTGCAGATTAGATCACTTTCACAGTCTTTACCTGCATGTTTATCTGCTACAATAGGTGGCTCTCTGCAAGTTTCCTCATCTTGAGGAACCCCAAAATCCAGACCCACATCATCAAAAAACAAATCCAGCCCCTCCAGTGGGTTTTCTGACTCATAAGAGCTTATACCCACCTCTGAAAATTTAGCCACTTCATCACTGTCCTTGAGCAAATCATTTGACAGATTTTTCCCATACGCAAGCCCACAATTTGCATGTTCATCTCTGGGGGATCTAATATTTGCTCTGCCCAAATCACTATTGATTATCAGATGCTCATCATTGGTGATAAATGCAGGATTATCAGCTCCATTATATATAAAAATATCATCAGTCTCTATAAGAGGTTGAGTATTGTTTTCCTCTGAGCTCCCTAAAGCTTCATACAGACCATATTCATATTCTCTGCCAACAGGCCTGCAGAGCCTCTTATATCCATCATCCTGAACAAACTCGTGCTCTTCAGCAGACCTCTTCCTTCCATTGCTATTCTCAGAGAATCCCATATCTATGCCTGCAGACAAAAGGACAATATCATACACAAATAGAAATAGAAACAGTCAATAGTCAAGAGAATAATACCCAGGAAATCCAATATAATACATGTCAGAGCTCTCCTCTGATAAGAGCTGTCCTATTGAACAACAGACCTCACCTTGTGATTTAAGGACCAAATGGCTAATCTGTCTATTGCATCTGGTTTGATGTATAAACAGGTAACAACTACCACTTTGTTAGTGATCCCATTTCTCTTTGTAGTCTCATCCTTGCATGCTATGATACAAACACTAGAACATGTAGGTGTGCTTGTCTGAATAGGAACACATATCTGGTAGGAAAGTAAAGCATGGGATGCGATGATTTGGGGTAAAGATGATGTGGGTATTTTACAAGAGAAGCCTATCTGCTTAAGCCAGGTTGGCTGCTTATTATGGATAGTCAATTCCCATGCCTTCAGTAAATCCACCCACTAAGCCAAAAATAAATATCAAATAGACCTTTATCTGATATGGGCCTGCAGATGGCCATGCGAATCAAAGTACATCAGAAGAGCAGTAGTGGACAGCTGCACAAGCCCCTGCCACATACCCAACATGCCATCACCTTGATATTTTCCAAAATTAAAAGAAATTTTGATACTTTTATTACTTTTCCTTTTCTTTTTCTTCAAAGTCTAAGAAAGATCACTTTGAATTATTTGAGCCCACAAACCTCAATCAATCACTTTCTTACCTAGGCAAACTTCCTGTTCATCCAAGTATGATATCATATCTGCTGGTCACACTTTTCTTCTCCATGGCACCCACTCTCCCCTCCACCCCCTCATCCATATAAAAAATTGCCCTAGGAAGTGCTATCAGAATTTGTTGTATCTGTAGCTTGGATCATCATTATAGAGGTTGATAATAAAATAATGTGGGGATTATTCTAGAGATAGGACAGAATGGATGCCTTTATGGATGGGATTCCCATATGGGTGGCCATGGTACTAGCCCATTCAGATTTGTTTGCTTGCTTTCCATATGAAGTTTGGCCTGTCACTAAAAAGAGTGTTGGTAGTGATCTCCAATGACCAAATTTGTCAAGTCTTACACGGAACTAATGATAGAATCAACTTTGATTTCATCATTAATACTTTTCTCTTTTCTTTTTTAAATGATGTCTTAATCAAGATGGCTTCTTGAAGATATTGATGGGGGAACCCCATACCTACTCTCTACATGGTAAAAGGGTGAAGGAAAAAAAAACAGTAATTCATCAAATGAAAGTACTCCACAAGAGTGTTGTTGAAAAAGAAAAGCAAAATAAAATAATATGCTTGTTCCGAATAACAATACTGTTGGATATGCTTATTAGAGCAAGATATGCTTATTATGAAGATCAAGAAAGGCCTGATTCAAGTGGCCTTGAAAGTCTGCATCTGTCTATTTGCTTTTTCTTTAAATGCATGTGGACATTCTTCATGGAATACTCTGCCTATCACAGGAAACAAAGGGAATTAAAGTGGCATGGCAATTTGAGATTCCCAAAAGAATCAAAACCAAAACTTTTAGAATGTTGAGGTAAAATGAAGATGCTAGACTTGCCACTCTAGTAAAGCCATGTATGGGAAATCTCCATCCCAGGAATTGATAATGGACTTGTAAATTGTAACTAAAATGCATGCCAATGAATTAAGAATTAGAAATATCATTTTATAATAAAATAATTTTAAGTGAGGATTTAATAGTTGTGCATTTAATTTTGTTTTTTATCATTTTTTTTTAGTTTATTTGAAAAGTTCGCTATTTCAGATTTTAGGTGCACATCACCAAATATGACGTCACATTAGCATACTTTTATTGAGGTGTTGTAAAAGGAATCCTAGAAAAAGTTAAAGTTGTGCATTAAGTCAAGTTTTGTTGGTGTGCCCCTGTAGCATGACATGATGTGTTGATTTTTTAAATCTATTGAATAATTTCATTTAATTATTAATAATAATCGTCAACACTTACAACCTTGAAGTCCAACTACTAATATTCCTAGTAAATATAATGGTCTATAAATCTACAAATTCTATCTCAACTATTGGATTGTTTCCCTTATTACTATATATATAACATGAATAGTTAGTCCAAAAATTAATATAATCTAGAAATATTAAAAAAATTGTGAAAATTTGTAAAAATGAGAAATTGATAGGAAACCATAACAAACTATAAAACTTACCTTCTCATCTCATAAATGTTCAAATACACTCATTCTTTTAATGCAAGAATCTTGAGGTCAAATAGCATCCCTTATCATGAAAAAAAAAGTTTTTATAGTAGTCCTTATTATGAAAAAGATAAGTTTTTATTTTTATTTTGTTTTACTTGTAGTCATAGTTTTTTATCATGTTGAGAGTAAGATTGTCTAGTTTTGCTAGTTAGTACTTTGAAGTAATTTATTTTTTATGTAGTAACATGGAAGGAGTTGGTGTGGTATTCTTTTCAACAAGTAAATAATTAGTTTGGGAACGAATTTCTACCTTGTTGAATAGTGTGAACCTTGTGGTATCAACTCAAACATGTTTGTTGCCCAAAAGTTGGTTGCTATATCTTTAGGATTCCAACCTCATGACTACTCATCCAAAGTAAAAATAAAACCAATATCCCTTTATTATCATGAAAGTACACCCAAGAGGATCTGCCTTCCTAAGTGAATACTCGTTTGATCTAATTTTCATTGATATCAAACTTCTAATCAATGAGGATACTCAAATGAGAAAGATGTAGACACATGTCTCTAATCTATCTATTGACATATATTTGTTTAAGTGCACACCATGTTAACATGTCACAAGAAATCATCATTCAAGTAAATTCATTGATCTTAGATGCTCACACCATCCTAAGGTTGGTTGATCTTAAAAATACATGCAAGGCCCACATGACCCAATAAAATGTAAATCAAATGGTCATCATAGCTACAAAAATGTAGTATGATCAAAAACCTTAATTTAGAAAAAATATCATAGGGATTTGTAGAAACATGTTATAACTTAACAGTGAAAGTATGTTAAACTATATACATCCAAATTCATAAACAACAATGGATCATAAATAGAAATGAAAATAACCATGAAGAGAATGTAATCCATAACATAAGATATACATGGAGAAACCTTTGTAGGAAAAAATCCACATCCAAAGATATCCAATTTCGTATTAATTCTTCAAAAGAGTTACATTAGTACAAATTTTCCCTCTAAATTCTTACAACACTTTGTTACTACTACAACCCATAAAACAACCTATCCAACATCCTAATCCAAGCTCCAATTTGTAAGAGTTACAAAGTGAAACCATGGGATGATTTTGGAAATGATTTGCAATCCCAAAGGAGGTATGGTATCCAAATCAGTTGAACTCAAATCCCAATGCCTCCCTTGTTCAAAGATGTCGTCATATATTATTAAAATATGCCTTACATGTCATAGTGTCATAACCAAGAATATTTGACTACCCAAACTTGGGCATCTAATTCAAGTGTCCAACACTATCATAAGGATGGCAAATATTTTAATGTAACCTCCCTCTTACATGCTCTTCAAGTTTATAAGAATTTCACACTAACCCCCACAAAGATTAGTCGAGATGCTCTTACACACCTCCCAAGATCATGGCACATGTCCAAAAAAATAAAGATAAAATTAGGATGCCTACATCCTCATGTGAGGAAAAATCCACTAAAAGAAAAAATTTATGCCTCTAAAATGGAACTTCAACTTTCCTATTCAAAGATAAAAGAAACAAAAGATAAAATAGAAATACATACAAAATATTAATACATGAACATTAGGATTGCAAGTTGAGATACACTAGCATTCTCCAACTTGTCAAAAAAATTACAAGAGAAAAATGAGGTAACACTAATATATAATAAAAATATCAAATCAAGTTCTAGAAGATATGAGGCCCACAATCCCCCTACAACAATCAAAATTTTCTATGCCCACTAGCTTAGTAAGGGAATTTGCAGAATTCTTTAAACTATCTACTTTTGCAACATGACTCTACCATCCTTAACCATTTTTGAAACAAAGTGATACTGAACATCAATATGCTTTGTGTGGGTATGATACATTGGGTTTTTAGCCAAATACATGGCACTTTGAATATCACATCCAATTCTCACCTATTTAAACTAAAATCCAATACCTAATTACAATCTCTTTAACCACACTACCTCCTTACACGCGTGTCATAGCCATGCACCCTACTTCTACAACATGGGACATTAAATTGCAAGTTTCCATTTACTTACCCAACTAATTGCTCCTCTAAACAAAGTAAAGACATAGTCACTCACATATCTCATATAATCTAGATTCCCAAACCCAATCAAAATCTACAAAGCCTTGTAAATAAATCATCTTAACTACATCATTAGATCCATGATAATAAATCCAATCGGTATGTCTTGCATAGTTATCTAAAAATCCTTTTCACATAATTCAAAATTTCTTTATTAGGATTTTCCATAAACCTTCTCAAAACTCTCATTGCTTGGTAAATATTAGGTCAAATCTATAGATCATGGCATGTAGAAGGCTTCATATATCATTAGCATATGGAATTTTACATCTCTTCAAGATCATCATCTATTTTACCTAGGACATTGTTCTAGAGATAGCATATTTCAAACCATAGTTTCTAGATTATAAACCCTAAAATTTCTATTTCAAACCATAACTTCTAAGTTATAGACCCTAATTTAGGCATTTTAGGGTTTATAATAGTTATTTAGGGTTTGAATCTGACATTTTAGGGCCCTCAAAATAGATATTATTGTAAGATAAATTTTAGGATATTAATCAAAAGTTGAATATGGAATTGAAAAATACTTGGTTTGAAATTAGACATTTTAGGGTTTATAATTTAGAAACGAGGACTTCAAATAGAAATTTTAGGGTTTATAATAGCTTTTAGGATTTCAATTTGACATTTTATGGTTTACAATCTATAAAGTAGGGTTTCAAGTAAGCATTCTTAACCTATAAAATAGGGTTTTAAATTTAGAAATTGTAACCTTGCTTTTGTGTTGATTGAATGGGTTTCACTTATCCCTACCCATATGTTGAACAACAAGAGTATTATTAGGGTTAGGATCATTATCCCCTCCATACATATTGATATCCAAATTTTAGTAGTAATTCTTAGAACCTCATAAGTGGGAAAACCTTGTTAAATCCTTGTTTTCTTAGATCTATATCAAAATTCAAAATCATGCCTTTATAAAAGTAAAACTAAAAGCATGCCCATAATTGTTTGGCATAATACTTGATGATTTGAGCCTTGACATCTTCCTAGTTGCAATGGTTTATACCCTTATTCAATGAGTCCTATCTTTGGTGATTATTCCATGTTTCTTCTTTGATTTTTGGGGCTAGATCATGGAGAAATATGTCAAAAAAGTGAAATAAAATAATGCAAGATAAAGAGATCAATTGCAAAGATATTATAAAAATGAGTTGAAGGTCCTATCAAATCCAAAAGAATAAAAATGCCTTTTTCAAGCTTGAGGTCTCCAAGTTTATGAGATGCCACCTTCTATGATCTGTGTTGACTCTTGCATGATATTTTCTTTATATGATTGTCTAGACTATTCATGAGTTTTGTAGATGATAGTTTATTTCATATACATAGATGATGTTTTTTATGCTTATATTGTTTATTTTGATTACCATGGGATTCTTGATTATATGATGGATTTCAATTCATTATCGCTAATGATAATTATATTGTGTTATTAAATGATTAACTTATGCAAAATTTTAAGTATATTTTTTACATGATATATAATAAGTTAAATTTTCCCTTGTGTAGGTTAATCTGTTTGTGTGGATGTCTTGACTATCATGATTATTATTAGATGATGGATTTATGTATTATTGATTAGATGGAGTTATCATTTGTTTTTATTAAGTGGTTATATGAGCAGATAGTGAGAAGATGAGAATTATATATGTTAAATGTTATGGTTATTAGATTTGATTTCCTAATTGATTATTGTTTTGAAATGTTATATTAATTCATAATAGTTGCTTCGGCTATACTTATTCATGTGATGTAATGACACCTTTTTGTTAAGTGAATAGGTGAATTTTTCCAATAGTAGATGGGGTTACATAGCTACTTTTGTTGTTTTATCCCTTTGAAATACCAACCTTGTCTCATATGAAGAAATAGGGTCATATAATATTGTTGTGAAACATGGTTTTATATGTTGTGTGATCATGTGTATATGTGGAAGTTTATTTTATTTTATTTATATTTTTGAGTTATCTTTTAGTATGTTTATTTCTTTTATGATTATATGGTTTTTTATGTGCTTTAAATTATATTTAAATAGTCTAAAAAGTTCCCTAGGTGATAGACTTATAGGTTAGGGGTTATTTTACCTTGTAAAATTCCTTTATTAGTGTTTAGATCCCACTTTAATTTTATATATTTGAAAAGTGGTGAAATTATGAGTTGTTTAGTTGGTTGGATGGTTTTCTTTATAGGTCTTTTTTCCTTTAGCAATTTCTTGAAAAAATTCTATCTTGGAGAGTTTTTCTAGAGGATTAGAGAAAGAGAGGAAGGGAGAAAGAAGGTGTTGAGGAAGAGACAGTTTGGAAATAGAAATCTTTGGGAAGGTTCTCTACACCAAGTGCTTCCATTGTTGGGATATGTGTTGCAAGGTAGGGTTATTCCCTTTTTCATTATTGTTATTGTTAAAGGTTGTGTATGATTATTCTTATATTGTTTTTGAAAATGCTTGTGATCTTCTTAGGTTTGTAATGGGAAGTGTTATTTTTTGTTGCTTTTGTTGCTTTCTTTTTGCATATTTTGTAGGAGTAGACCACCTCTTGAGAGAGGGATATGCCTCCATGTGTTTGGGGTATAAGTGGGAGAGGCTCCCTTAAGGGTAGTTTCTAATATTGGGTAAGAGTACCCACACATTTGGTTATGGATGAGTATCCAAACTTGAGCATATGTTGGAGAAATAAGGATTATGGATGTCTTACGCATGAGAGTATGTATTTTGAGGATGCGGATTTGAATGGGAGAAGTGTATATGTTTAATTGTGATTATTATTTTACTCCTTATATAGGTTGAGTCCCCACTCCCCCTTGAAGGATCCCAAGAGGGCATCCATTGTGAATGTAAGGGTTATGTAAAAAAGGATTATTGAAATGTGTTAAACCTCTATGTGATTGATGTGTGAATTGTGTGTAGCAAATGTGTTGTGTTGGTTTATGGAAAAGTGTTGTAAATTTTCACCTAGAAGGAGCTATGTAAAACCTATCTTGGAGTGGGTTGATTATCAACCCTAAGGTTAGGTGGAGAGCCCATTTGCTATGTTATTTCTTTCCTTTCTTATTATCTTCTTAGGTTCATACAAAGAGTTGGTGAATGGATTGGAATTTGTGTTGGAATACATGAGAACATTTTTATTTGGAAAGACAGTCAAGTGTGTTGAATGAGCAATGTATTAAATATACTTGTGAAAATGCTCACTTGGTTTCAAGTAATTTTGTAATCAAACAAGAAAGATAGAATGTGTGCTTTATTTCTACTCTTTTTCGAAGGAAATGATGAATGAAAAGTAGTTTCCATGAATATAGATATTTGAAATGTTGTGTGATGATTATTTTTTATTAAAGGTAAAACAAGTTTTTTGTTACACCCCAATTGTGTAATTACTATTTACTAATACTATGTAGGGTAAAATATGAATGTAATGTGAATTCTGGAGATATATAAATTGTGCTTGTACTTTGTTATCAATGCATTATGAATGTATGTTATCACATCTAATGTTATCACGTGGAAAAGTACTACATATATGTGAATGAATGGTTATTGAATTAATATTCTAACTTTGCAGATGCATTACTAACTTTGCAGATGCATTATGTGAAATGCATATTTTGTGAACAGTTGATTGTCGTGAGCATGTGTTAGTGGTTGCAGGTAAATGTTCATTCCTTGAGGCGGAGGGAAAGTATCACTCAAGAATCTTGGTCGGGTAACCGGTAACAAAACTATCTAAGCATATATACACACCACTGTAGAAAGGGTTGAGTCTAGACATAGAAGTGGGAAGTAGGTAAGTCATCCTCAATTTGATGTGTCTGCTTTAGTAAAGGTCTTGTTTACTATTGAATGCATGCTTGGGTGATGTTTATCTGTTTGGAACTTAGAAGTCCTTCCTTATCTTTATGTGCTTAATGGTATGGTTGAATAAGTATTTGGGATGTATGCATATGTCGGCATATGCATACGATGGATATAATGGGATGTCCATATGAGTGTGACAACATATGTATAGACATGCATATATGTATATAAATTTTATTATAATGTTTTGTGTCTTTGAGCTTTCCGTCGATACATATCTACATCAAAATTATGCATGTTTATGAGTATTTACATACATTGATCCATGTAAGAGCATAATCATATGCTTGTATGTGTAAGTAGAAATACTTACAAACATACTCACATGAGGAATCAACTATATTTATATGTGAATATATACACTTAAACGAATGTATGTACCGACGAGGATATGGTATGATAGGGGTAACCTGATATATGTGTGTGTGTATAACCACGCGGTCATAACCATCCAAATATCAAATGGATCATTTGACTATCATACTATCATTGAATATACATATATGTTTGTATTTTTATATATATAAACATATACATACGTAAGCATTAATGCTTATTATAGAAGTGTATATATATATGTATATATACTTGCATATTGTTCAATGGGAATGATAATTTGGATGTATGCATTCGATTATCAAATGATGCTTTGGAAAAGCTAATATATATTATATATGTCTGTAAATAAATATACATGTACATAATTTAATATATGGATATATATTATATCTATAGTATATGTATACAACACATAACCTTATAGATAACATATACCATGTATGTACATTGTGTTTGAGTTTGATAAGCAAGATAAACATTATACATACATATATATATATATTGTTAAGAACACATTTGGTACGTTTGAGGGAACATATAAACATGTGTGTACCAATACATAAATATATATATGTATGTTTATATACTTGTTGACTTGACAATTATCAGAATTGAATATATATTATATTATATTATATATGTACATAGCATAAATAAATGATTAAATGATTATAGTGCTGCTCTATTAGCTCATGGGTTAGACTATGGAATAGTATATAAGCGCAATACATATATAGCGCTGAAATATGGAAACATATAAGGTAAAAGACTACCATCTCTACAACATTTAAGGAAGCTGAAAAGTCAGCAATACAACTATATTAAAGATGAAGTTTCTTCAACCACGTACCATGCTTTTGGGCGCAGCCTTTGGTGGAGTAATAACCATGCACATGTATAGGAAAATGGAGGACTAAGCATAGATATGTGGTGTAGAAGATATCAAGTGTTATGTGAACAAATAAAGAGTGAACTAAATGCAATGCATAGTGCATTCATGAGGTCAAATATAAGTTATTTGTGATTGTATTTTTAGAGGCTGAGGGGTATGTGCAAGATCATGATGGGCCAAAAAGTGGCGATATGATGGGTATGTGTAGGGTATGTGGCTGACAACCTTTTTTTTACCCAAAATTGATGAAACGAAAAGGGTTTTTAAAGGATATTCTCAAATTTCCACCAATATAAATTATGTTTTACTTTGAATTTAATAAATAATTATTATTCATTTTCCATTTGAATTACGACTAAAGTTTTGATTGATAGAATAATTCAAAAACATCTATAGCTTTCAAACGGTATCACATTTTTTTAATCCGAAACATGTGTCACATTCTATGCTTTATACTATAGGATTAAAAAAATTGAATTTCATGAAATTTTGACCAAGTTAAGGTGGTCAAACATATGAGTTTTATATTTTTAAAAAGTTGTAATAAAAAAATCATAATTAATTATTTACTTCAAAAAAATTTACAAAAAAATATGCATCACATTGGGACATGAGTCCTCTACTTATATCTAAAATCTTATAAAAAAATATTATTATTTTATTGTGGTTAGGGTGTCATGAACACCTACTTCTTATTTTTCCCTAAAATTTAAGTGCTACTACATTGAAATTTCAAATTTTCACCAAATAGATTTTTTTTTTTTTAAAAACCTAGTAGTTTAGAAACTACATTCAATTTGCTACAGATTATATTCTTATATATTTGTGAAATAATATAGATAACTTATTCAAATTTTTATGTCAAGTTGCTTAACTTTGATTTTTCTGAAATTTTCGCCACTTAAGGGCCTGTTTTTTCCATGATGATCCTGCACATACCCTGAGTCTTACTCATATTGTCACGCTTTATGGAACACATATATTTCACTTAAAGCTTGCTTCCTTATGTCGATTTATGACATAGACTTAGTCAACACCATGGAGAATATTATCTTTGACTTGGTAAACTCAAACTGCCATGTTATCATACTTAAAAAACATATGTTATATAGTTGACGACTTTGTCAAAGAGAGAGGAAATGCTTGAATCGACTCATACCCAAATTGAAGTACCTTTAGTAGCCCAACCATATCCTCAACTTTCCAATTTATGACTTTCTCATTAAGGGTACAAAGTCCCTAAGCATTGTTCTTAAGTGCAATTTGGCTAACCTGCACCACCTTCTCAAGGTTCTAATGAACTTTCTAGATTTTTTCCTCTAAAACCGTAATATGGGACTCATAGTTATTTTTCATTAGGCCCACATATTTAGCCACCTCTTGGAGAAGCACAAGCATTTTTTTGTTCTCAACCAACTTTCCAAACACGTTCTCATTGGAATCCTTCTTCTTTGCCTTGTTTTGAAAATACCGGACTTTCACATTAATTTGGTTTATTTCCATAAAAATCCATTTAAATTTTTTGAAATAATTCATAGCACCATCCTTTGCCACACCTAAAACGTTATAAATCTCCTCCTTATTACAATTAAAAACATTAATATCTCTAGAAAAATCAGTCGAAGGGGTACCATGTTCCTCATGCAACATGTCATCATCCATAATAACTTTACCTTTGGCTTTCTCCTGAACTTTACATCCTATCAAATTTATTTTAGGCCTAGCAGTCTCCATCACACCTTTAGGAGAGGGCTTCTTCTTAATCTTATTAGCACCAGGAATCTTCCCCCGCCCCACATTACCCTCAACAACCTCCTCAGGTTTTTATTTTTTCCTTTTAGCAACAGAAGAATGAACATTTGACTCCATTTCCTCAAACCCCTCAACAAGCATAAAGTTTAATAGAATAAAAATCAAATAAAAGAAAAAGAAAACAAATTAGTAGTTATAATCATGTCATTGCAAATAAGTGCATGTAAGAGTGGGGAAATAAATACAATAAATAAAATAAATTTAATATAAAATAAACTTAATTAATATAAAAAATTAAAATTATTTTTAAAAAAGGAGAACTGACTGTGTTGGGTCGGCCCCATTCAGGCCATCCACCACAAGTGGCTAGTGGCACCAAGACTGCAACCCCCTTAGGGGGGGACTACGACCAAGGGGTCATCAGCCCCTCTTGCAAGGGCTTGGACCCTCACCTTATAAACATTTCCAAGAAAAAAACAAGAAGGTGGAGAGGGGTCATTGTGAATGACACAACCAACCTCATACATATTAAATTTATTATCAATGTTGTGTCTTTGTGACAACATTTGTTTGCATAATAAATAGTTAAATATATCTTAATATATATGAATATATATATATAAATATAAGATTACACAAATCTGTAGTATAGATTAGTGAACAACTGATGGAAGAATTTAGAAAGCTATATATATTTCTATTTCTATTAAATAGGATAAATTGGAATAACAAAATGAAGATTCATTCTCGTAATTAAAAATAAGAACCTAGGAAAACAAATAAGAGATATATCTGCAAATGAAATTTTAAAATCTCTATGAAATCTAGATGAATAATAACTCTTCTAAATCTACAATTAAATGTTTGAACAATTTGTGAAATCAACATCTATTTGCAACAAAACAAATAATGGAGACATTTCAAATGATTAGATTGAACAAATAAAATTGAAAACTATAAACTAAGAATTCCCTAATGCAAACAAAAGAATAAGCAAAGAAATATAAATGAAGCTTAATAGTTAGAAGTTGGTTATTGTTAAAAGAATTTGGTTGAACATTTAGTTTTATTTTAATAAATTAGAAACAATATAAATAAACTTGTAATTATAACTCTATTTTAAGTGAGTTCAATTAGTACTTGTGAATAAAATTAGTGAAGTAATTAGAAATTTTTAAATAAGTAAATTTAGGAATAAGGATATATAACTAATTTTTAAAATTTTAATTTTTGGAAAATTAAGATTTAATCTTCAATATTTGTATAAATGAAAGGTCAAAAAGTTAGGAAAGTGTCAATCAATCTTTAAGTTGATATTTTTTGTTCAAGCATAAAATGATTGTATTTATTGATAAATACTCCTTTATACATACCTTTAAATTTATTTTGATTAATTGTTTCTAGTTTAATTTATTTTTACTTTCAATTGTTTGATTGTAAATGTGTATGCATTTTTTTATTAGAAGGTAGTAGGCGAATTTATGTTAAAAAGTAAACTAGAAACTTAAAGTTTTAAGAATAGTGTATTTTAATATTGTTGATTTAGTTTAAGATTATATTATTATTTAACTTTGTTTTCAAATTAAATGTCTATTTGATTATTAAATCATAAGATATTTACATGAAAATGAGTAGTCACTATGTTTATTATATTAGTCCCATTAAAGTTAAATTCAAATTTAAAATCAATAGTCTTTACTTTCGCCAACCCAGAAATTGTCATAATGTATAAGACCTTATAACCTCTTAAACCTAGTAAGGAGAAACTAGATTTTTTTAATAGAGCATTCTAGAGTAGTATGTGTCTTTAATACCCTTTTACTTTTCAATGTATAACGATACATTGACATCGTAAACATGATGTCATTGAATGTGTAAGCATTTAAAACTTAAGTTGTCTTAGTTGTGTTAAAAATACAAAAAAATTAAGGTTGTGTTTTGCTTTAGGTTGTGATATTTTTAGGGCATGACATTTGGTATCAAATTTGAAGTTCTCTACTTTGTAACCTTATGGGTCTTGTATGCTTTGTATGAAGGACTTAACACTTGATGATATATTTTTAGTTGTGTTTGTGAAGTTGTGACTTAAAGTATCATGTCTAGGATAAGATTGTGGGCGTTGTATGAGAATTATGATCATTGTGTGATGTGATGGCTTCTATGTGTTGTTCATTAATGAGTCATACTATGGTTCTAACATCCTTTGTTGAGTGATGTGTTTTTTAAGATTATGCAATGTTGGGGTAAGGGAAGTGTTTGTAAGGGTCGGTCTTTCAAACTGATTGAGAGCACCCTTCTATGTGGGGTCAAGTGGGGAGACAAGGCCTCCTTTGTGACCTAACCTATCTTGGGGTGAGGTGAGCTATTTTAATGGCCCTCATAGTGGTGCTAGAGTTTTTTCTTAGGTGAGCTATGATATGGCCCTCATAGTTGCACTAGAGTATTTGTCCCCATCTCTCCCTCTTTTTGGATCCTCTAGTGATTCATAAGTGTATATTGTGCATCAAGTGTGTTTGGGTTTTGTGGATCAAGGATGGACCTAAGTGTACCTTTATTCTGGAGCATATCTATATATAATGATTCAGTTATTATATTATATTATTTTCCTAGGTTGTGTGGGATTAGTGGCATGGAGATCATTATTTGGTTGACTCAAGATGTGTGGGATATGTAACATGGTGACTTAATTAGGAGCTTCATGGGGTTTGATGACACCAATTATCCTCCTCTCCCTTT
This sequence comes from Sequoia sempervirens, assembly GCA_007258455.2. Taxonomy (NCBI): domain Eukaryota; kingdom Viridiplantae; phylum Streptophyta; class Pinopsida; order Cupressales; family Cupressaceae; genus Sequoia; species Sequoia sempervirens. Next base: position 10,311,540 of record VDFB02270651.1, on the reverse strand, counting down.
GGTGACTTGTTTGAAGTCATGTGGTGATTGTGTTTTGTAGTTATTGGACTTATTTTATTTGTTTAATTATTATTATGACTTTAATTCAATTTACTAAGCCAACAAATTTTAAAATTTTAAAAATTTATTTGACCATTTAAATTTTGGGAATTATCCATTTGTCTCAAGGACTGTTTATTGTGATTTTTATTATTAAATTTTTGAGTTCGTTGTTGGTGGCCACCATTGACATTTTTATTTTCTTATATGATTTATAATTGGTTAACTTTATTTCAAAATTAATTGATTGAAATTTCCTTGTTTATGGGCCTTTATCAATGTTGTTAATGTCGACATGTGTATAGTATTGTGAACTATGTTAGATAGTCAACTCTTGAGGGGTCCTTGACAGGTTGTATGGGGGAGTGGATGGAGAAAATATTGCAAAGGGGTAAATGAGACTGGCATGGGATGGATGTAAATTTTATGTATTAAGGATTCCTCAAGAGGACCTGGAGATAAACACCCTTGTGGTGATATGGCACTATGATTTATGGATTCTTAGAGGAGAATTTGGGACATTGGTCATCCTCATTCCATGGTGAGAGTTCATGATGTGTTTTATATCAATTTAAAGTTATGTGATCTATGAGGGAGAAAGCTAACTCTTGGACAAAAAGCACCTATGTATATCACATTTGCATGAGTACAAAGTACCCCCAATAAGCATGGTGATTTTGTCCTGTGACAGAAAAAGGTGGCTGGCGGAAAGACTTGACGGCCGAACGTTAATGTGTCCCACGTCACGTTATCGAGAAAATGTGTAAGCGTCGGCGAGTTTTCAAAATAATTGTTCAGTGTGGATGGAAAAAAATCCAAAAACATAGCATTCGAAACCATTATTTGCAAATATCAAAAAGCTCAGACGAGGTCACATTTTCACCATTTTTGGACAGCGATGTTTTGGTGGATAGCAATGGGAAGAGTTGTAGGCATTCGAAGCTCCTTAAGGTATGTATATCCACTCTGTGTAGGTACCATTTTTCCATTCTACCATGAATACTGAAGAAACAAACGGCTATTTGTTGTGGGGTTTTCGTTTTGTGATTTTCTATTAAGGGTTTTTTAATTTTGTTTTCTCTCGTCAGCTGGTTTTGAAAATTTGCGCTTACAGAATGAAATAGATGACAACCTATCGTGGAAATATGAGTGAAATAATTGAATAAGGTTTAGAGAGACCACAAACCATTGTATGTTTCAAAATAATTCAATAAGGTTTACATAAACCACAAACTATTGTGAAAATCACATAAAGCCTAGAACGTCGCCATTGTTCACATTTTTATTTTGAATGTTGCAGGGTTTTCGTTGGGAAAAGGTCTATTTAGTTCAAATGCAGGTCTGATAATGTTTTTTTTGTCGAGGGTTTTTTAAGTTTTTGTTTTGTTTCCTCTGCGTATGCTGGTTTTCAAATTTTTCCATTGTCGAATGAATTAAGCGACAACCCATTGTGGAAAAATGGGTGAAATTAGTGAATAATGTTTATAGAAAGAAGAATCCATGGGTTCTACAATGAAATGTTATATTTTGAAAACCACATAAAACCCAAAATTTCACTATTGTTCACATTCTTATTCAGAATTTGGATAAAAAAGCGTAAAACGTGGCATTCGAAATCATAATTCGCAAATACCAAAAATCCCACACGACATCCCATTTTTGGCACCATTTTATATGTTGTCATTTTGGAAAACACATTGTCTCCTAAAACTCAGACTGTTGTAAAACCCTTTAGAAGTAACAACCCAATTGGTTACTCACACCTTACCTCAATTTGGTATGTTTTGTGATTGTGTGGAGAACCGTTTGTGATTTTGATAGTAGGAATGTAATGAAATTTGAAAATAGTTGCTATTATGAAACCTGCAAGGCAGATTGTTTATTGTGTTGGAAAACACACTGTCCTATGTTCGCCATAGTTCACATTGTTATTCATAATGGAGAAAAAAGTGGAAAACATGGTGTTCGAAATAATAATTTGCAAATAGCAAAAAGCCCAGATGACATCCCATTTTTGCTGCCATTTTATACACTGTCATTTTGGAAAACACAGTGTTTCGTAAAACTTTGAGTGTTGTAAGGGCCTTTAGAAGTAACAACCCAATTGGTTACTCACCCCTAAACTCTATTTGGTATGTTTTGTGATTGTGTGGAGAACCTTTTGTGATTTTGATAGTAGGAATGTAGTGAAATTTGAAAACAACAGGTATTAGGATACTTGGAAGGCACAGTGTTATACATTGCTTGCTGTGTTGGAGAACACACTATCTTATGTCAGTTAACTATTGCCTACCTTTCGTGGACTTTTGGTCCTATTTTCTGGTACATTCCAAGTGTCTTTTCAGTTTGTTCATGTGATTGGAATAAAACACCCTGACGAAAAAGAAGGCTGGATGGACAAATTGCACTAATGGAAAGTCTTGATTGTCGGACGTTAACTCTAACTTGTCGTGGCCTGTCCCATTTCCAGGAAAATGTGTCAGGACCTGTGGGTTTTCAAAATCATATTTTGGAATGGACAAAAACCCAAAAAAATGTGGTATTCAAAACCATTTTTTGCAAATAGCAAAACGAGGTGCCAAGAATGTAATGAAATTGGAAAATGGTAGGTATTATGATACTTGCAAGGCACAGTGTTGTTATAGATGGTTTGCAGTGTTGGAAAACACACTGTCCCATTTCAGTTAGTTTGTTATGAAGAGTTTTATTTCGTTACTTCAAGAATGTAATGCAGTCCACTTTCAAATTTTGGAACAACTCTTTGATACAGTCGAAATGTCATTTCAGTTTCTTTATCTGATTGGAACAAAAAAAAATGCTCGCATTATTTGTAGTGTTGGAAAACACACTATGTCTTCTCACTTGCATATGGCTTTAGAACAGTATATGCATTGCTTGTTTCTTAACAAGTAGGGTTTTCCAACATGCATACTCACTAAACAGAAACAATGTCTTGAAGAGCTTTTGTAATATAGACAGTCTAAATGTATTGAAAAGCCCTTTCAAAATTTATAAGGACTTTTAATTTGGGCATAAATTGCATTTAAATTTTGCATGGTTGAAAAGAAAGTGCACAAAATAATTGCAATTTGGAAAAAAATAATGTTCGGTTTCAGTTATTTCAATGTCCTTGTTTAAATGTAAAGGGTTTTCTCATAGTGGGTTGCTTGATTCTTAACACCCATGGTTTTGCAACATGAAATATTACAAGATAGTATGAATGTCTTCGAAATCGCACATTCCATTGTGTTTTAATTTCAGTTGATTGAAAAAAAAAGTGCACAAAATAATTGTAAATGGGAAACACAGTGTTGGGTTTCAATGTCAAATAGCACATTTGTCATTTAAGGGGGACTCTATTAACCCTTGACACATAGTGTGATTCATACTACGCACTTCATTCTATTTTGCAACAATTTATGTTGGAAAAGCCTAGTTGTTAAGAAACAAGCAACCCAAATAGTGTTGTAAAACCCTCTGCAACACTATTGGATAGTACCTGTCACCTCAATTTGGTCGGTTTTCTCCTCCAACTTGTCCACTTGCACTCAAACCTTTAGCTTTCCCTTTCAACATGTAGACTGGAAACACATAGTATTTTCACCTTTCTTTCTACAAACAAAAAAGGCCCAATACCTGCAACCGTGGCCGGGAAAGCGTGTCAGCACTAGCAGGTTTTCAAAATAATTATTCGGTGTGGATGGAAAAAAAGCCAAAAATGTGGCATTCGAAACCATTATTTGAAAATATCAAAAAGCCCAGACAAGGTCCCATTTTCTCCATTTTTGGATAGTGACATTTTTGTGGATAGCAACGAGAAGAGTTGCAGGTGTTCGCAGCTCTGTAAGGTATGTATATTTGCTTTGTGTATGTGCCATTTTTCCATTCTGCCATGAACACTGAAGAAACAAATGACTATTTGTTGCTAGAAAATAGTATTTGCACCTTTCTTTCTTGAAACAAAAAAGGCCCAATACCACGAAAGAAATAGTATTTTCACCTTTCTTTCTCTAAACAAAAAAGGCCCACGTCATTCCTTTCCACTTTTCCCGCGCCACAGAAAAGAGAATTGCCAAGAAAGAAAACCTGCCTGCCTTTTTCCCCCGGCGACAGGCGGGAAAACCTAGCTGACGACGCTGCTAACTCCCACCTAACCATCGCCAAACGTTTGCTCCCGCTGCCACTTTTCTTCATGATCGCTTGTTTGGCGGGCCCCACACTACGATGTCTTGTCATGTTATGTATGTTGTTATGTATGTTTTTCATGTGTTTTTGTATGTACATAGGCGCTTTTTGTCTATTAGTTAGCTGGATCCTATGCTGCAAGAATGTAATGAAGTTCAATTTTTGATTTTTGAACAACTCTTTGCAATAGTCCAAATGTGATTTCGCTTTCTTTATCTGATTGGAGCAAATAAATTGCTTGCATTATTTGCAGAGTTGGAAAACACACTGTGTCCTCTCAATTGTAGATGGTTGTAGAACACTATATGGGTTGCTTGTCTCTTAACACCATATATGGAGACATTGTGTTTTCCAATACTGCAAATAATGTGAGCACTTATTTGGTTGAATCATATGAGGAAAATGAAAATGCCATTTTGATGTCATGTTACATAAATAGGTGCTTTTTGTTTATAAGTTAGCTTTCTCCTGATTGGAACAAATGAATTGCTCTCATTATTTGTACAGTTGGAAAACACACTGTCTCATGTCTGTTGCAAAGGGTTTTACAACACTATATATATGGAGACAGTGTGTTTTCCAAGTATGCAAATAATGTGACCATTTATTTGGTCAAATCATATGAGGAAAGTGAAATGCCATTTTGATGTCATGTTACATACATAGGTGTTTTTTTGTCTAAAGTTAAAAAGATAGACAAAATGCACGTAACATTGCCATTGTCCACATTTTTCATTTCTCGAGTTTGGTGGGTGGGAGGGAAGCTCCGATGAGGAAAGTGGAGTTGCAGGCTGTTGAACCACTAGAAACCCCTCAAACGCATTGATCGTTGCAGTGCATAGGAACTTTCTACATTTTGATTTTGTAGTTTGCTGGCTGGGGAGGGACTTGCGGTCAATGATGGAGACAGTGTGTTTTCCAACACTGCAAATAATGTGACCATTTATTCGATTGAATCAGATAATTGCACAGTTTGAAAAGATATTATCTCCTCTTAGTTGCAGAGGGTTTTATAACACTATATGGGTTGTTTGTTTCTTAACACCTTATATGGAGACAGTGTGTTTTCCAACACTGCAAATAATGTGAGCATTTATATGGTCAAATCAGATGAGGAAAATGAAATACCATTTTTATCTCATGTTACATACATAGGTGCTTTTTGTTTACTAGTTCGCTTTCTCCTGATTGGAACAAATGAATTGCTCACATTATTTGTACAGTTGGAAAACACACTATCTCCTCTCTCTTGCAGAGGTTTTTACAACACAATATGGGTTTCTTGTTTCTTAACACCTTATATCGAGATAGTGTGTTTTCCAACTGTGCAGATAATGTGAGCATTTATTTGGTTGAATTAGATGAGGAAAATGAAATGCCATTTTGATCTCATGTTACGTAAATAGGTGTTTTTTGTTGATGAGTTAGCTTTCTCCTGATTGGAACAAATGAATTGCTCCCATTGTTTGCACAGTTAGAAAACACACTGTCTCCTCTTTGTTGTAGAGGGTTTTACAAACAGTATAAGGGTTGCTTTTTTCTGAACACCTTATATGGAGATAGTGGGTTTTCCAACACTACAAATAATGTGAGCACTTATTTTGTCAAATCAGATGAGGAAAATGAAATTCCACTTTGATCTCCTATTACATACATAGGTGCTTTTTGTTTACGAGTTAGCTTTCTCTTGATTGGAACAAATGAATTGCTCACATTATTTGCATAGTTGGAAAATACACTATCTCCTCTCTCTTGCATAGGGTTTTACAACACTATATGGGTTGCTTGTTTCTTAACACCTTATATCGAGACACTGTGTTTTCCAACTGTGTAGATAATGTAAGCATTTGTTTGGTCGAATCAGATGAGGAAAATGAAATGCCATTTTGATCTCACGTTACATAAATAGGTGCTTTTTGTGGATGAGTTAGCTTTCTCCTGATTGGAACAAATGAATTGCTCCCATTGTTTGCACAGTTGGAAAACACATTGTCTCCTCTTAGTTGTAGAGGGTTTTACAAACACTATAAGGGTTGCTTGTTTCTGAAAACCTTATATGGAGACAGTGGGTTTTCCAACACTGCAAATAATGTGAGCATTTATTTCATCAAATCAGATGAGGAAAATGAAATGCCACTTTGATCTCATGTTACATGCATAGGTGCTTTTTGTTTACGAGTTAGCTTTCTCCTTATTGGAACAAATGAATTGCTCGCATTACTTGCACAGTTGGAAAACACACTGTCTCCTCTCTCTTGCAAAGGGTTTTACAACACTATATGGGTTGCTTGTTTCTTAACACCTTATATCGAGACATTGTGCTTTCCAACTGTGCAGATAATGTGAGCATTTGTTTGGTCGAATCAGATGAGGAAAATGAAATGCCATTTTGATCTCATGTTACATAAATAGGTGTTTTTTGTTGATGAGTTAGCTTTCTCTTGATTGGAACAAATGAATTGCTCCCATTATTTGCACAGTTGGAAAACACATTATCTCCTCTTAGTTGTAGAGGGTTGTACAAACACTATAAGGGTTGCTTGTTTCTGAACACCTTATATGGAGACAGTGGGTTTTCCAACACTGCAAATAATGTGAGTATTTATTTCGGCAAATCAGATGAGGAAAATGAAATGCCACTTTGATTTCGTGTTACATACATAGGTTCTTTTTGTTTACGAGTTAGATTTCTCCTAATTGGAACAAATGAATTGCTTGCATTATTTGCACAATTGGAAAACACATTGTATCCTCTCTCTTGTAGAGGATTTTACAACACTATATGGGTTGCTTGTTTCTTAACACCTTATATCGAGACACTGTGTTTTCCAACTATGAAGATAATGTGAGAATTTGTTTGGTCGAATCAGATGAGGAAAATGAAATGCCATTTTGATCTCATGTTACATATATAGGTGCTTTTTGTTGATGAGTTAGCTTTCTCCTGATTGGAACAAATGAATTGCTCCCATTATTTGCACAGTTGGAAAACACATTGTCTCCTCTTAGTTGTAGAGGGTTGTACAAACACTATAAGGGTTGCTTGTTTCTGAACACCTTATATGGAGACAATGGGTTTTCCAACACTGCAAATAATGTGAGCATTTATTTTGGCAAATTAGATGAGGAAAATGAAATGCCACTTTGATCTCATGTTACATACATAGGCGCTTTTTGTTTACGAGTTTGATTTCTCCTGATTTTCTTTTTGTTTACGAGTTAGCTTTCTCCTGATTGGAACAAATGAATTGCTTGCACGGAATGAACGTTCATTGCTTCACAGTTCCAACAGAATGGAAAAATGGCAGATATGATTGTTGATATATATACTAGTGTTAGCGATAGGTTAAATTGGAGATTAAATTGCCAATGTATAGTTTAATATGTTAGTTTATTGTCTATGCAAGCTGGTATTTTTCACTCAGAAGAACATATAAATTGTATAGTGGTGAAATTTGTAATAAAAAAAATTATTTGTAGAACCAAATGTCTTTAATTTGCCAATTTAATATATCGCTAACACTTGTCTTTCTTCTAGGTGGTTGATAAAGGGGGGGAAAGAAAAATGAACAAAACACGGGTAGGTGGATTGAGAAGGACGCTTGAGGAGATGTGAACCTTCTGCATTAAATACAGGTGATTTTGGTTGCCATAGCTTGAATCGCAAGTGTAGTGGATAGTTAAATTTCCAAAATTTATTACACATTTACAAGTTATGATTTGTTTGAAATTGTGAAATGTTGGGGTTTTCAATCAAATGTTATTTTCATTTGATTTTTAAGTGTTTTGCACTAATTTGAATCTTTCACCAAAAGAGTTTATATGTGGACATGTAAGTATGTGAAATTACTTACAAACAAAATTCAAAGTGAAGAACCCAGTTCAAGGGAAATGCATGTAGAGATTTTTATTTTGGACCATATTCGTGGTTACCTGAAATTGTATTAGTATCTAGAAAAGGTGTAACAACAATTTCTTCACTTGAACTGGGTTCTTCACTTGAAGTACGTTCTTCACTTTGAAATGTGAGCAACAACAGAGGCTTTTCTAAGTATTTCCTATTTTACGAAATGGTGAATATACGTGCTCTTGAGAGTCCATCGTATGATGTTGTCCTAATTTAAATCTCCTTTCTGTCTCTCAAGTTGAATATTTCTCCATATTTAAAAGTTTTATTTAATGTTAGTTTTCCATCATCTGTCATTTTTTTGTGGTCCTTAAGTGTTTTCGTAATAGTTCTTTTTACAATTTCGCTATTTGTCTAGAATATTTAGTAAGTTATAAATGGTTCATTTTGAACATTTGATGGAAATTTTGTACAATGTTATTTGTATATCCTATTTCTACTCTTTCTTAGTATGTTTCGATCTAACCACCACACCGCAAAAGATGTGCAGATATAACAAGTCATTACTTGAAATAGTTCTCTGCACTGTATTAAATAGAACTCGTAAAGCCAATGGGTAGCAATAACCTGTGCAAAATGGGTATAACGCCACATAATTAATTGAAAATTTGGCCTACATTACTTGGCACTAAATATTATAGACAAATAGACAAATTGTAAAAGAGCTATTAGAATAACAACATACATGGAAAGAAAAAGTGACGAAATCGACAGATGGGAGGAAACATTTGGGTGATGGTTAGGTAGGAGTTAACGGTGTCATCAGTTGGGTTTTCTTGCCTGTTGCGGGGGGGAAAAGGTGGGAAGGTTTTCTTTCTCAGCAAGTCTCTTTTCTATGGCACGGGAAAAGTGGACGGGAAAGTGACGTGGGTGGAAACAAAGCCTTTTATGTTTTGAGGAAGAAAGGAGAAATATTGTTTTTTTCCAGTCTGCACGTTGAAAGGGAAAGCTAAAGGTCTAAGTGCACGTGGATGACTTGGAGAAGAATACCGACTAAATTGAGGTGACAGGCACTATCCAATAGTGTTGCAGAGGGTTTTACAACATTATTTGGGTTGCTTGTTTCTTAACACCTATGGTTTTCCAACATGAATTGTTGCAAAACCGAATGAAGTGCATACTATGAATCACACTATGTGTTTTGGGTGAATAGATTCCCTCTTAAATGAGAGATGTGCTATTTGATAGAATACAACACTATCTATACGTTTGTATATTTGCATTACAAGACAAAGGTTGGGTATAAGTAAAGGCAGGATTCAAAACACATTGTGTTTCCCAACATCCACTATACAACGTTCATCACTTTCAACAAGTTTATTCATTATTGCCAATAATGGCAAGAAATTGGTGTTATTGCTTTTTGTAATGCACACCTAGATATACTAGTTTAAAAACTAGAAAGGTTTCATTATGCTGTGATGTGGAGGTTGAAAAATGTTGTGTGTTATGAAGCATGCAATTTTTTATATACTTGAAACTTAAACACAACAATGGAAGGTGTGATTTGGAAGACTTTCATACTATTTTGTACCATTCCATGTTGTGTAACCATGGGTGTTAAGAAGAAAGAAACCCACCATGAGATGACCCTTTACATTTAGATAGGGAGATTCATATTACTGAAACCCAACACTGTGTTTCCCATTTACAATTATTGTGTGCACTTTTTTTTTCAATCGACTGAAATTTAAACACAACAATGGAATGTGTGATTTCGAAGACATTCATACTGTCTTGTAATATTCCATGTTGCAAAACCATGGGTGTTAAGAATCAAGCCACCCACCATGAGACAACCCTTTACATTTGAACAAGGAAATTCAAATAACTGAAACCCAACACTATGGTTTGCCAATTGCAATTATTTTGTGCACTTCTTTTTTCAGTCATGCGAAATTTAAATGCAATTTATGCCCAAATTAAAAGTCCTTATAAATTTTGAAAGGGCTTTTAAATACATTGAGACTTTCTATATTACAAAAGCTCTTGAAGGCATTGTTTCTGTTTAGTAAGAATGCATGTTGGAAAACCCTAGGTGTTAAGAAACGAGCAATGCATATATACTTTTCTAAAACCCTGTGCAAGTGAGAAGACACAATGTGTTTTCCAAGACTGCAAATAATGTGAGCATTTTATTTGTTCCAATCAGATAAAGAAACTGAAATGACATTTCGTCTGTACCAAAGAGTTGTTCCAAATTTTGAAATTGGACTTCATTAAATTCTTGGCACCTCTTTTTGCTATTTGCAAATAATGCTTTCAAATGCCATGTTTTTCTGAGTTTTTCTCCATTCCAAAATATGATTTTGAAAACCCGTTGGTGCTGACACGTTTTCCCGGCTACGGTATAGGCCACAGAGTGAACGTCTGACCATCAAGTCTTTCCATTAGTGCTATTTTTCCATCCTACCACCTTTTCCGTTAGGGTGTTTTGTTCCAATCAAATGAAGAAAGTGGAATGAGATTTCCACTCTAGCAAAGTGAAATTTCAAAGTGGACTTTATTACATTCTTGGAGAATACCAAAACAAAACTGTTAGATATTGTGCATGGTTTCTGATTTCTCTAAGCGTTATTTGGTAATTTCATACATATTTCCACAATGGGTTGTCAGTTATTTCATTAGGCAATTGCAAAATTCCATATTTCTCGTTGCTCGCTACCAACCTGCAAAACGTAGCTATGGAAAATGGGACCTCGTCTGGGCTTATTGCTATTTGCAAATAATGGTTTTCAATGACATGTTTTGGGCTTTTTGTGCATGCCGAACAATTATTTTGAAAACAAGATGACTGTTATGATGCATGTGACATGCGTTTTTGTAGGGAGAATAGCCTGCTCCCAATTGCAGAAGGTGATCTCCTTGTGACATGGCTTACACATGATAATGTATTGCCCTTCTTCACGGATAAGACATGTCTACTTATCATTGCTAGTTGATTTGTGGATTCAATTGTGTAAGGATATTTGCATGAATGTTTCATATCAGACTCTGTGATCCAACATCATGATGACTGATGTTGTCTTCTTCATCATGATGTTAGATCACATAGTGTGATTAGAAACGTTGATGCAATAATTCTTACAGAATCGAATCCACAAATCAACTGGTAATAATCAATATGGATTGTGGAAAATTCATATCATTTATGTCTAATTATGTTATCATTTCAAACACATGTTTTTACAGGGACAATAGCTTGATTTTACTATATTTTGTAGGGAGATTATCTTCTGCCTTGCAATTGGACGTCGCTATTTTCCCTAGAAGAATGCATGTCAAAGGCATCATAACATACAAAAACCCTATGATGGGATGGCGTAATGTGGAAAATAATTGGCGGTTGGAAAAAACTGTTTGTTGTGAGTTCTTTCATTCTGCACATTGGAATATGAAGGTTTCACAACACGAGGTGGAGTTGCAGGTGCATGATATATAAAAGCATCCAAATTCAACTGAGGGGTGATTAACGAATTTGGATGTTGCTTGTGAAGGGTTTGTAAATGGTAATTGGTTTGCAGGTATAATAACACCTAGTGTTTTCCAACATGAAATTACACATTGTTGGCCTTGGCATTCTATGAAAACGTCGGCCTCTCCATGCCCAATACAAATGTTAGATAAAATACATGTCAACATTTCATGACAATTGGGCATCTTTGGAGCTACTTTGCAATATTTGCAAATCAAGCTCTTCTCTCCAGCACACATGACCACCTCTTCCACAATCTCATCCAGTTAGCTTCATGTTGATGGAAGGTGTCATCCATGTATGATGGAGAGAAGTGCATGTTTTGGAATTGAGAAAGGTATGCTTGAAAGTTGCCCAGTTGTCATGAAATGTTGTCAGCGTCATGGGACAACCCCTACAAAGTTTTCCCATCCTACAACTTTTGTGCATATTGTGTTCTGAATGTATAATTGTATTGAAGCTCTTGGAATGTTTTGTTCCATAAGGGTTGTTATGTAAAATATGGAGGTGAACTTCAATATTAATCGTGTTTTGCCAGCTTGCATGTAATAGAGTGTTGTCTTCTTCAAGAATAATCGAGAAGCTTAGGACAACCGTGTTTTCCATCGTGCAACTTTTTCTTTTTTTTTGTGAAACTTTTGCTAGAAGCAAGGGCAGTTATAAAATATGAAGGTGAACTTTAATACATTGTCTTCTTATGGTTTGCATAACACTAACTATTGTCTTTGAAGAAGATTTGAAAAATGTGGGACAACCTTGTGTGTTTTCCATCCTGCAACTTTTTTGTGCATCTTCTATTTGAAACGTATTACAATATTGAAATGGAATGTTTGTTGCATGTAATGGGTTGTTATAAAATATGAATGTGAACTTCAATACAGTGTTTTGTTACAGTCTGCATAATAGAAAGTGTTGTCTTTCAAGAAGAATAGAGAAGAGAGGGAAAACCCTGTTAACCAAATTGAGGTGGGGGGAGTAACCAATAGGGTTGTTTCTTGTAAAGGGTTTTAGAACAGTTTGTGGATTGCATGGTTTATAACACCCTGTGTTTTCCAACCTGAAAAATTCAGATAATAGTTTGAATGTCTTGAAAAGCTTTTCTTATTTAGACTGTATGAATGTAAAAAAGGAACGTCCAAAAATTACAACTCTTACTTATGGTATAAATTGCAATTCACTATCTTCATGTGATTGAAAAAAATAAATGGACAAAATAATTACATGTTGTAAAACACAGTGGGTTACTTGTATAGCATTTTACAACAGTGTGGGTTGTGCGTTTCAAATTCTTCTTTTCATTGAAAATAGATATGCTTGATTATGCAAATGGTGCAATAAATTTTGGAACTTTAACTATCCATAACACTTGCAACAATTTTACAGTTTACAGAAAACCAAGGATGTGAGGGGTAAAGGGGAAATTGCTACCTACACCAAACAATGTCATTGACGTGGACAACACACCTAAAAGGGTGTGTAGTGGCACATCTTCTTCGGGGCAGTCGTGTTCATGAAACGTGCAGGTAACATTTGGTAATTACAGGATGCAATCAAATGTATAATTTTAATCTCTCATAAGTGGTTACGATGTTGACTGGAAAGTGGGAATGTTTTAATCAGGAGGCAGCAACGATGGTAGAGAGGAAGTCTTATCATTTGAGGAAAATGGTGAACCCTAAGGCAACAATGTATTTGGTAATTGATTGTGAACTTCCAATTGCCCTTTCCTTGCTATGCGCCAATCATGCTTTACAATTTCAATTAAAAAATATCATGTCTGTTACAAATATGCTGATTTGGGTAGTATATCATTCCTTTCATTCAGGAAAATAATCAGGGAGACCCTCACGCTCATGCCATAGTCCACGACCGCAAGGTAAAGTGTGGAAAGCGTGCAAAGGGAGACCCTAAGGATGGAGAGGGACCCAATGAAGCACGGGGTGATGTGGTGGATGGGAAGTTAGATATAATAACTGAATTATTGCATCATTTCACTGTGTATATGTTTTGCATTCAATTTGTTTGAATATCAAATATATTAAGCGATTTTGTTTTCCAAATTTGCTATGCAGGTTGTTGTTGAATACAACAGAGAAGTGGTGAATGGTAGATATATATATATTATTGTATTGTGGAAGAATGTACGAGAAAGTATTATGAATGGAGAGTGTTCAACATGCATAGGTTTCAGCATCACCGCCTTCCTATTCTTGAGGCACCAAAGTGTGGTCGAACTGCATTGGGGGGGGAACCAAAACAACCCGATCCTCCCCCTGATAAATTGAAAGAGTACCTTCTAAAGAAGGTGGAAAATACAGAGTACCAAATGAATATACAAAAACATTTGCAGCAGAAGCATGTTATTAGACGTGTTTGTGCAAAATATGGGAAACATAGCTTCCTTCAAATTCCTCAACAAGGAAAGGATGAGGTGAAGAGGCAAATGGCGTTATACAATAGTGAGAAGAGGAAGGAGGAGAGAAGGAAAAAAATATTACAATTGCAGGAGAGAAAGAGACGGGAAGGAATGGTAATGTCGAAGTGAACTGTTAATTCTGAATTTTCCTTGCTTCATATTTTTTGTTTTGATGCATACAAGGTTCAATTAACGTTAACTTACATGACATGATAGGGTGATGGTCAAGAAGCAGTTTCTTTCCCCGAGCAGAGTAGTGTTCATTCCCTAGATGAAGTTGTTCCCACAGAAGGCGAAGACAATGTTGTCCCTCCCAACCCTATGTCTAACATTCACAAGAAGCATTGTGCACAGTCAAAATTTTCAAGGTAGCCTATGAAGAAGAAACGACAACAAATGGTGATCACAAAATCTTTTGTTTAATCTAATGCTTTTTTAGATTATTTGAATGAGTTGCATGCATATGAGTTTGATACGACCTTTCAATTTGTCCAATTACACAACAACGATGAACAACAAATTGTTGCCCTCGAGCAGGTCTTTGTTGTTGTGGAAGATGAATCATTGCCCACGGAAGCACAAGTTGATGTTGTTCCTCCCAACCCCCTATCTAACATTGAGAAGAAGAAGAAGCATGTACGGTTTAAAATTTGTTCACGTCCTCACAAGAAGAAACGAGTACAAATGGTGATTTCAATATCTTCTATTTGATTCTTGTTTTCATTATTTCAATGAATTCGTTCCATGCATCTTAATTTGATGTGACGTTTCAATTCCTACTATTATAGGGGAATGATGAACAACATAGTCCTGCACTCGAAGAGGATACTCTTGAGTTGGAAGACGAAGTGGAGGCCATGGATGAACAAGATGATGTTCCTCCCAACCTGCCCTATAACATTCAAAAGAAGAAGAAGGACCCTATACAGTTTAAAGTTTCCTTCCACCCTCGCAAGAAGAAGCGAGAAAAAATGGTGATTTACAAATATTCTATTTCATGGTTGTTTTGATTATTTCAATGAATTGGTTGTTTGCATCTAAATTTGATGTGACGTTTCAAATCCTACTATTACAGGGAAATGATGAACAATGGACTCCTGCCCTCAAAGAGGATACTCGTGATTGTGAAGACGAAGCACACGCCATGGAAGAACAAGATGATATTCTTCCTCCCAACCCATTGTATACCATTGAGAAGAAGAAGAAGACGAAGGATAGTATACGGTCTAAAGATTCCTCATGCCCTCACAAGCAGAAACGAGAAGAAACGGTGATTTTGAAATCTTCTATTTAATGTTTGTTTTGATTATTTCAATGAATTCATTGCATGCATCTGAATTTCATGTGACATTTCAATTCCTACTATTACAGGTGAATGATGAACAAATGAGTCGTTCCCTCCAACAAGATACTATTGATTTCGATGACGAAGCCGAGGACATGGAAGAAGAAGATGATGTTGTTCCTCCCAACCCCCCGTCTACCAATGTTCAGAGGAAGAAGAAGGAGTGTATATGGTCTAAAGATTCCTCACGCCCTCACAAGAAGAAACAAGAAGAAACGATGATTTCCAAATATTCTATTTAATGTCTTATTTCATTATTTCAATGAATTTGTTGCATGCATTTGAATGTGATGTGACGTTTCAATTCCTGTTATTACAAGCCAACAATGAAAAATGGAGTCCTGACCTCCAACGGAGTTCAAGGGAAGAAGAAGCAGATGCCATGGAAGAACAAGATGATGTTGTTCCTCCCAACCCACCGTCTAATAATGTTGAGAAGAAGAAGAAGAAGAAGGAGCGTATATAGTCAAAAGTGTCAAGGTGCCTTGACATGGATGAACTAGAAGAAATGGTGAATTCCAATTGTTTTATTTAATGTTTGTTTTTATTATTTTAATGAATTGTTTGCATGCAACTCAATTTGAAATGACCTTTTAATTCCTACTATTACAAGGAAAGGATGAACAACGGAGTGCTAGCCTTGACCTAATTGGCCATGTCGTTGCAATTGAAATGGGAGAGGCTAATACAGATGGACATGTAGATGGGGATACCCCTGGCTTGCAATGGGGCAGGGAAATAAAGATGGACATGGGGACGGGGAGAGCACTGGCCTCTAAGTGGGATTGGGTAATAGAGATGGACATCAGGACGGGAAGAACACTGGCTTGCATGTGGAACTGGGTAACACAGATGGACATGGGGATGGGGAGAGCACTGGCTTGCAAGTGGGAGAGGGTGATCAAGATGGACATGGGGATGAGGAGAGCATTGGCCTACAAGAGGGATATGGCAACAATGACGGACATGGGGATAGGGAGAGCACTGGCTTGCAAGTGGGAGAGGCTAATAAAGATGGACACAGGGATGAGGAGAGCGCTGGCCTGCAAGTGGGAGATGGCAATAAAGATGGACACGAGGATGGGGAGAGCATTGGTTTGCAAGTGGGAGAGGGTAATAAAGATGGACATGGGGACGGGGAGAGCACTGGCTTGCAAGTGGTAGAGGGTAATAAAGATGGACATGAGGACGGGGAGAGCACTGGATTGCAACTGGTAGAGGGTAATAAAGATAGACATGGGGATGAGGAGAGGGTTGTCCTGCAAGGGGGTGATGGCAATAAAGATGGAAATGGGAATGGGAAGAGTTGTGGCATGCCATCTATATTAGTATCAAACCCAACACACTTCCATGCTTTTTTTCTTATTTCTTTATGAATCTTTGAATGTTCCTTCAATTATGCTTCACGTCAATGACGTTTCCATTGCAGGAAAATATGGTGGATGAACAGATGATAGAGTTCAAGGGCATAAATTTTAAGGTCAGTGATCACGTCGACCTTTGGAGGCTGCGTAAACAGGTTGCCAAAGGCATTGTACATGTTGTCGCCAGAAACGCTTAGACCCACTGCTTTCAGCACCCAAAAAATTGTGTCAAAGTCAACATTATTGAGACCATTGTTGGTGAACGCTACGTGCCTTTTCCACGTCTTGGCACAGAGACCATCAGAGAGTGTGTGGGCAGCTTCGTCATATGGAAGCTCTCTAAGATGAAGCATTCTATTCCAAAGGTACACATAAATGATATGTTCCTATATATATATATATCATACTACGTATATTGTTTCCATGCATACATTAATTATCATTAATTGTGTACTATAGGGTGAAGGTGTTAAACTTGCCAAGGACAAACCACAGCCTATGAAGAAATCTGTTGTTTCACGTTCATCATCTGCGAGGGTTCATGGAATTGGAATCACCCCTCCTGAAATACACAAGGACCCTAAGAAACGTGCCATATATTATGCAGGCATGAACTCCATTGCAAAGAATAGGCAACGTAGGAATGGATGAGACAGGCTCCAAATACATTTTCTGCATTTCCGGTTTCATAATTTGATTATTGAACAGTTGTGGTGTAGAGATACACCATTTTCATATGTTTCAATACTATGTTGTTAAACATTTGATAGGATAATTTTCATGGGTCTCTCTAATTATTTGATTATTGAACAACTATGTTGAACATATATACTAATTTCATAAAATAATTGGAACACGTATATTGGAAAACACACCGTCCTATGTCAGTTACTTCGATATGAATACTTACTTATGTATGTCATCTTACTTACAAATGTAAGCACATGTCAATATCTTTGATCATGTAATTATTGAACAATTATGGTGTGGAATTACATTATATTTGATCATCTACTTATTGAAGAATTATGGTGTCGAATTCCATTATATGTGATCCTCTTATTTTTTATCTATTATCGTGTGGAATTACATTACTTTGGTATGTTTCAAGACTATGGTCTTCTGCCAAGAGTTCCATTGTCCGATTGTGTCCTCCCCCATTTGTGACCTCAGCGGTTCATAGATCCGGGTCAAAAGTGTTTACTACTCTTAATTAAATAAAATACAAGACTATGTTCTTGCAGATTTCATGATCTTCATATTTTTTAAGACCCCTTTCAGCAAATATTTGATTTCAATATATGTTCATACCTTTCCAACAGAAAAATGCACATAACAGTTGCATTATGGAAAACACACTAGGTTGTGACTGTCTTCTAAATTCTTCTTGAATGACCGTGTTCTTTTATGCAAACTTTAACAAAACAATGCTTTGAAGTTTTCCTTCTTTTTTCATGACAACCCTTGCTTTCACGAAAATTTCCATTTCAATATATGTTCATATGTTTGGAACAGACAATGCACATATCAGTCGCACGTTGGAAAACACAGTGGGATGTGATTCCCTTCTTATTTGATGTAGAATCTAAGCAAAGAATGGTTTGAAGTTCACCTTCCTGTTTGTTGACAACCCTTACTTTCAGTAAAACACTCTTCTTCAATATCTGCTCTTATGTTTCAAACACAAAATTTACATATAATTTGCATCATGGAAAACACAGTGTGTTGTGGCTCACTTCTTATTTTATGCAAGGTGTAAGAATGAAATGTTTTGAAGTTAATGCCATTGTTCCTTGACAACCCTTACTTTGATAAAAACACTCTTCTTCAATATATGTTGATATGTGTCGAAGACAAACTTTACATAATAGTTGCATCATGGAAAACACAGTGGGTTCTGGCTCACTTCCTATTTTTTTTAGGCTGTAACAAATGAATTTTTTGAAGTTCACGTTCTAGTTTTCTGAGACCCCTTACTCTCACCAAAACACTCCATTTGAATATATGTTCATATGTTGTGAACACAAATTTTACATAATAGTTACAGGATGGAAAACACACAAGGTTGTCACACACTTTTCAAATCTTATTTAAAGTGAAAAGTAGTGTTATGCACACCGTAAGAAGACATTGTATTCAAGTTCGCCTTCATATTTTATAACTTCCCTTGCTTCCAAAAAAATTTGCACACAAAAAAAAAATTGCACGATGGAAAACACACAGGGTTGTCCGTCACACATAAATTCTTCTTGAAATACAACACTTTATTTTATAACAACCCTTACTCGCAGCAAAAATTCCCTTTAAATATCGTTATACATTTCAAACACGAGATGCATAAAAAAGAAAAGGTTCAGGATGGAAAACACAAAGGGTTTTCCCAGACTTTTCAAATCTTCTGGTGAAGTTCGCCTTCATATTTTATAACTAGCCTTGCTTCTAGGAAAAGTTCCACCAAAAAAAAAAAATGTTGCAAGATGCAAAAGACAGAGGGTTGTCCCTCACCTCTCAATTTTTCTTCAAATACAGCACTTTTAGTTATGCATACTTTTAGAACACACTATATTGAAGTTCACCTTGATATTTTATAACAACCTTTACTTGTAGCAAACATTCCCTTTCAATACCGTTATACATTTCGAACATGAGATGCACAAAAAAAAAGGGTTGCTCAGATGGAAAACACAGGGTTTTCCCAGACTTTTGAAATCTTGTTCAAAGACAATAGTTAGTATTATGCACACAGTACAAAGACAATGTAGTGAAGCTCGCCTTCATATTTTATAACTGGCCTTGCTTTCAGGAAAAGTTCCAAAAAAAAAAAAAAACAAAGTTGCAGGATGGAAAACACAGAGGGTTATCCCTCACCTCTCAATTCTTCTTCAAATACAACACTTTCAGTTATGCAGACTTTTAGAACAGACTGTATTGAATTTCACCTTGATATTTTATAACAACCCTTACTTGCAGCAAACCTTTGAATACCATTATACATTTCGAACACAAGATGCACATAAAAAAAGTTACAAGATGGAAAACACATAGGGTTTTCCCACACTTTTCAAATCTTCTTCAAAGACAACAATTAGTTTTATGTACACCATACGAAGACACTGTATTCAAGTTCACCTTCATATTTTATAACTTCCCTTGCTTCTAGCACAAGTTGCACAAAAAAAAAAGAAGTTGCACAATGGAAAACATAGAGGGTTGTCCCCCGCTTCTCATTTTTTGTTGAAAGACAACACTTTCTATTATGCAAACTGTAAGAACACAATGTATTGAAGTTCACCTTCATATTTTATAACAACCCTTACTTGCAACAAGCATTCCCTTTCAAAACTGTTATACATTTCAAACAAAAGATGCACAAAAAGAAAGTTCTAAGATGGAAAACACATAGGGTTTTACCACACTTTTCAAATTTTCTTCAAAGATAGCAGTTAGAGTTATGCACACCGTAGGAATACAATGTATTGAAGTTCACCTTCATATTATATAACTTTCGTTTCCTCCAGCAAAAGTTGCACACGAAAAAAAAAAGCAAGTTGCACTATGGAAAACACAAAGGATTGTCCCTCGCTTCCCAGTTCTTCTAGCAAGACAACACTTTCTATTCTGCAGACTATAAGAACACAATGTATTGAAGTTCACCTTCATATTTTATAACAACCCTTACTTGCAGCAAACATTCGAATTCAATACCGTTATACATTTCGAACACAATATGCACAAAAAAACCTCTTGTAGACTAGTCACAACACTATAACCAATGACAAACGAGTCTCTTACACTTGTAACTTGGTTTGAATGACTCTTCAATGTTTTTTTAGCCTTGTAAGGAATGAAATTTGAAACACTCCAAATACTGTGCAATATAGGCCTTCTAACAACTCTGTCCTGAGAGGATAGTCAATAAATGGTCTCGATAAACTCATAAATTTAGCAGTCCCTATGTTGGAATGGAATCATCTATGCCCACAAACCTTTTCCAAAACAAAATGAGAGAAAAATGACTCATATTCCAAAAAAAAAACTCATTAAGTCACCAATGTACACAATCATTTACAGATTTTACACATTTTTTGCAAACCTTGGGCTTCATGATAACTTCCCAAAACCACCTTACCACACTCTCCAATCTGCACATCATTTAGAATACTCATCAAAAATTCCTCTCACCAATTTTTAGGAGATTCAAATAGTGCAAATCGGAGAAGCACAATTTTTAATATACACTTTTTACCCAAACTCAGGGTTTTAACCGCCTGGAGAAAAACATCAATATCTTTGAGAATTCAAAATTGATTTGTATGAAACAAAATGAATCATAAAGTAGACTCAGAGGGCTACCATGTACAATGGAGGAGGAGATGATTTATCCCTAGAATATGGTTGTACAATGGCCTTAAACATAAAAATGCAGGAAAAAAACTAAAAAACAGAGTATGTCATTCATTTTTTTAGTATTATATCAATGACAACACTTTCTATTCTGTAAAGTGTAAGGAAACAGTGTATTTAATTTCACCTTCATATTTTTTTACAACCCTTACTTGCAACAAACATCCCATTTTAATTTCCTTATACATTTGGAACACACCGTGCAGAAAAAAATGTTGCAAATTGGAAAACACGTAGGGTTCTCCCTCACCTCTGAAATATTGTTCCAAGAGAACAATTTCTGTTATGTAAACTGTAAGAAAGCAGTGTATTATAGTTCACGTTCATATTTTCTAACAACCCATTACTTGCAGCAGACATCCTATTTCAATATCCTTATACGTTTTGAAGAGAAGATGCACAAGAAAAGTTGCAGAATGGAAAACACAGAGAACTACTGAAGAAAATTACAATATTATACAATCTAAAGAAAATTACAATCCACATTTAATACTACTAACACTGAGAACTATGTAAACCATTTACGAACGGGTATAATCTCTGTGTTCTCAGCATCCAGAAGAATTTTTCGCACTCTGATTGTCAAGGTGGACTTTACAGCATACAATGTTGGCACCCCGTAATTCGCATGTAGCAACCTGAAGGAGGGCCTGACATGATGGATCTCAAACCTGACAATGTGGTTGAATTTGAACACGGCCAACAACCATTCCTCCAGAGGACCTATGTGATTACTAATTATAGATTCCCCCTTGAGGAATCTCATAAACCTCATGCTCAACTGGTCTGTAATATTTTGCTTGTGTATGATAACCGTTGGTCTAATGCACACCTTCCAGGTGCAACCAGCTAGGAAAAGGTCTTGAATTTCGCGGTAAAGGGACATTGGCCAATCACATAAATTAACAATCTCTATTTCTAGATTGTAATATTGAACGTCCATGCCCATATGTGCCCATACACCAAAGACGTTGTTGAAGAAGTGAACATAATTATCATAGTGCAAATCTATGCGATTTTTCCCCTTTCTATTAATTCTCGTTAACATCTTTTCCTACAACCTGTATAGGAGGATCAATTCCTCAATTTGAGCAAGAATATTGCATGGGAGATAGGGGTGGTAGTTGGTCAACCAACTAGCCACCCATGCTCATGAACTGTGGGACATCTTCTATAGGACTACAGCAGGAGGTACTCAAATTCCTAAAATGAAAGACAAAACAACTTTGTCAAAAGCTACACCTGCATTCTCTAATTAGAAATACATTGTCAATGCAATGGAAACAATGAAAAATAAGCGAGAAAAGTGGAAGATATAGATAATGTTAGCACTAAAGAGATTGTACCTATTCTTTGGAACTAAACAAGGCAGCACGTGCAGTATCTCGAATGGGCATATGACAACGCACAAGTCGAACAACAAAAAGAACAATGCCTAAAAGGAAAGACAATGAAAATTTCAGCACATACAACAACATTATCTAATTAGAAACAAATGCACTATGTACGGACAGTGTATTTTCCAACATGGAAAATAATGTCAGCATTCTATTTGTTGCAATCAGATGAGTCGTAGTAATGAATTGTAGAAAAAATATTTTGTAGCTTTTATTCATATCGTTGATTATATTCATTGCACTTATGTATCTTTCTAACTAAAAGAATTGCTTCCCATTTCATAACTAAAAATAGTATGTTGATACATGACAACCTTACTTTCACAAAACATTCCATTTGACTATCTCTTCATATGTTTCGAATAGAAAATACACATAACAGTTTGAAATGTGGAAAACACACTGGGTTGTGAGACAGTGTTGATTTTATGTAGACTGTAACAAAAAAATGTTTTGAAGTTCACCTTCTTGATAGATGATAACCCTTACTTACAAAAAACATTCCATTTCAATATTTCTTCATATGTTTCAATCAAAAAAAGCACAATACAGTTGCATGATGGAAAACACGTTGGGAGGTGACTGACTTCTTCTTTTAAGTAGACTGTAAGAGAACAATGTTTTGAAGTTCACCTTCTTTTATGACAACCCTTACCTTCAACAAAATAGTTCATTTCAATATATGTTCATACGTTAGGAACACAAAATGCACATCACAGTTGCAGGATGGAAAACAGACTATGTTGTCAGTCACCTGTTATTTTATGCAGGTTGTAAGAAAATGCACATAACAATTTGAAATGTGGAAAACACACTGGGTTGTGAGACACTGTTGATTTTATGCAGACTGTAACAAAAAAAAAAATTGAAGTTCACCTTCTTGATAGATGATAACCCTTACTTACAACAAACATTCCATTTCAATATGTCTTCATATGTTTTGATCAAAAAAAGCACAATACAGTTGCATGATGGAAAACACGCTGGGAGGTGACTGGCTTCTTTTAAGTAGACCGTAAGAGAACAATGTTTTGAAGTTCACCTTCTTTTATGACAACCCTTACCTTCAGCAAAATAGTTCATTTCAATATATGTTCATACGTTAGGAACACAAAATGTACATCACAGTTGCAGGATGGAAAACAGACTGCGTTGTCAATCACCTGTTATTTTATGCAGGCTGTAAGAAAATGCACATAACAGTTTGAAATGTGGAAAACACACTGGGTTGTGAGACACTGCTGATTTTATGCAAACTATAACAGAATAATATTTTGAAGTTCACCTTCTTGATATATGATAACCCTTACTTACAACAAACATTCCATTTCAATATGTCTTCATATGTTTCGATCAAAAAAAGCACAATACAGTTGCATGATGGAAAACACACTAGGAGGTGACTGACTTCTTCTTTTAAGCAGACTATAAGAGAACAATGTTTTGAAGTTCACCTTCTTCTTTTATGACAACCCTTACCTTCAGGAAAATAGTCCATTTCAATATATGTTCATACGTTAGGAACACAAAATGCACATCACAATTGCAGGATGGAAAACAGACTGCGTTTTCAGTCACTCATTATTTTATGCAGGCTATAAGAAAATAATGTTTTTCATTGTAGGTCAGCATAGTCAAATTTTTCAACTTAACTATCTAAAACTCTTTACCACCAAATCCACCCTTGGTTTGCAGAGATTGTCTTCCCCAAACGCATATTCAGGAAACCCTTCTTTGAATCCATTCACATGAGGGTAACTTGGATAACTATATTCCACTCTTTCTCAAACCTTCAAACCAAGTCAAAAACATTTATTGAGGCCTATACATGCTTAAAAGAAGAAGGGATATCGCTGCCCTCACCTTTTTGATGAAACCCTAACCTAAAACCTCTCTTTTAGTAAGGGAATGTCTATCAAACCTGGGGGCAGCAAAGTTGAAGGTAAGATTAAGTTTTTGCATGCTTAATTTGTCATGTTTGAAGAGTGTTTAGAGTTTGGGAAGCTTGGGAACATTTAATTCCTAAAAAACATCATGAAAAGGCTCAAAATGAGGGTTTAGTGAAAAAGTGTGTTTGGAACCGTTTCTTCCAAAAGTAATTGTGGATGTGCTAGTTTCGGTAATTGGTTAATGTTACCTCATCAAAACACCTAACGAATTCAAACAGTCCTTTGACAAGTCTCAAAACTTAGGTATCATCTACTTTTAGGAATATTCAAGAAAACATTGATCTACTAAACCCTTACTTTATGCACAAAAAAAGCTCTAACAAATGAGGGTTTAATAGAATACTGTATTCCAAACCCTCCCATGCTCTGCCACTGAATGAAACATGTTTAGAAATTTCTGCCCATGCTTTAGGAACAAACTTTGAGCCCCATTGAATGCACTTTCCTCCATTCCCAACTTGTACGCATCCTTGTTTTATTGGAAAACTTGTGTATTCTCTAAAAATGAGCAAGAAAACATTGAATGGTTCGCTTCCCCTGCATGATTCAATAGATACACTTCTTAGAGCATGGTATTGCATAACATCATACCAAAAATTGGACTTATGTAAGCAAATTTATTAAATTCAAACCATACCTTCCATTGGGTTTACACTCACGAAAGACAGTCATCAGTGAGGATTCCTTTCCCCAGATTGGAATGTTGAAGTGAACAAAAATAGCCCAAAAAGAACTAAGAAATTTTATAACGTGGTACAAGAACATCCTGGAAAAAAAGAAATCTGCAATACAATTACGTATTACAATATATAAATTGAAATGGGTTTTGTCATAGTCACCCGTATTAGATGTTGTATCCTCTGCCACATCCATAGCAGTTGCGCCTGAAGTCTGACATTGCATATTGACATTTAGATTCAAACTATTGTTCGCAGACAAGGGAAAGGAGTCATCCACATGGGTTCGATGATCTGAATGTTGTGCAGAATGATTCGTACGCCAGGTTCGACGTCGACGATGATCCTTGCTTGCACTAAACCATGGACGCATGCAAACGGTGCTAGTTGCACCTTCATTAGGATTCAGAATGAATTCAAACGTCAATACATTTGATTTTCATAGGTCCTCTAGAAACCTATCCATGCATTATGCGTATGATTGCACCTGTTGTAGAGATTGTGGTGGTGTACGCATCACTTTCTTCAAGAGTTCGTTTGTGCCATTCCAAAGAGACATTGTCACCACATGTTCATCATATACAAGAGTGATAGAAGGAGCTTGTGTAGGGGTGAGAACATTAGGATTGTTTTCCTCTACGGCCCCCTATGACAATGTATCGTTCAAATCCATCCCTGTATCAATTGGTTCACCTCCCCTGTCTAAATGACAACACAAAATAAATTTGTATTACGCAGTAGATAATGCAAAACACAATTGAAACCCATAACGTAACACAATTCAAATTGAAATTCACTTACTGTGGACGACCCCTTCAACGGCAGATGATCTTTTCATCAATTCAACAACCTTGAGGACATGTCTGCAAGTGTTCCCCTGCAAACCCCAAGGACAGTCACAAACAAAAAGGTGCTCCCCAAATTTTTGAACAAGGTAGTGCATTGGCCTACTTTGACTTTTCACCCAGTACTGTATAGGATTTGTTTCATCGGGAATACAGTCATCGTCCAGAATTTCCTTGGCCCGCTCCACACTAGATCGCATATTTAAACACTTTTGGTTCATCAAAAAACCATAATGTTGCAACTTTTCCTTTTACCTATAGAATGGTTCCATTTTATACACAAGTGTGTAATACAAATAGTCCATTCTCCTTGTGCATTTTTTTGAACGATCACACAAGTGTCGAGTTTTGAGTGTGCAATGGTATGACTCAATGGCTACATTCATATCCTAGTTGGCATGTGGGAATAGTTTGCAATTTTTTGCCCACATGGTTGCGAAAAAAAAAATCCAATAGTCAAGTAAACCACAACGTATTAGAGGTGACATCAAATAATTTGAATGGTGTAAATCTTGTGAGGTGATGAAAATTTTCAACTCACCAATTCGACCTTCTCCTTGCATCAGGTCTTGTTGAAGTACTCTAAGAATCGGGGTTGATCATTGAACTCTTGAAAGAAAGTTCAATAGCTGAGTGACGCAATCTTCCGTGTCACCGATTGCCATCATGATAGCACCAAGACTGTGGAAGATGTCCATTGCCCTTTCCTTGTCTGCATAATTATATGCATTCTTTAGCCAAGCCCTTTTGACATGCCAAAGGCATAGAAGCACACGACATTGAAAGATAGCCCTAATAGACAATACAAACGATATTGTTTAGCACTCAACTGCATGAGATAGCGGCATTGAAAATGAATACCAAATGAGAAAGGTAGAGAAATGAAGAAAGGGATGCACATACTGTATGGCTTGGATTTTTGCAGTCGCATCATCGGTCAAGAATGCATTGATTCTCCAATTTGGCCTGGTTGTTCTTCCACGGTCATGCAATATGCGTAGCCACACAGAGATGTCCTCAATCTTGTTTCATGAGGAGACTACCCACGCAACCAGCACACCACTCTATTGCTCGTCGAAAGCGAGGACAGTATACAATGGATACTATAGAAAGAACAACTCAGTGTGAGCATTGTCAAGTTTATAGCTAGCAAGATCATTGAAAACATGAAGAACAGTTTGTCAATGTTTGTAAGGCCTCACCCCATATTTGTTAGTTGCAAACATGGAATCCATCGAGATGACTAAATTGTGCGAGTGGGTAACCATCCTATCTAGCATCCATGGAGTCTGAATCCTGATAACAAAAGGTGTATTCCTCCCATCGGGCCATTGAAAGTAGAAGAAGTTTCCAAAGTCCTCTCCACTCCACAGTAGCATACTTGTCGAGACCACTTTGTGTTTATGTGCGTGAGTAGAACACATCTTTCTCTAGGAATTCATAGCATCCTTTCTTGTAAGGAATTTATCTCTCTTGGAAACCATGCCACATAAGACAGGATCGCTAATGTGTTTATCCATTATAGCACTGACATTGATGTCCATGAGCAAAAGGCTTTCAATATAGCTTTTGCACTTCGCGGATAGATTAGCGGAAAACATAGAACGCTTCTCTCCACTTGTGTTGTGAATGTCATGGCAATATTGACCATTTTTATCAATGTGGAACATTTCTTTGTAGATAATAGAGGCAACATCAGGTTTTCCATTCATAACCTTCACCATGAAGTGGTATTGACAACCTTGCATTTGTATAAACCTCTTATGTGGTTTCTTCTCTAGTGGAGGCTGGCCTCTGTTGTCTTTAGGACCGTATTGACACCAGTAGTTGCAAGAAAGGGATCATCTCATCATGTTGAACCAAGGAGAGTAAAATATCATTCGACCATAGAAATGAATGTCGAAAGATACAAACCTCTAATAGGAAATTGCTTTTCCATAAGTTTTGTTGTCAACGAGATGGGAGGCAGTAGGTTCTCTTGTTTTCTTATACACAAATTTGGTTTCAAAACCTTCAACGGACATTTCACCACGAATGAAATGATCAAGTCTCGTAAGAGGAATTGCTACAACAAGGTCAAGGACCTTGTCCTTGTTGATGGAAATATCAACCCATTCTAAATCGAAAGATGAAAAAGGAGAGCCTCCATTTTGTACATCTTGCACCTCCAATTCATCTTACTTCTTCCATTTCAAACCTCTCCCCATTCTAGGAAATGACAGAATTGGAAGAATATTTAACATTAGTGTGGATTGTGTGAAGAAAAAGAAAAAAACCATTCATTAAACATAGATAAAATGTACTTGCATAGCTGTCACCCGCGTGAAACCAATACGAGGTTGCCGGCTTCAACCGAGGAAAATTAAAGGTGATAGATTCAATCAAGCTACACATAAAATATAACACAAACGCATGCTAGAAATCGGACAGTCCATCTCAACATACAGGTGGACATAGACAAGGACAACAAAAAATGGCAAGCAAAACCTTTGATGACATCCTAGTATGGAAGAGAAAATAAAAAAAAGTGCATCCATTACTGTGAGCAATGCCAAAATGATAACATGTTTCTTGCATATGTTGAAAAAAAATGAATCAGTAATGGAGAGTAGGAGGAAAGGCATAAAATTGCAAAATTTTCTATGAACCATGATGTAAGCGATTGCAGGTTGGAAAACACAGCGTGTAGACTAGCCTCCATGCTAACATAAAGACTGCAACCCCGCAAGTAAATATAAAAAAGATTTAAGAGAGTATGGGGTGTACAAACCTCTTTTACCTGAGGAGGCATGTTGTAGTATTCATCCTTCCATTCTGCATGACTTAACATGAGGAGCAAAAGCACATCTACCAATTAACGAAACAAACAAGTGAAGGTTGACCCACACGATTAGTGGTTCAACCTAGAACTTCATATGTGGCATAGGAGTGTAATATGCATAAAAATATGTAATTACTTATACAATAGCAACAACAAATTTATTATTGTGGGAAGATACGTTGGTTGTGCTGCGTAAGTGTTAAAGGAGAGGAAGGGTTAGACGAAAAGCAAAACCTTTGATGACAACCTTGTATGTAAAAAGAATAAGTGCATCCATTGTTGCGAGCAATGCCAAAATGATAACATGTTTCTTGCATCTGTTGAAAACAAGATGAATCGATAATGGAGTGCATGAGGAAAGGTATAAAGGTGTAAAATTTTCTATGAACCATGATGTAAGCGAATGCAGGTTGGAAAACACAGCGTGTAGATGAACCTCCACGCTGACATGAAGACCGCAACCCCGCATGTAAATATAACAAAGATTTTAGAGAATATGGGGTGTACAAACCTCTTTTACCTAAGGAAGCATGTTGTGATCTTCAGCCTTCCATTTCGCGTGACTTAACATGAGGAGCAAAAACACTTCTAGCAATTAAAAAACTAAAAAAGTGAAGGTTGAACCACACATTTAGTGGTTCAACGAAGAAATTAGTATGTGGCGTAGGGGTATGTGTAGGATCATCATGGAAAAAATAGGCCCATAAGTGGCAAAAAAATCAGAAAAATCAGAGTTAGGAAACTTGAGGTAAAAATTTGAATAAGTTATCTATATTATTTTAAAAATTTGTAAGAATAGAATTTGTAGCAAATTGAATGTATTTTCTAAACTACTAGGTATGTTTAAAATAAAAAAGATCTATTTGGTGAAAATTTAAAATTTCAATGCAATGGTACTTAAATTTCAGGGAAAAAATAAGAAGTAGGTGTCTGTCTGACCACCCCAACCACAATAAAATGATAATATTTTTTTATAATATTTTAGACATAAGTAGATGACTCATGCCTCGATGTGATGCATATTTTTTTGTAATTTTTTTCCAAGTAAATAATTAATTATGAATTTTTTATTACAACTTTTTAAAAAATATAAAAACTTGTATGTCTAACCACCTTAACTTAGTCAAAACTTCATGAAATTCATTTTTTCTTTTTTTAATCGTATAGTATGTGAAACATGTTTTGGATTCAAAAAATGTGATACCATTTGAAAGCTATAGGTGTTTTTCAATCAGCCTATCAATCAGGACTTTAGTCATGATTTGAATAGAAAATGAATAATAATTACTTATTAAATTCAAAGTAAAGCATAATTTATATCGGCAGAAAGCTGAGAATCTCCTTTAAAAGCCCTTTTTGTTTCATCAATTTTGGGTAAAAAAATAGTCGTCAGCCACATACCTATCATATTGCCACTTTTTGGCCCATCATGATCTTGCACATACCTGTAGGAGTGTAACATGCATCACAGTATGTAATTAATTATCCAGTCTTCCATTTAGGGGGTCTTAACATGTGCAACAAAGGTGCATCTAGAAATTCATGAAAAAAGGAAGTGAAGGTTGAACCACACAATGAGTGGTTCAACCAACAACTTTGTATGTGGTGTATGACTGTAATGTGCAGAATACTATGTAATTAATTCTACAGTTCCAAGAACGGATGTATTAGGGAAGATACCTTGGTTGTGGTGCATGTGTATGTGTTAATGGAGAGGAAAGGTTACAGGGCAACCAAAACCTTTTAGAACCTTCTATGTAAATAAATGTGCATCCATTGGTGCCAGCAACGCCAAAAGAATAAAAAGTTTTTTGCATCTGTTGACAAAATCATGAATCAGTAATGGAGTGAATGAAGAAATTCATACATGTGCAAATTTTCCTATCAACCATGATGTCAATCAATGCATGTTGGAAAACACAATGTCTACTGGAACCTTGAAGCAGACATAAAGACCGCATGTAAAATCACAACCTCACATTAAAGAAGAATAAGACGTCATAATATATGGGGTGTACAAACCTGTTTTACCTGAGCAGGCATGTTGTGATATCAACCCTTCCATATGGGGTGAGTTAACATGACCAGCAAAAGCATATATGACAATGCATGAACTAAAAAAGTGCAGGTTGAACAACCGGATGGGAAGTCCAACTTGCAAATTTGTATGTAGCCTATAAGCCTAACGTGAATAATAACATGTAATTACTTCTATGGCTGCCAACAATTTGAAAAGAAAAAAACACGATCATTGCATCTGGTGATAAAAAAATAAATCAATGAAGTCAAACATCTATGAACATAAAACTAAACATGACCAACAAAAGAACATCAAGCAAAAAAGTAAAAAAAATCACCCTTCAGCTTACAGCAAGCAAACATATCGAAAGTACAACCCATAGTGTTTTCCAACATGCCTATAGTTTATTAATTAGAGAAAGTTCAAACGCAATTTCTAGTCTAGTTGTGACTTGTTTTATATTTTGAAGATGTTCCTTTCATTACATTCATATTGTGTAAACAAGAAAAGGATTTCATTCCAAAAAAAAAGAAACAGTTGCCTGGAGACATGAAAGCCATGTGTGAAATGGTAGACAAGTTTTGTAAATAACTTATCAAACATAAAACCTCTTCATTCTCTAATGAGAAAGACACTCTCCAAGCTAACCAAAGAGCGGCTGCAAAGCTACAGACAAGTATTCAAGACATTCAAAACTCTATCCAAAAAATGGACATTACTGTCCTAAGGGCTGATAAGGAAGCAGTTGCTCCAAACGTACAAATAAAATGTACTTCTAACTGAAACCCAACACTGTGTTTCCCATTTACAATTATTTTTTGCACTTCTTTTTTCAATCGACTGAAATTTAAACACAACAATGGAATATGTGAATTGGAAGACATTCATACTGTTTTGTAACATTCCATGTTGCAAAATTGTGGATGTTAAGAAGCAAGCAACCCACCATGAGACAACCCTTTACATTTAAACAAGGAGATTCAAATAACTGAAACCCAGCACTGTGTTTCTCATTCACAATTATTTTGTGCACCTTCTTTTTCAATCGACTGAAATTAAAACACAACGGAATGTGTGAATTGGAAGACATTCATACTGTTTTGTAACATTCCATGTTGCAAAACCATGGGTGTTAAGAAGCAAGCAACCCAGCATGAGACAACCCTTTACATTTAAACAAGAAGATTCAAATAACTGAAACCCAGCAGTGTGTTTCCCATTCACAATGATTTTGTGCACTTTTTTTTTCAATCGACTAAAATTAAAACACAACAATGGAATGTGTGAATTGAAAGACATTCATATTGTTTTGTAACATTCCATGTTGCAAAATTGTGGGTGTTAAGAAGCAAGCAACCCACCATGAGACAACCCTTTTCCATTTAAACAAGGAGATTCACATAACTGAAACCCAGCAATGTGTTTCTCATTCACAATTATTTTGTGCACTTTTTTTTTCAATCGACTGAAAATAAAACACAAGAATGGAATGTGTTAATTTGAAGACATTCATACTATTTTGTAACATTCCATGTTGCACAACCGTGGATTTTAAGAAGCAAGTAACCCACCATGAGACAACCCTTTACACTTAAACAAGCAGGTTCAAATAAATGAAACCCAGTAGTGTGTTTCTCATTCACAATGATTTTCTGCACTTCTTTTTTCAATCGACTGAAAATAAAACACAACAATGGAATGTGTGAATTGGAAGACATTCATACTGTTTTGTAACATTCCATGTTGCAAAACCGTGGGTGTTAAGAAGCAAGCAACCCACCATGAAACAACCCTTTCCATTTAAACAAAGAGATTCACATAACTCAAACCCAACAATGCATGTTTCCCATCCACAATTATTTTGTGCACTTTTTTTTCAATCGACTGAAATTAAAACACAAGAATGGAATACGTTAATTTGAAGACATTCATACTGTTTTGTAACATTCCATGTTGCACAACCGTGGATGTTAAGAAGCAAGCAACCCACTATGACACAACCCTTTACATTTAAACAAGGAGATTCAAATAACTGAAACCCAGCATTGTGTTTCTCATTTACAATGATTTTGTGCACTTCCTTTTTCAATCGATTGAAAATAAAACACAACAATGGAATGTGTGAATTGGAAGACATTCATACTGTTTTGTAACATTCCATGTTGCAAAATCATGGCTGTTAAGAAGCAAGCAACCTACCATGAGACAACCCTTTCCATTTAAACAAGGAGATTCACATAACTGAAACCCAGTAGTGTGTTTTTCATTCACAATTATTTTGTCCACTTCTTTTTTCAATCGACTGAAATTAAAATACAAGAATGGAATGTGTTAATTTGAAGACATTCATACTGTTTTGTAACATTCCACGTTGCACAATCGTGGGTGTTAAGAAGCAAGCAACCCACCATGAGACAACCCTTTACATTTAAACAAGGAGATTCAAATAACTGAAACCCAATAGTGTGTTTCCCATTCATAATGATTTTGTACACTTCTTTTTTCAATCGACTGAAATTAAAACACAACAATGGAATGTGTGAATTGGAAGACATTCGTACTGTTTTGTAACATTCCATGTTGCAAAATCGTGGGTGTTAAGAAGCAACCAACCCACTATGAGACAACCCTTTCCATTTAAACAAGGAGATTCACATAACTAAAACCCAACAGTGTGTTTCCCATTCACAATTATTTTGTGCACCTTTTTTTTTCAATTGACTGAAATTAAAACACAAGAATGGAATGTGCTAATTTGAAGACATTCATACTATTTTGTAACATTCCATGTTGCAAAACCATGGGTGTTAAGAAGCAAGCAACCCACCATGAGACAATCTTTTCCATTTAAACAAGGAGATTCACATAACTGAAACCCAATAGTGTGTTTCCCATTCATAATTATTTTGTGCACTTTTTTTTTCAATCGACTGAAATTAAAACACAACGAAATGTGTGAATTGGAAAACATTCATACTGTTTTGTAACATTCCATGTTGCAAAACTGTGGGTGCTAAGAAGCAAGCAACCCAGCATGAGACAACCCTTTACATTTAAACAGGGAGATTCAAATAACTGAAACCCAGCAGTGTGTTTCCCATTCACAATGATTTTGTGCACTTCTTTTTTCAATCGACTGAAATTAAAACACAACAATGGAATGTGTGAATTGGAAGACATTCATACTGTTTTGTAACATTCCATGTTGCAAAACCGTGGGCACTAAGAAGCAAGCAACCCACCATGAGACAACCCTTTCCATTTAAACAATGAGATTTACATAACTGAAACCCAACAGTGTGTTTCCCATTCACAATGATTTTGTGCACTTCTTTTTTCAATCGACTGAAATTAAAACACAAGAATGGAATGTGTGAATTGGAAGACATTCATATTGTTTTGTAACATTCCATGTTGCAAAACCATGGATGTTAAGAAGTAAGCAACCCACCATGAGACAACCCTTTCCATTAAACAAGGAGATTCACATAACTGAAACCCAGCAGTGTGTTTCTCATTCACAATTATTTTCTGCACTTTTTTTTTCAATCAACTGAAAATAAAACACAATGGAATATGTTAATTTGAAGACATTCATACTGTTTTATAACATTCCATGTTTCAAAACCGTGGATGTTAAAAAGCAAGCAACCCACCATGAGACAACCCTTTACATTTAAACAAGAAGATTCAAATAACTAAAACCCAACAGTGTGTTCCCCATTCACAATGATTTTGTGCACTTTTTTTTTCAGTCGACTAAAAATAAAACACAACAATGGAATGTGTGAATTGGAAGACATTCATATTGTTTTGTAACATTCCATGTTTCAAAACCATGGGTGTTAAGAAGAAAGCAACCCACCATGAGACAACCCTTTCCATTTAAACAAGGAGATTTACATAACCGAAACCCAGCAGTGTATTTCCCATTCACAATTATTTTCTACACTTTTTTTTTCAATCGATTGAAATTAAAATACAAGAATGGAATGTGTTAATTTGAAGACATTCATATTGTTTTGTAACATTCCATGTTGCACAACCGTGGGTGTTAAGAAGCAAGCAACCCACCATGAGAGAACCCTTTACATTTAAACAAGGATATTCAAATAACTGAAACCCAATAGTGTGTTTCCCATTCACAATGATTTTGTGCACTTTTTTTTTCAATCGACTGAAATTAAAACACAACAATGGAATGTGTGAATTGGAAGACATTCATACTATTTTGTAACATTCCATGTTGCAAAACCATGGGTGTTAAGAAGCAAGCAACCGACCATGGCACAACCCTTTCTATTTAAACAAGGAGATTCACATAACTGAAACCCAACAGTGTGTTTCTCATTCATAATTATTTTGTCCATTTTTTTTTCAATCGACTGAAATTAAAACACAAGAACGGAATGTGTTAATTTGAAGACATTCATACTGTTTTGTAACATTCCATGTTGCAAAACCGTGGGTGCTAACAAGAAAGCAACCCACCATGAGACAACCCTTTACATTTAAACAGGGAGATTCAAATAATTGAAACCCAGCAGTTTGTTTCCCATTCACAATGATTTTGTGCACTTCTTTTTTCAATCGACTGAAATTAAAACACAAGAATGGAATGTGTGAATTGGAAGAAATTCATACTGTTTTGTGACATTCCATGTTGCAAAACCATGGGTGTTAAGAAGCAAGCAACCCACCATGAGACAACCCTTTCTATTTAAACAAGGAGATTCACATAACT
Source organism: Sequoia sempervirens (assembly GCA_007258455.2). Classification (NCBI taxonomy): domain Eukaryota; kingdom Viridiplantae; phylum Streptophyta; class Pinopsida; order Cupressales; family Cupressaceae; genus Sequoia; species Sequoia sempervirens. The sequence continues at coordinate 10,275,952 of VDFB02270651.1, read as the reverse complement.
GAAACCCAGTAGTGTGTTTCTCATTCACAATTATTTTGTGCACTTTTTTTTTCTATCAACTGAAATTAAAACACAAGAATGAAATGTGTTAATTTGAAGACATTCTCCACATTGGGTTTCCCAAATTTCATATTAAAAAATCTTGTAAAACCCTTTTCCTATAACCCAATTATCCCTCACCTCAAATTTTGTCGGTATTCACCCCACATTTATTTTGTGCACTTTTTTTTCAATCAACTGAAATTTAAACACAACAATGGAATGTGTGATTTTGAAGACATTCATACATTTAAATAACTCCACATTGGGTTTCCCAAATTTCATATTAAAAAATCTTGTAAAACCCTTTGCCTATAGCACAATTACTCACCTCAAATTTCGTCGGTATTCTCCTCCAACTCCTCCACGTGCACTCCACACTTTAGCTTGCAATCCTTGATTTCGTCGGTATTCTCCTCCAAGTCTTTGTCGTCCACGTGCACTTAGACCTTCAACTTTCCCTTTCAACGTGTAGACTGGAAACAAATAATATTTTCTCCTTTCTTCCTCAAAATAGAAAAGGCTCCATTTCCACCCACGTCACTTTCCCTTCCACTTTTCCCGCGCCAAGAAAAGAGACTTGCCGAGAAAGCAAACCTGCCCGCCTTTTTCCCTTACTGACGAGCAGGCAAACCCAGCTGACGACGCTGTTAACTCGCACCTAACAATTGTCAGTTGTTTGCTCTCGCTGTCACTTTTCTCTGTAATCGCTCGTCTGGCGGGCCCCACACTACGACGTCGCGTCATGTTATGTATGTTTTTCATGCGTTTTTGTATGTACATAGGTGTTTTTTGTCCAGGAGTTAGCCGACTCCATCTATGAGTATGGAACTATGTTGATGTGATGTTGAAAGTATTGTAAGGCAAATTAAAAAAAAAATTATATATTGTTTAATTGATGACTTGTGTAGTGACTTAAGTGATTTAGCATGCATTGATGTAATGACTTTGAGGGCGAATTATTTATATTTTTAATGCGACTCCTCTACATTATAACATTGGTTATTTTAAATAACTCAACATTGAGATTTTGGGAGATATTTGATTAACTAGCTAACACTAGTGCAAGTGTTTGATTTCGAAATTATACCTAAGGATCATGTCAAGTGCTTTTTAGGAATTCCTAGCAACATGCTCGTAATAATCAAGCTTTAAAGGTATGACAAGCACAAGTATAAATTTTGCAATTGACATGATGATTCTTTCTATTATATTTAGCCAACAAGCTTCCCCTATAGACTTGTGAGTTCAGAATTCATCATCAAACCTATCTCACACCCCTAAACTATTGTTTCATGCTACTAAACCATCTTTAGGTACAACTTTAAGGCGCTCAAAAATCCATCAAACAACTTTTAGGGGTCAAAAAAATCTTTACACTTGTGGTAGATCGGATTGCTATCTTTATAGTAAATGCAGTATCATTATATTTGATTCATTGATGGTGTCATTCCAATGCTATTTGGTACAACTTTCAGGGGCTCAAAAATCCATCAAACAACTTTTAGGGGTCAAAATTTTTTTTACATTTGTGGTAGATCGGATTGTTATCTTTATAGTAAATGCAACATCATTATATTTGATTCATTGATGGCGTCATTCCAATGCTATCTTTATAGTAAATGCAGTATCTAGGGGAAAGGACCCAATACTTGAGCACGTTCCAATAGTTGTGATAACATTTGTTTATATAATGCCCAATATTTTTAGCAATATTGGACCAATAGTTGTGATTTTAAAGTTGTTAAGTGTTGATGATGACTACCCATAATTAAATGAAATGTATTCTTTAGATCTAAAAAGCAACAAATCATGTGATGCCACATCAGCACCCAATAAAACATGATGTAGATGCACAAGTATCGGTCACACCATTTTTTGGGCCTTTTTGGACACTTTAACAAAAAGCATGCTGATGTGGCATCATATTTGATGATGTGGCCCTGAAACCTTAGTTATAAGTAGGGGACTTGCCAAGTAAGGTGCTGTAAAAAATTGGGAGTGATTTGAAATTTCCGTGAAATTAGAGTGCTCAACTATTGGATCCTCTCCCCTAGTAGCTCTGAAACCCAAACATTTGTAGATTTCATTTTTGTTTATTGTGAATAGATTAAAGCAGTTGTTGAAGGGAAATTGGTGTTTTTTTCTCCGCAGGCCTCAAGATTCAATCCCTCGACATCGAACTCCCATCCACTCCAAACACTGCAACCCCCAACAGAATGGGAAAATTGTTCCCTGACCTCATCTATGACTTCCGCTTGCTGGCCGACCCGATCAAGGAGTAGATCAAATAGTAGAGCGTCAAAACCCCAATGAGCTGCATCATTAGCAACTTCTACCTGGGCTGGACCGAAACCCTTTGGGCAAAAACCAAAATCCCCCACATTTTTTTCCATGTGCCCAGCGCCTTAGCCGTCTGCATCGACAATTCTCTTTGAACTCACCTCCCACATTTGGCGGTCAAATCTGATGACGAGCCCTTCGTAGTGCCTGACCTTCCTAATGAAATCTCTCTCCGGTGAACCCAAATATCTCGCACTGTGCATCTCTTTTAGAAATTTGACCCCCAATCAGATTGTCTTTTTTTTTTGAGAGAACAGGCATCTGAATCTACAGAGCTAGGGTGCTATGATCAACACGTTCTAAAACTCGGAGATCCATCACATCAACAAACTACATGAAACTATGAGTAATCCCGTTTAGGGGCCAGGCCCGTTAATCATGCAGCCTCGCCACCAAACCCTTCGCACACAACAGTGGCTGGACTCGCAAAACACCGGGTCCATTCTGTGCGCTTCCGTCGAAGACTTCGAATACGAACAAATGACTACATTGGCGTGGGAATTGGAGGGCTTAGGCAAGCCTTTTCTTTGGGTTATTAACAGTAGCAACAAAAATCTCCAGCAATTCAATGAACAAGTCTGAGACAGAGGGCTTGTAATTAGCGGTAACTCTGCGCCTTCGGATGGAATTCCATGTTGGCAAGCATCACAATGTGTATTTCTATTATAACATGGCCTGTGGAAGGAGACCACTTCTCCAATTCCGTGCTTCTGGTGGAGTTGCTGAAGGTTGGGGTGGAGATTTGCAGGGGGCATCAGGGGTTTCCCCACAGAGATGAATTCAAGAGACTGATGGAGCAAATGATGTGTGAAGGAGGACAGACTGAAAGGGTTCGAGAGTTGGGAGGTTCAGTAAGACAGTCTGTCAAGGAAGAAGGATCTTCTATTCACAGTGTCAAAGCGTTTGTAGATGAGATCCATAAACTTTCATTTCCTACCGAGCTGTCTGCATAAATTAAACATATCTGCGTTCTCTAAAGATTGACCTGGTTTTCCACCGTGTATGATGTCTAGAAATTTAGGTACTATCTTTAGTGAAGAGAGATTATCGTATCGTATTAGTTGATATTAAAAAGTACAATGTAAATTCCTAGGTTTGTGTGCATTCGTGTAAAAAATGATAGAGCATGGTAATATTTACTGAGAAAGCATGGCAAAAGTGAAAAAGAAATGGAACAAGAGCCCTCAAGGATATGGCTTACATTTTAAGTAGGGGAGAGGATCTAGTAGTTGTGCACCCTAATTTCGTGCTTCTAATTATCCTACATGTAAATTTCAAATCACTCCCAATTTTTTACAGCAGCTTATCTGGCAAGTCCCCTGCTTATAACTTTCGTTTCGGGCTACATGATCAAATATGATGCCACATCACCATGCTTTTTGTCAAGGTGTCCAAAAAGGCCCAAAAAAAAGTGCTACCAATACTTGTGCATTCACAACATGGATAGTTGAGTGCCAATGTGGCATCACATGATTGGTTGCTTTTTAGATCAAATGAATACATTTTGTTTAATTATGGGTAGTCAAGTCTCAACTATTGGGCATTATACAAACAACTACTATCACAACTATTGGACATTATATAAACAACTACTATCACAACTATTGAAACATGCTCAACTATTGGATCCTCTCCCCTAGATCAAAGAGTGGTGATTGACAACAGTAAAAGGAAGAATTTGATTTAGTTATGAAGACACCTTACAAGTTGATAACTTAAGCATCTTGTTTGAGGAGGCAAGGTTGGACAAAACGACAAACTACATCATCAAAATCCATTGCCAAAGAGTTGATCTCGAACAAAGATCACAAACTATTTAGGGTCTTTCTTTTCGTTGGTGGTCTCATAATGTTCCTGCGTCCCATAGGCTTTTGTGGCCTCATGGACATTATTAAAATATTTCATTTCAATGTGTATGCTAAAAATTTAAAAAAGTGAAGAAGTAATAAGTTCAAAGAAAAAGACAATTTGATCGGAAAGACATGTACATTGTTTATTATATTTGTGAAGAGGTAAGTTCGAGAAATAAAACAATTTTTTTTTGGAAAGACATGTATATTGTATATTATGTTAATGGAGAGGGTAAGCCTAATATAATAGTTTGTTTATGGTAATTTGTCTCTATCTATTTATAGAGGTGTATTTATATGTGTGCAAAGATGACTTGGCTACTTCAAAAGGATACATACAAATTAGTTCACATTAATTAATGAGTGTGTTGGGGTTAGTGTATTTTAAAATAAAATGTTATAATATTTAGATAAATGAATATAGGTATTTAATTTTAAATGTTATAATATTTAATAAATAAATAAATAGGTACAATAAAAATAGGCTACAAAAAAGTTTTCATATTGAACAAAAGTTGGTGAAGGCGAATTAGCATTAGGTTGTTCTAGGTATGTCAAACTCTCTTTTGAGATATATTAGACAAGAATGTGCACACAATTGTAATTGAAGTGCATACTATATGCAAGGAGGAGTTGACACAATGCATATTGTGTATGAGTGCTTATTTGTATTAATTGTGAAATAGGATTTTCTTGGCATGTTTAAAAGTGATCACTAAAATTTATAGATTATTGTTACAAATATAAAATTGGAAGATTGACTTAACACTTTTGAATCATCAGTTGATCTACTTCTAAGTTTAATGCTCCCAAGTGATTATTTCAAGGTACAAATTAGGAATGAGGTTGAAGAGAAACAACAAAAAGTCATAGAGGCAAAACAAAAGCTTGTAGAGTAGGTGCAAAAGAAATAAGAGAGCTTCTATGAAAGACAATAGAAGAATAGATAAAATTTAACAAGCAAAGGTATTTGGGATATAATTTGGAATGATCTATTAGTGTTATTTGTTTGCATAGGAACTTGTAGTCACACACAAGATCTTTTTTGCACCAATTGGTTGGCCCTTATAAAGATTTTATCAGAGAATGTGGAAGCTAGTATTGGCTATAAGTCTCCTAGCTGAAACAAAGACTTATTTGGGCCCCTAGATTTATTTTTGGAGAGCTTATTATTGTTTGAACTACAAATAATTATTTTGATCAATTGGACTTTGGGAGATTTAAACTAAAATATTGTAAGGAGAGTCCTTGTTTTGTTTGTTTTATTTTTTTCATTTAGTGGAGAACTTTACATATTTTAACTTGTGTAATTTCTTGTGTGATTTAACCATGAAGTATTGAGATGCCTTGATTTTGTTTAATGGAGATCCTTAAATATTTGAATAATTGATTATTGTTCAAGGTACACTAAAATGGTGCTTGTGAGGGTTGAACTCTAAAATGTTGTGTTGCGGCCCCTGGTTTTCTTTTGTAGAGACCTTTACAAGATTCAAATTTTTGATTACTACATAAGGAAAATGGTGCTTGTGGAGGTTTAAAATAAAATGTACCATTGATGCCCCATGCATTGTTTAGTGGAGAACTTAAAACATGATTTGATCTTTTGACCACTATTTTTGGATAATTGTTTTTTGTCGAGCATCAAACTATACATCTTGTATTGAGGCCCCTAGTTTTGTTTTAGTGGAGAATCTTGTAGGATTCACATAGTTGACCACTATTTTCACTAATTGGTGCTTGTTGGAAGTTAAACTAAGTGTTGTATTAAGATTTTTGGTTTTATTTAGAAGAGAAATCTATAGGACTTGAATGTTTATTATTGTTTGAGATAAATGGTGTCAATAAAGATTTAAACCATAATTTTGTTTAGACCTCTAGTTATGTTTAGTGGAGACTTTACAAAACTTGAACAATGATGAATATGAGGATTTAAACTAAAATGTTCAATCGAGATCCTTGAATTTCTTTTCTTAGAGAATTTCATGGGTTTTTGACCATTGCATGCTACCTTTTATGATATGCTCATACTGTCAATTAACAAGGTTGATAGGTTGAAATGTGATTGTTTATCACCTATTTACGTAATTCCACTAAACCTCATTTACATATTTGACCAACTCATCATTTATTTATTGGATGGATATTGATGGTTCACCATTTACATAATCAATCAACTCAACATTGTCCAAGCATAGAATGTATGTTTTTAGATTAAACTGTGTATGTTTTTTTAATCGACATTTTGAATCACACTCAGTGATCCATCATCAGGTTGATGAAATAAAGGAATAAGATTACAGAATTTTCCTTAATAAAAATTGTTCCTATTATTGTCCAAGCATATTAATAGAGGTGTTTGGTATGAGTTTTTGTTAGATTAAGTAGTTGAGGCAACAAATTTATCTAATTTGGATGCCAGTGTATATATTTATCCTATTGCGGTGAAAATTTTCATTTGGACTTTCCTATAAGTAACTTCACCTTAGTTGAGAATTAGGTGCTTTTGTAAAATAGTAATATGAAGACAAGCCTTGTACTATCACATATTTGTTGTTCAGTTCTTGGCTACCTTTTTATGATGGTGAAAAATAAGTTACTAGAATATGTAATACAATCTTATTTTTGAAATATAGAAACATATGTATTCAACATGTTGAAGAAAACAATTTTTATCCTTGTTCAATTTATTTTTTTCTACAAAATTTTATTCATGTGTAGAATCCAAACAACCACATGTCATTATATGCATATGATGATTATATGTATAAATCAAAATTCATATATGTAGTCAAAATTTATATTCATTTATCTTTTAGATTGTTATTTCCTAACAAAAATAATTGAACAAACTTATCTTTATTTGATATACCATATTTATAATATTTTACCATTGTATACCAAAATACTATATGTGCCTTAATATATTTTAATCATTTGGACCTTTCTTAAATTTTTGATAACTTAAATAAATACAAACATGTTCAAAATAAGTGAACTTTAAACAAAAACATCTCAATTAATATATGTGATTTTTGTATACATGTATATTTTTATATTACTAATTGTATAATGCTCAAATACATTTAAGTTTTACCTCTAATTTCCGATTGACATACCCCTTGAACCTCCTATGGGTGTGAGTGGTAGTTATATATAGATAGGGTATCAAATCTAAAATTTAGGCTATGTTTTACTACAATCATGTATAATAAATATTCTCTATATATGTTTTGGTATACATAACATTTCATTAATTTAACTATGCTCACAAGAACCTAATATATTTTAATGGATTTAACTCTTATCACTAATTTCATATTAATTAATGTAATTGTTAGGTAGAAAAGATTGTAAAGTAGCTTTAAATATTTTTTCTAAAATATTAAGTGCAATATATGCTTTATTATTTTATGGATATTTTAAATATATGTGTCCATTGATTATTATGATAGAAATATTAAGTGTAATATATGTTTTATTATTTTATGGATATTTTAAATAAATGTGTCCATTGATTATTATGATAGACTTATTGATATAATTGAAGGAACAAAATATAACTATGCTTAAAAGAATTTCTAATGTTTTCCTTTTAGATTATATCTCTAATTAACCTTATGCTTATAGAATTAAGAACTCAGATGTACTCATGTACAATGTATGACTTTTCCCTATCACCCACATGATCTAGTCATCCTCTATACTTTATCAATTCAAAAGATTATCTTTTCCTCTCCTCAGTTGAACTTGAATATATTATGAATGGGGTGTAGCTCATTAATTTAGAATCTTCAATATTATGTGAGAATTAATTTGAGAAATACTCTTGGAAGGTTATATATTTCCCATGGTATGTATAAAATGTAACCTCTAGTAGATATACGCTTAAGAAAAATATTTGTTTTAAGTCTTTGTTCACGTAATTATTGTTCATCTTCTTTAGGGATTTTTCATTAACCAAGTATTCTGAGGATGTGTAGTATTTTTAGGTGACATACTCTTTGGATAATCATACATATAGGTTTCATTGATCGAAATTTGGCTTTCTATAAATATGTGTGATCAATTATAAGTTAGGCATATCAATAATATAATTATATACAATTTTCCACCTTATCATACATTTTGTGTTCTATATAACTATGTTGCTTGCAAATGTTGTGTTTTCAAAACACCTAGAATCATTGTGTGTGAGATGGTTATTTTATTTCTACTTCGATACCGTTCATGCATTTCCCTCTCTACATGCAATAAGACCCATCAAATATTGTATCAATTTAGTGTCTAGCTAGTGTAACTGTATTCCTATTAAATTGAGCAATTAAGGGTTCAAGATTATAGTCATACTAGAAATTTTTTTGGACAAATTATACGTGCTTGTCATTCTCTCTCATTTAAGTTAGTCTTTCTTGGTAGAAATTATGATTATCTATTGGGTTAAATACATTTTGTTAGTAGAATTAATTGGTCTACCTCGATGTCGTAATTTTCATGTTCCAATTGAATTATAGTCGTGATTGTTAATCAAATTATTCTCTCTGTAAATTTCACAATGGAATGGTCAATTTTTTTTTGCTTCTTTTGAAGTACATATATTGGAAATAAACTATGGTAGGTTAGAAAAGTGAATTATGGTCAAAAAAATTGGTGTTAAGTGTTGTATTATTAGCTGGGTATGTGTGGGAATTGCATTAAATATCATTCTTGATATACATTTGATTTATCTTGTTATGTGTGAAAGGACTTTTGGGAAGGTAAGAAAATACTAGTAGTATGAAATGATAGGTTGTCCCATTTTAATTCTAGAACTTTTGTATCTCGCTTGTTCACCTTGTAATTGTTTCTAGAGTTGAAGAGACCGTATATATATATATATATATATATATATATATATAATTCAAGCAATTTCTTGGATGGAAATGTAGTTTCTATTATGGTGTAGGTGAGCATAAAAATGCTTTAAAATAAGAGTGATTGAGATACAACTTAGAGATAGAAAGTAAAGGTATTATCTATTTTGTTTTTATAAAAGAAAATATTTTAAAATATATTTTAAGGTTTCAAGTACTCCTATCTTTAAATCTCCTTGATTAAAATAAATTCATAATAGTCGATTAAAGTTTTAAGTTAGGTATCTGAGGAGAGCCTAAGGATTATTATGCGAAAATTACTTGTTAGATGACTTTGTTGTTAGTATAATTAATATGACTTAGTATAGGTTATTGGTGTTTGTTTTCTATGAAGGACTTGTTGAACACCCAAAATACTAAGAGGGGGGTGAATCAGTATTCATTGCAACTCATTAACTTTGTCAATTCAAACATCCATTCAAAGCATCATATTTAACTTGCAGTTTAAATGAAAGGAACATATAAAACATACATCACATCAAAGAACACAAGAACACCAGATTTACATAGAAAACCCTTGAAAGGGAAAAACCACAGTGAGGATTAGCTCAGAATATATTATGGAAGGAGGAAGGATTTGATGGAATTTGATGTGTGTTGTAGGAAAAATTTTTTATTCAAAGAGAGCTATGATCAAACTTTGGCTTGCATGTAGATGCTTTTCAAAAAAATTGAAAGTTGCTTATGATTGCCTATAGATTGGTATTGCAAGAGTGGCATAGTTTGGCTATTGTTGAAGCCGTTGTATTTCATTTTTGTTATAGGAATCTTGGCTTGAATAATAAATTTGAAAATTCTTATTTATTTATGTTTTCCATTGTGAATTCAAAAAAAACTCAGAAGTGTATTTTGCTACAACAATTGGCAATCCTATGGATTCTCAATTTTTGAGTTGCACCATTTGGTATCAGAGCGGGTTGAGGGAGAAGAAAGGAAGACATAGCATACAGAGGATGTGGGAGAGGGAGAGAACCACAAGGAGAAGACTATACCATTGTTATGGAGATGTTGAGAGGAATAACAACACATCTAGAGGCCATAGAAACCTCACAATGGAGAGAGATTCTTATAGAGGATGTTAGTGAAGGAAAGGAAGAAGTTGCAAAAGTTGTAGATGTTGAGAGAGGAGATGAATAGGAAGATAGATTCCTACAAGTACTATCCAAGTTGGGTAGTAAGCTAAGGATGGACTTGTCAAGCTACAATGGAAGCTTAAATCTGGAAGAACTAATTAACTGGATTGTAAAGATGGAAAAGTAATTCAACTTAGAGTCCATCAAAGACAATAGGAAAGTGAAGTATGCTTGCACAAGGTTGAAAGGGAATGCATCCCTATGGTGGGATCAATTACAAATTGAAAGACAGAGAAAGGGCAATGAAAAGATCAAATCATGGGACAAAATGGTGGCCAAATTTCTACTAAAAGACTCTACAATATCAACTTATTCAAGAAGTTGTAGTAGCTGAAATAAAAATATGTAAGTGTCATGGAGTACACTAAGGAGTTCTACTAGTTAAATATTCGAGTTTGACATGTTGAGGATAACGAAGAACAGGTAGCAAGGTATGTAAATGGTCTGCAAATCTCAATCCAAGATGAGCTAAGTTTAGTCATGATAAGGACAATAGAAGAGGCCTACCAATATGCACTCAAAGCTAAAGAAAAATTAGCAAGGAGGCAGCAAAATAATCTTAGAGGGAGAGGTAAACCTCTTAGAGGTAGAGGACAATCAAATGCAGGATGAGGAAAACCATATAAGGACGGTGAGACAAGTTGGTCACAAACAAACTATGGCACCAATGTGAGAGGAAGAGGAGATTCCTTCAAAGGAAGAGGTGAACCTTCAAGAGGAAGAGGAGATTATGGAAGGGGAAGAGGATTTTCAAGATTTTGTTTCAATTGTGGAGAGGCTAGTCAAAGAGAATTTGAATGACCTCAAGTGTAACAATAGGATGGGAAGATTAAGACTGGGGGAACATTTACCACAGAGGTTGAAGAAGAAAATGAGCTAGTAGACCCAGAGGATGGAGAAGCTCTTATGTTGAGGAGCATGTTCTTAAATCCAAAAAAGGAGTAGAAAGAACCCATATGGAGGAGGATTTTATTTAAAACCATTTCCAAAGAAAAGGGGAAGTGTTGCATTGTGATTGTGGATAGTGGTAGCATGGATAATTTTCTATCTAAATAAATGGTAGAGAAGCTAAGTTTGAAGAAGAAAAAAACATCCAAACCCCTACAAGGTTGCGTGGTTGCAAAAGGGCCATCAACTTCTAGTGAATGAAAAATGTTTGGTGAGTTTTCATATTGGCAATTATAGTGATGAGATTATGTGTGATGTGATGTATATGGATGATTTTCATGTTCTTTTGGGTAGTTCATGGTAGTATGATAAAAAATACATACATGATGGTGAAACAAACACTTATAATAGAACTAAAGATGCAAGAAAACATGTTATGACACCAATGAAAGAAAAACATAAGGAGATGAGAAATGATACCAAAGTATGTTTGATACCTAGAAAATAATTCCTAAAAGAGATACAAGAGGAAGAGATGTGTTATGCCTTGGTTTCTCATCCAAAATAAGTTGGGTCAAAAAAATAAAATTATGAAATACCCATGGAAATCAAGGAAATATTGTAGGGGTATAGTGACATCTTGATGATAGACTTATCGGATGGATTGACACCTATGAGGAGTGTGATTCATTTTACGGATTTGATACCAGAAGCAAGCTTACCAAACAAGGAAGCCTACCAAATAAGCCCCAAGGAGAATGAGGAAATAAACAGACAAGTTCAAGGATATTTGGACAAAGGTTTGATAAGAAAAAGTAAGCCCATGTGTTGTTCCAGCAATCCTAGCACCAAAAAAAAAGATGGAGAATGGCGTATGTGCATGAATTCAAGAGCTATTAACAAGATCACCATCCAGTATAGGTTCTCATTTCCATGAATGGATGATTTGATGGAATATTTGATTGGAGCAAAATACTTCACAAAGATTGACCTCAAAAGTGGGTACCATCAAATAAGGATTAGGGAAGGAGATGAATGGAAAACCGCTTTCAAAAAAAAGGAGGGGTTGTATGAGTTGCTAGTTATGACATTTGGACTCACAAATGCTCCAAGTACCTTCATGAGATTGATGAAAAAAGTTTTGAAACCATTCCTTGGTAAGTTTGTGATTGTTTATTTGGATGATATCTTGGTTTTTAGTAAAGAAAAGGATGACCATTTAGCACATGTGAGGGTTGTTTTGTAAAAGTAAGAAATATAGTTTTATGAAAGAAGAGTTGGTGTATTTGTGCTTTATAATTTCAAAGGAAGGCCTATGGATGGATCTAAAGAAGGTAAAAGCAATCCTAGAATGGCCAACTCATAGAATCATGTTTGAAGCAAGGAGTTTTCATGGTTTGACAAGCTTCTACAAGAATTTTAAATATCAAAAAATTTAGTAGCATTTGTGCTCCCATTACAAATACGATGAAGGGAGAGAGGAGAGAATTCAAGTGGATAGTTGCAACAAAGAATTTTTTTATCATTTAGAAGGAGAAAGTGACCGAACAACCCATACTAGCATTACCAGATTTTAACAAGGTGTTCCAAGTTGATTGTGATGCAAGTGGGATAGCCATAGGAGGGGTTCTAAGTCAAGAGGGCATACCTATAGATTACTTTAGTGATAATATAAATGATGCCAAAAGGAAGTACTCGGTGTATGATAAGGAGTTATATGTTATTGTTCATGTACTCAAGAAGTGGAGACAATACTTGTTGCCCAAGGAGTTTGTTCTCTACACCGATCATCATGCTTTACAATCCATTAACATCCAAGGTAAGCTAAATCAAAGACATATGAAATTGGTTGATTTTATTCAGAGCTACTCATTTGTTCTTAAACATAGAAGTGGCAAGTCAAATCGAGTAGTTGATGCATTAAGTATAAGATGTTTGTTGTTAAATAAGATGCAAGTAAATGTTCCAGGTTTTGACTCCATGAAGGAAATTTATGAGAAGGATTTTTATTTTGGTGAAGCATGGGCAGTTTGAAAATACCCAATTGAAGGGGATAGAACACAATGGTTGGAATATTTTATTGAAGAAGGATTTTTGTTTAAGGGGATCAATGAGAGAGAATCTAATTAGAGAGAAACATAGTGGAGGACTTGGAGGGAAATTTGGGGTGGATTAAACTTTGGGGCAGCTTCAAGAAGGTTACTATTTGCCAAGGATGTATAAGGATGTAAATAATATAATGCAAGGGTGCTCAATATGCCAACATGCCAAAGGGAAAAGTCAAAACATCAAGTTATATCAACCTTTTCCTACACTCGAAAGACTATGGGAAGATGTGAGTATGGAATTTGTCCTTGGGTTTCCAAGGAATCAAAAAGGTAATGATTCCATTTTTGTTGTAGTAGATAGATTGTCCAATATGGCACACTTCATTCCATGCAAGGAATCTAATGATGCAACACATATTGCACATTTATTTTTCAAGGAAGTTGTGAGGTTACATGGATTACCTAAGAGAATTGTTTCAAATAGATATTCTAAGTTTGTTGGTCATTTTTGGAAAACATTATGGAAGAAGTTGGATACAAAATTAACTTTTAGCTCAACCTATCATCCTCAAATAGATGGTCAAATTGAAGTAGTCAATTGGATCCTTGGAAACTTGTTGAGATTTTTTATTATAGATGGAAGCCAAAACAATGGGATTTGGTGCTTGCACAAGCTAAGTTTGCATATAATAATTCCATCAATAGAAGTACAAGCAAGAGCCCCTTTTATATCGTCTATGGATTTAGTCCAAGAGGTGTAATGAACTAAGGGATAGTGTAGATTTGGGAAGAAGTGTTGTAGCTAAATATTATGCAGAGTATTTGCAAGAACTACACAAGGAAGTCAAGGAAAATCTAGAGGCCAACAATAAGAAGTATAAGGAACATGTTGTTTTGAAAAGGAGAGATCAAGAATTTGAGGTTAGGTAATTGGTTTTGGCACACCTACGAAAGGAGAGATTCCCACAAGGAACTTATGAAAAGCTAAAACGAAAAAAGATTGGTCTATGTAAGGTGATTATAAATTTTTTAGCTAATGCTTATGAAATAGAACTACCATCAGAGTTGAGTATGTTGGCATTTCAATTCACACCTCTAGAATGTGGATTAAGAAACAGATAGTTATGCACAGTTAGACTGCTCTTCAAATTAGGAGGCCTCTTTGTTGATTATTCTTAAAAAGAAATACTAAACTAATTGCTTATCTTTTATCTCAACTGAGAGCACAAGGTTATAAAACTCTTTACGTCGTAGATGAGGTCTTCTCTGGTTTCGTAACTTCAACTACAACTAAGCCTATTCTAATAACACTTCTAATATCTCAAGTAAATTCAATGAAAGAGAGATAGAAGTAAACGAGGAATTATTGATTTGACGCAAAATCTTAAATAAGCTTGCATCCAGAATACACCCGAAGACTCATTGTACTTATGAGATGTAAGATGAAATAAAGATTACTAAAGCAAAACATAAAAACAAAGTGCTAAAATAGATTGAGACAGTATGTCAGAGAAAAGTAGGTGTGAGACTTTCTTCCTCAATTTATAATAGTAAAAAAACTTCTAGGACAACAGATTGTAGAAAATGTAGGCATACAATATGCAATCAACCAAATTACAATTGACACAACTGAACATACACTAAATAGAAAACTTCCAAGAAAAATTAGCCTCAATGATTTTTTTATCACAAGCACGGTTAAAAATAAATGGGAAAGGCTTCCCATATTTATACACAAACAAATGAGTAGGGAACCCTAAAATCTCCTTATTTTTAACAATTAGTCTTGCCAACATGCAAGCTTTATTTCTAGAAATCTAAACAAAAGATAACTAATAGTTAACTGGAATGCTAACATCAATTAACTAATCTAACTCTAAGGAAAGCTCCAACTATACAATAGATATTTCCAAAGAATAGATATGAATGAAAAGATAACAACAAGTTAAACTCGGAAAAGACATCGAGTTAACTGTTGCTTTAAGTTCTATCCTTGGAAGACATTGCATGTATTCAACTAGCAGTTCACTCATTGACAACTTGGGATATCATCTCCTCCAGAAAACCGTTAACTACCTCTTCATTAGGAAAACTGATACTCTTCATAACAATGTATTGTCTCTGCAACATCTCTTCACCATCTGCAATTAGATTTAGAAATTATTTGATCTTTTCAACTGCTCCATCAAATTTTGTTGAAAAGGAAATCACATGATTCATATTCAAGGCAACATGATCACCATTAAAACTATCATGGACAAGGTTCTAAAACTCTATATGTACTTCATCGAGATCAAAGTAAGTGCCATCTTCATGTCAATATTGAAAAGAAATTTGCGACACAAACGTGCTTACGAACTTGAGAGCACTAGTAACCTTTTGTTTATATCCAACCAACTCTAGAGATATTCCTTCATATATTTTTACTTTGACGAAGTGTTGTTCTCTCTAAGCAAAAATTTTCTTCTTGTGTTCTTCTATAGTGACTAAATCAAGTGCCATCTTCATGTCAATATTGAAAAGGAATTCATGACACAAATGTGCTTACGAACTTGAGAGCACTAGCAACCTTTTGTTTGTATCCAACCAACTCTAGAGATATTCCTTCATATATTTTTACTTTGACAAAGTGTTGTTCTCTCTAAGAAATTTTTTTCTTCTTGTGTTCTTCTATAGTGACTAAATCATAGGTTGTCCTCAAGTCGAAAATGACAATCTCATATCTTGGCTTTCTTTCCGCTATGTTCTACTCTGACTCCTGAATTCCTGAGCGAAGATCATTGGCATTGTACACTTCAATTGGTACACCTTTGCAATTATAAATCTTCCCCTAGTGATGAATTCTTCTACCCAATCTCTCAAATGTTTCCCATATATAACCAACTGACTCAACTGCTATTGATCTGCAGGTGAATCCAGAATCTATGGAAGAAAATTAGTGACATGTGAAGTACCATGAAGTAGATTGGAAATGTACTACCACAGCTGTCAATTCTTAGCCTTAAGGGTTTCCTTCTCTTCTCCATACTTGAGTACTCTCTCCTTCAGGTTAACTGCTGCAACCTCAAAGAGATTCACATCAACATGTTGTGTGATTCTACCAAGATTGGCTTTGACCAATGTGAAGTCATCAACCTCAACCTCATTGACATTCTTGTCTTCTGATGGTGTAGCAATCTCAATGACAACCTCATTAACTCATTATTAGAATTCTTCTCCACATGAACCTGCTTCTTGAGTTTCTTCTCTGTTGTTTCTTGATAGAT
>VDFB02270651.1:10070482-10259375 GCA_007258455.2 Sequoia sempervirens | reverse complement strand
GAGAGATGTTGGAGAGTACATCAATTCAGTGAGAACAAAAGTGTAATTTGTTTTAGTTTGTAGTATTCCTCTATTTCTCTACATATGTGTGATAAATTCTCAGTTCAATGATGTAGAACAATTTTTGAAAAAGAGAGTTGTGTCACAATCTGCTTTCAATCGAGCAAGCAAAAATGAAAGCTCGACCTCTTGGAATGAAAATTATTGTTTGAAAAAAAATGAATAAGAATGAGGTAGTTAAGGTGTTTGAAGTGATTTAGAGGTCACTTTTCGGGTTCCCTTGGGTGTGGATCAAAGTCAAACTCCATAAAACATTAAAAAAATGTTCAAAAAAACACTTTTTTGGATGCCTAGGGAAACAGGTTTTGTCTTGGTTCACCTGGGTTTTGTCTGGGTTCTGTCTGGGTTCTCTTGGGTTTTTCCTGGGCAAACCAAAACCAAAAATGAAGGACCCTGGTTGAACCCACAAGCAAACCGAACCAGGACCCGCACCACCTGAGTGAACCAAGACCAAAACCAAGGCTAAAATAGGAGAACCCAGTAACATAGATAATGTGTCAAGAAGTTGACTACTTCATTTACTCTGAATATTATATTTTGCAAGTGTTGTGAAGATTATGTATCCTTTGCTTAATTGAGTTGTTCCAATCAAAGGATTAAATATATTGGAATCTTTTTATCAATCATTTCATGGAATACCAATTGAAAACGTGTTTTTTGCTTTTAGATAAAGTTGTTTACCATCAATCAATTAATTTTATTCAAGAAAAAACATGAAGGGCAACAATGATCAATGCTAGGGCTAACCAATTAATAAGTATACATGTGAATAATTCAAGAATGTACATGTGAATAAGGGAAGCACAAGTAGTTACAAACACATATGCCTTGAAGTATACACACAAATACATATTATACACAACTTAATACAAAGTATATGCATGAATACAAGGTATAGGCATGAAAACTCGTAAGTCGCAAAGTATACATTGGAACACACGTAAGCCACAAAGTATACACGTAAGTTGTAAAGTAAACACTTGAATACACATAAATCATATCTATTGAACCATGGATTTATAACATGCAAATATGGACACCATCGATAAAAAAGATTTGTATTAACCAAATAACCATGTACGCATACACCAATATATGTCGATATAAGTATAAAATATGGGTACAAAATAGCCATATAGGATTATGGGGAATGCCATATATGAATACAATGTCAAATATATCTAATACAAAGTATGTACAAAACTACCATGTAGGCATACAACAAGGGGCTCTGGAATCGAAAGTCATTGCTCTCCAGGCTCTTGAAATAAACTCTTGCCCTTTGCTTGTCGATCGGATGGCGATAGGTCTGTCACTCATTTGTGCTGCACTTGAGGAGTGCTCCTGCTACTCCTCCTAGTACTGTTAAGTTCTTGGTGAAGTTTTAACTGTTACAATAAGAAGTAAAGACATTAATATATAGAAATCACATTATAAAAAATGATATATTTAACAAAATAATCACTCACAATCACTCTCCACGAGGGAAATATTCGCATGCTGATGTTAAGGTGTGCTCAAGCCCCGTATAAACCATCCAAATAGAAATTAAACTACGAAACAATAATGGTTTGATTTTTCACTAGAACTAACATCTCTTCATGAATGTAAGAATTGAAATTTATTAGTTTTCCTCATGCCTCCACATCCCGAGCCATCAAGGATTGTATAGCGGATAGAAATGCTTGATATTCATTGCCCTCGTAACATTTGGAGGTGTTTCACTAACCTCTGAAGCTAAAACAACAAATTATTCAATCAAAAAAAGTTACAATAGTGATCCGCGTCATGACTTATAATGTAGTATGAGATCTAGCTGGAACAAAATTTTGAGTATTTATTAGAAGCTATATATTTCTAATTATCATGCTTACTGGCACTCATATATATCTTGTTCGAGAAGGGGCGTGTCTTTAGGATTTTACCCATAGCAGCAAGCCTTGAACTACTTCTTGATTAAAATGCTTTTTGTAAACGTAATACGATAACTATGATGGTATAGAGAAGGAAATGAACTGTTGAAAAAAATTCCTCAAAGAAGTAGGGTCGTGGTGATGGAATTCCATTACAAACAAATGCACATCATGGCATTTCATTACCATAAGACCACATTTCTTTTAGGCATTTTTTCAAAAAGTTCATTGTCTTCTCTATGGTATTATTGCTTACTATTATGCTTTGATAGATATTTTTCCAAGCATCTATAGTTTGTTGGAAATCACCTATTTTAGGCTTTTAGCCATAGCAGCAAGGAAGTGAGTAGTTTGATGAAGTGCTTTGGTACACATGTATGAAAATGTGGTCTCATAGAAGGTGGTGGCGGTTTGAAGAAATACTTTCGAGAAGAAATGTGGTCTCATGGTGATGGGTGATTTCACCATGAGATCCCCATTCTTCAGGCTGACCACAAAACTACTAGATACCTTGTTTCTTCTAACTGTGCTTTACCTTCATGGTTTCATAGATTTTTTTCCAAGCATCCATAGTTTTCCGTGCAGTTGCCTTTTCAAGAAACAATGCCTCTATGTGAAGTAATTGCATCACTTCTTATGTTGACTTTCTAAACAACTATATTATAGTTGAAATTTTATCATCTATCAACATCTAGTTATTAGTTATGGAATGTGAAGTAATGCTTTGAGTTTGAATGATGTGCAATGCAACGTAACCAATGATATGAATATAAACTACACAAATCTATTAAGTACAATTCATTAGTTAAACTCTTTATTCTATTACCTGCGTGTAGATTTGAGTAAATCCACTGGCACTAGGAGGTGTTCCCTCGAAACCTCCAATATTACCCTATTCAACATCCAAAATCACATATTAAAATACCGTTTGTAAAACAATGCTATTAACATGTAATAAATTTATAATTGTTTACTAGTTAAATACCCCACTGATAGGTGTACTGCAGAAAAAAGTAGGTGGAGGCCCAACGTATCCAATCTCAACACTGTGACCCTGCAATTTTATTAAAATCATAAAACTAAATTAGTTAATATTGCATTTCAAAATTGAAATTTAATAAATTAAATTCAATGAACATGCTAACTTTTACCTGAGTATCAATGCCATACGCATCATGCAAAATTTCAGCCGCCCTCTCCATCTCCGTAGTTGCATACGGATCCTGTGTAGCAACCTACTAAGTGTTGGTGGGGTCATATGAAGAAGTTTCCTCGCAAGATTGACACAAATGGGTTCAAAGGCCACCACTCGAAGACTCCCCTAGATGGCGTTGTAGAATAGGTCTAGTATGATGGATGACACTCTAGGTCAAAGTGTTGATCACTTGGAATGTTTCTAGGTCGGCACTCTCCTTCGTGACGACAGGCATAACGACATGCTCACAAGGTCTCCTAGTGAGAGCTCATCTCCCTTGCTGCACAGGATCCGACTGTGCATTGGGCCTATCCTGAGTTGACCCCCCACCTCTCCCCTGGAAGTCCCTCATATCAAAATAATTTGGGATTTTATTCAATAAGGACTCACTATATAGTTTCCTAAGAAAATATTGGGGGACTTCACAATTGTTGCATGGTCGGCCATCAAAGATCATGTACCACCTATCATAAAAATGGTTCCTAATCTCTTGGTGGTGGCACCAATGAATAGGAAACCTCTTCGCATTGAAGCTAAGATTTTGATTTGTGTGTGTATCAATGAATAATGAGCACAAATCACCTTTTGTAAATTTTAAATCCTTTACTTGTTTATATGATAGTTTATCTGCATAATGTGCCCTAGCTACCCGCCTCCTTTCTTGCCATCCAGTTATTTATTTTCTAATTGAATCTACATTTTTCAACATATCTTTCAATGAATTTGCTAGGGTCATTCTTTCTGTGGTTGAACCATTTGGATCACTCAACCTACTAATAAAATCCACAATTTGTTTTTTGTTGTTCTCAATTTCACTCATTAAATTTTGTTGAGTGCCAGGAGGGTGTTGAGTGATTGGTGGAGGAGTTTGTTGTTGAGGTTGATTTTCTTGTTGAGGATTTTGAGGGTTTGTTGGTTCATTTGCATCTCCTACAAATTCAAAAAAAAAAAAATCAAATATAACCTAAAACTAACAAAATCAACCTAAAACTAAGAAATTCAAAACAAACAGCAAGAAATACTTACCTCTCCCACATCTTCATCATCGTGGCACCATCCTTGCAAAGAAATAGTAACTATTGTTGAATATTTTTGCACAATACCTCCTCTTAGAACACGAGTGCAAAAATTGGGGTTTTTTTCTTTGGGAAAAACAAAAAAAATAGTCTAAGTGAAAATGAATGACTTTCACTTTTTATTTTCTTTTAATGTGCAATAACGTGAGCACATTATAATGTGTTCACGCTATGATTTTTCAAACTTTTTTTAAAAAGTGGCCACAAAATTGCTACCCAACTTCATGCACCCACCTGTAAACACCTTTCCTTTTTAGTTTGATGTGTTATGTTGAAGTTATGATTATACAATAGATGGCCACAAACTCAAATCGTTTCTAGCAACATTGAAAGATGTTTCTCTAAGATGGTTCATGGGGTTGGGAAGAGATAACATTCCCAATTGGAACATAATGAAGAAAAAATTCTTGGATAAATACCAGGAATACTGTAGAGATATAGATAGAAAGAGCGATGACATCTGCAGTATGTCACAGAAGGAAGATGAATCTTTGGAAGACTATGTTGAGAGGTTTCAACTCTACCTCAAGAAATCTCATCAAAACACTCTGATGAATCCCTAAAATTGGTAAAGGGGAGTTAATGAGGACTGTATGGATGCACTTAACCTCATTGTGCAAGAGACATCTCATAATTACCATTTGAGGAGCTCTACAAAGCATGTAGAAACTATTCAAGGTCTTTTACCAAGAAGGTTAGAGGAGATAGGACATCTTCCATCAACAAATCAACCACTGGAGTCTCAAGGGTGGAGCTAAGCAATCTTCTATCAAACATTAAGGAAGATATCATAAGCCACTTTGCTACACAATTAGATACCCTTCACATCAATAAAAATCAAGAGGAAGCAGAAGCAACCCTCACAAAATACTACTAACACTATAGACAAAATAAGGTCAATTGTAAGTGCAAAAATTTGGCCAACATTTTTGAAGATAAGCAAGGGAAATCGGAATTTCATGCACTGGGAGATGAATATGGTCAAGTATTTTACATAGCTCAATGCAAACCATGGCAACCAAGACAAGGTATGCCCCAAGATCCCTTGAATTATAACATGTCATTTCCAGTCAATAATATAAATTTCCCTAATTGGAACCCTCAATCTTAGACTAATGTGCAAAACTCATAATGGCCAATGCCTCAATCCAATTGGAATCAACAATAGAAAAACATGTGGCCACCACAAAATTTCCAAGGATCTAATTATAATTCTCAATGACCACCCCAATAAAATCAATTGCAACCTCAATGGCAAAGAGATCAATAGTGGCAAAATCAAAATCTCAACTATCAGTAGCCACAATAGCCTTTACAACCACAAGAACAAGCCATAATGCCAAATCCTTCAACAACTACATCAAATTCACCAAGAGCACCTCAATTGCCAACACAACCTACACTAGGATAAAAGTACAAAGTTGTGTCACACATTCATCCAACTTATCAGCACAACTAAATTTAAGTATTTCTAACTAAAAATCAATCTTAGTCAAACATATGATCTAGTAAGATTCATTCTAGCTAACTTAGATACTTCCACCTCTTTTTCAATTAAAATTGTTGGCTAAAAATATATGGAGCACCACTTTGAGGCCAATAAATACCAAAAAAATAAAATTATTTGAAAATATTGATGTTTCAATAACTCCTCATGTAAATACCATTTTTTTAAATATAAAAAATACCCTTTTGTAGATCCATAAGTGTAGTTTTCAAAAATATATTAATTTTAATAGTTTAATTATTATTTATATTTTTTTATTTTTACTAAAAATAGGTTATCAACATAAAATATTAGGTTGATTACCATGCCAAGGAAAAAAAACTAAAACTTATTAAAAAAATTGAAAAAAATATGATGAACTAGATAAAAGAATCTATATCAAGATGGTATAACTTTTTTTCCATTTTAGATAAATTTTCAATATGAAATTTGACATCGAATGGAAACAATTGTTTTTTGATACACACACATTTTAATATTTATTTGAATATATATATATAAATATCAAAATTGGAAAAAAATATAGCCATGCACTAATGTTTCAAGTTATAAATACACACAAAAAAATTGAAAGAAAAAAAAAATTACTATAAAAAGTTTAACATCTCATGTAAATTTATTTTTAAGGATTTAATTAGCAACTAAATTATAGAAGAGAGGGGCCCAAAGTAGGGCACCCTAACTTTGGAGGTCCACGTGGAGTGCCATGTGGACCAATTTTTTTTCTAAATTTGTCCACCATGTCATCCTGCCACTTGTGCATCCACTAGTTTCATTTTAAAAAAAAATTGGAGCACCCTGCCACCTATCACACACCTATTCATCTGAGGTGATCAAAACAGGCCTGTTTTCCCCTCTACCCAAAAGTGGAGCCCATCTGCCACCTTATTCAATGCACAAATCTATGTGCTTTGGATTGAACGAATGTGTGGCTTCCGACAGCCTCGCCACCCTAAACGGCTAGTTTAGAGCATTAACTCTTCACCGCCTCATTCATTACATCCACTAAGCAACTTAACTTACACGCCCCTACATAGTTGGTCAGACTAAAAAATGTGTATAACAGAGATCAACGTTCATTCAATGCTCCACATTCTCACATATCCCACTCATTCACATCCCTTTTGTTTGCATTTATTCTGGAGTGTTCATTTGGTTACACACCCATACTAGTTCAGCTCCCCATGATTATTGTTCGGCTCTCCACACTTCTTTGTTCAGCTCTGCACTCTCAAAAACTCCCTTTCTCTTTCAAGTGAGGTTTTCAACCTCTCTTAGCCTGTACCATTGTATTTTTATTCGACGGTATTCTACCATGCACTTATATCATTATGTTATTTTTTGCACAAAATTTCATTGTGTAAATTTATCTTTGAAAAATATTAATAGTAGCAAATATGGGGAGGGTTTCACTAGTTTTCATTTCGTATATACTCATTTGTGCACTCATAATCTTGTGTTCTTCATTAGATGATGTTTTAACTAGTTTTTCATTATTATTAGATTCTTTCGATGATATATGGAAAGGGTTTCAGTGGTTTCTTCCATGCACTTCTATTCTAAACTGGGTTTAACTGGTTTAATATGGAAATATGGAATGGGTTTAATTGGTTTTTCATTATTACATTGTTATTCCAAAATATGAAAATTGTTACTGGTTTAATATGGAAATATGAAAATGGTTATAGGTTTAACTGGTTTTTCATTATTACATTATTATTTTGAAATATGAAAATGGTTACTGATTTTAATTCCGAAAGGGTTTTAGTGGTTCACAATTATAGGGTTTTTTCCATGCACTTATATTCGTGTCTGTCATTGCAAAAACTTTAACTATGCAATTTTCCTCTAATATTTGTTTGTTATTCCCAACTATAAAAATGGTTTCACTGCTTTTCATTTCAAAGATATTCTGCCTTGCAGTTGTATTATTTTGTTCTTCCTTGCACAATAGTTCACTCTATGAAATGCTTTTTATATTTTATTTTTATTACCAAATATGGAAAGGGTTTTGATGGTTCACAATTAAAGGGTTTTCTGCCATGCACTTGTATTCATGTGTTCATCATTGAACATACTTTAACTATGCATTTTTACTTTAATATTTATTTGTTATTCCCAAATATGAAAATGGTTTCACTACAATTCATTTTGGAGATTTTTTGCCTTGAAATTCTATTATTTTGTTCTTCCTTGCACAATACTTTCCTTCCTCAGTAATGCACCCTTCTCCTAGTACCTAGTCCAAGGAATGATTCTTCCTCAATCCTTGATAATTCAAATTTACCACCTATTTTTTGTTGTCTTCTTTCCAAATCACTAGAGAGGCCTACAAAGTCCACGTGTGCACTAAAAAAGGTCTAGATGTTCCACAAAGGTACATCTACAAACATAGATAAACATTGAAATAAGCCTAATCTGTTCAAAATATATACAATATACCGTGGATGATTTGATCCATGCACATCATGCATATCTTGAACAAATAAGACTTATATGTATGTATATCTCTATTCATCCTATTACAATATAAGGGCCCATTCCTATTAACTTAAGACTCATTTCAATGTATATCACTTGCATATAAATAGAGACTAAGTGTTGCACAATAATTCACTCTACAATTTTATTTTTCTACTTCATTCTTACTATGAAATATGGATAGAGTTTGACTAGTTGTCCTTTACAAGGTTTTTTGCCATGCACTTCTATTTGTGTGTTCATAATTGCACAAAAATTCACACTACAAATTATTTTTTAAATTTGTTTGTTATTTCAAAATATGAAATGGTTTCAGTGGTTCTCATTTCGAAGATATTTTGTCATGCAATTGTATTATTTTGTTCTTATGTATGTACTTATATATATTCATTATATATGTATATGTATATGTATATGTATATATATGTAATTGTATATGTATATAATATATATATGTATATAATAAATATATGTATATATATATATGCATATAATATATATAGGTATATGTATATGTATATAATTACATTCCTTCCCCACCCTAAATGACCAGTTTAGAGCAGTAATCGCTCGCTACCTCCTTTGTTACCTCCACTGGGAAACTTTCCTTATGCATCCCTCCACACTTACTCAGAATGGCAAGCACCTAATTTAGAGATCAAGGTTCGTTCAATGCTCCAAATTCTCCCATATCTTGCTCATTGTCATTCCTTTTGTTTGTGTTTATTCTCTAGAGTGTTTGTTTGGTTACACACCCATACATGTTCGAATCTTCAATCTCAAAAGCTCCCTTTCTCTTTCAGGTGAGCTTTTTTACCTCACTAGGTCTGTACTAGTGTCTTTCATTTTGATATGGCTACAATGAAGAACATATTAAAACTAATATACATATATATATAAACGATATTCAAATCATAGTTTTTCTGTCATACATCTATATATATGCCAACATATGTACATGGCATGCAAAAAATGTGATTGTTGCACTCTACCTGCAAAAGATGGAGTGATTTCAAATCAATTCTTAATGCCTACCAATGCCTAACAGTTCTATACTAATTCTTTATGACTACAAATGCAAATCTATTGTATGCTATGGATATATTTTTCACAATGCACAAAATGTGATTGTTACACTCTACCTGCAAAAGATGGAGTGATTTTTGATCAATTCTTAATGCCTACCAATTCCTAATAGTTCTATACTAATTCCTTATGACTACAAATGTGAATTTGTTGTATGCTATGCATATATTTTTCACAAAACTGTAAATTTCTAGGGTTTCACTGTGATGTTGTTTACATTGGGGTTTTCATTTATATTCTTTATGCCTCAAAATGGAAATATGTTTGTATGCGCTGTCAATGTTTGTCACAGTAACAAGTAACACATTACCTAGGGTTTCAACTTACACTATTTATGAATGCCAAGTCATTTCAATTCAATTTTAGGGTCTTTTTTATTATATATGCCTAGGAATATATATCAGTTGTATGCACTGTAAATGTTTGTCATCCACCACCTTGTAACTCAATATCTGGGGCTTCAACTTGTATTTTTTTATGAATGTCAATGCATTTATGTTCCATGCAATGTGATTTTTACACCCAATCTTCTCGAAGTGCTAAAGATGTTGGTATATATATTATATATATATAACTCATCTATAAATGTTCAATTTGATTATCATTTAACTCATGTATAGATGTTGGTATATATATATATACATACATACATATAGACATATATATATATATATACATACATACATACATATATATATATATGTATGTATGTATGTATGTATGTATATATGTATATATATAGGAACCAACTAACTACTAGACAAAAAGCACCTATGTACATACAAAAATGCATGAAAAACATACATAACAACGTACATGGAAACATACATAACATGGCGTGACGTCGTAGTGCAGGGCTCGCCAAACGGGTGATTACAGAGAAAAGCGGCAACAAGAGCAAACAACAGGTGATTGTTAGGTGCGAGTTAACGACGCCATCAATTAGGTTTTCTTGCTTGTCGGTAGGCCAAAAAGGTGGGTAGGTTTGCTTTCTCGGCAAGTCTCTTTTCTTGGTGAGGGAAAAGTGGAAGGGAAAGTGGCGTGGGTGGAAACAAATCCTTTTCTATTTTGAGGAAGAAAGGAGAAAATATTATTTGTTTCCAGTTTGCACGTTGAAAGGGAAAGCTGAAGATCTGAGTGCACGTGGACGACGAAGACTTGGAGGAGAATACTGATGAAATCGAGGTTGTAAGTTGAAGTGTGGAGTGCACATGGAGGAGTTGGAGGAGAATACCGACGAAATTTGAGGTGAAGGGTAATTAGGTTACAAGCAGAGGGTTTTACAAGATTTTTTAATATGAAATTTGGGAAACCTAATGTGGAGTTACTTAAATGTATGAATTTCTTCAAAATCGCGCATTCCATTGTTGTGTTTAAATTTCAGTTGATTGAAAAAAAAGTGCACAAAATAAATGTGAGTTGAATACCGACAAAATTTGAGGTGAGGGGTAATTGGGTTACAGGTAGAGGGTTTTATAAGAATTTTTAATATGAAATTTAGGAAACCCAATGTGGAGTTATTTAAATGTATGAATTTCTTCAAAATCACACATTCCATTGTTGTGTTTAAATTTAATTTGATTGAAAAAAAGGTGCACAAAATAAATGTGACGTGAATACCGACGAAATTTGAGGTGAGGGGTAATTGGGTTACAGGCAGAGGGTTTTACAAGATTTTTTAATATAAAATTTGGGAAACCCAATTTGGAGTTATTTAAATTTATGAATGTCTTCAAATTAACACATTCCATTCTTGTGTTTTAATTTCAGTCGATTGAAAAAAAAATGCAGAAAATAATTGTGAATGGGAAACACACTGTTGGGTTTCAATTATGTGAATCTCCTTGTTTAAATGGAAAGGGTTTTCTCATGGTGGGTTTCCTGCTTCTTAACACCCATGGATTTGCAATATGGAATGTTACAAAATAGTATGAATGTCTTCCAATTTACACATTCCATTGTTGTGTTTTAATCTCAGTCAATTGAAAAAAGAAGTGCACAAAATAATTGTGAATGGGAAACATACTATTGGGTTTCAGTTATTTGAATCTCCTTGTTTAAATGTAAAGTGTTGTCTCATGGTGGGTTTCTTGCTTCTTAACACCCATAGTTGTGCAACGTGGAATGTTACAAAATAGTATGAATGTCTTCAAATTAACGCATTCCATTCTTGTGTTTTAATTTCAGTCAATTGAAAAAAAAAGTGCACAAAATAATTGTGAATGGGAAACACACTGTTGGGTTTCAGTTATGTGAATCTCCTTGTTTAAATGGAAAGGGTTATCTCATGGTGTGTTGCTTGCTTCTTAACACTCGTGGATTTACAACATGGAATGTTACAAAACTGTATGAATGTCTTCCAATTCACACATTCCATTGTTGTGTTTTAATTTCAGTCAATTGGAAAAAGAAGTGCACAAAATAATTGTGAATGGGAAACATACTGTTGGGTTTCAGTTATTTGAATCTCCTTGTTTAAATGTAAAGGGTTGTCTCATGGTAGGTTTCTTGCTTCTTAACACCCATGGTTGTGCAACGTGGAATGTTACAAAATAGTATGAATGTCTTCAAATTAACGCATTCCATTCTTGTGTTTTAATTTCAGTCGATTGAAAAAAAAAGTGCACAAAATAATTGTGAATGGGAAACACACTATTGGGTTTCAGTTATGTGAATCTCCTTGTTTAAATGGAAAGGGTTATCTCATGGTGGGTTGCTTGCTTCTTAACACCCATGGTTTTACAACATGGAATGTTACAAGACAGTATGGATTTCTTCAAATTAACACATTCTATTCTTGTGTTTTATTTTTAGTTGATTGAAAAAAAAAGTGCACAAAATAATTGTGAATGGGAAACATAGTGTTGGGTTTCAGTTATGTGAATCTCCTTGTTTAAATTTAAATGGTTATCTCATGGTGGGTTGCGTGCTTCTTAACACCCACGATTTTGAAATGTGGAATGTTACAAAACAGTATGAATTTCTTCGAATTCACACATTCCATTGTTGTTTTTTAATTTCAGTCAATTGAAAAAAAAAGTGCACAAAATAATTGTGAATGGGAAACGCAGTGATGGTTTTCAGTTATTTGAATCTCTTTGTTTAAATGTAAAGGTTTGTCTCATGGTGGGTTACTTGCTTCTTAACACCCATAGTTTTGCAACATGGAATGTTACAAAATAGTATGAATGTCTTCCAATTCACACATTCTATTCTTGTGTTTTAATTTCAGTTGATTGAAAAAAAAAAGTGTACAAAATAATTGTGAATGGGAAGCATAGTGTTGGGTTTCATTTATTTGAATCTCCTTGTTTAAATGTAAAGGGTTGTCTCATGGTGGGTTTCTTGCTTCTTAACACCCACGGTTGTGCAATGTGGAATGTTACAAAACAATATGAATGTCTTCAAATTAACACATTCCATTCTTGTGTTTTAATTTTAGTTGATTGAAAAAAAAATTGCACAAAATAATTGTGAATGGGAAACACACTGGTGGGTTTCAGGTATGTAAATATCCTTGCTTAAATGGAAAGGTTTGTATCATAGTGGGTTGCTTACTTCTTAACACCCATGGTTTTGCAACATGGAATGTTACAAAATAGTATGAATGTCTTCCAATTCACACATTCCATTGTTGTGTTTTAATTTCAGTCAATTGAAAAAATAAGTGCACAAAATAATTGTGAATGGGAAACACAGTGCTAGGTTTCAGTTATTTGAATCTCCTTGTTTAAATGTAAAGGGTTGTCTCATGGTGGGTTACTTGCTTCTTAACACTCACGGTTTTGCAACATGGAATGTTACAAAACAATATGAATGTCTTCCAATTAACACATTCCATTGTTGTGTTTATTTTCAGTCAATTGAAAAAAAAAGTGCACAAAATAATTGTGAATGGGAAACACAGTGTTGGGTTTCAATTATGTGAATCTCCTTGTATAAATGTAAAGGGTTATCTCATGGTGGGTTGCTTTCTTCTTAACACCCATAGTTTTTCAACATGGAATGTTACAAAATAGTAAGAATTTCTTCGAATTCACACATTCCATTGTCGTGTTTTAATTTCGGCCAATTGAAAAAAAATGTGCACAAAATAATTGTGAATGGGAAACACAGTGTTGGGTTTCAATTATTTGAATCTCCTTGTTTAAATGTAAAGGGTTGTCTCATGGTGGGTTGCTTGCTTCTTAACACCCACGGTTGTGCAACGTGGAATGTTACAAAACAATATGTATGTCTTCAAATTAACACATTCCATTCTTGTGTTTTAATTTAAGTCGATTGAAAAAAAAAAGTTTAGAAAATAATTGTGAATGGGAAACACATTGTTGGGTTTCAATTATGTGAATCTCCTTGTTTAAATGGAAAGGGTTGTCTCATGGTGGGTTGCTTGCTTCTTAAAACACACGATTTTGCAACATGGAATGTTACAAAATAATATGAATGTCTTCCAATTCACACATTTCATTGTTGTGTTTTAATTTCAGTCGATTGAAAAAAGAAGTGCAAAAAATAATTGTAAATTGGAAACATAGTGTTGGGTTTCAGTTATTTGAATCTCCATGTTTAAATGTAAAGGGTTGTCTCATGTTGGGTTGCTTGCTTCTTAGCATCCACAATTTTGCAACATGAAATGTTGCAAAATAGTATGAATGTCTTCTAATTCGCACATTCCGTTGTGTTTTAATTTTAGTCGATTGAAAAAAAAGTGCACAAAATAATTGTGAATGGGAAACATAGTGTTGGGTTTCAATTATTTGAATCTCCTTCTTTAAATGTAAAGGGTTGTCTCATGGTGGGTTGCTTGCTTCTTAACATCCACAGTTTTACAACATGGAATGTTAAAAAACATTATGAATGTCTTTCAATTCACACATTTCATTGTTGTGTTTTAATTTCAGCCGATTGAAAAAAGAAGTGCAGAAAATAATTGTAAATGGGAAACACAGTGTTGGGTTTTAGTTATTTCAATCTCCCTATTTAAATGTAAAGGGTTGTCTCATGGTGGGTTGCTTGATTCTTAACACCCATGGTTTTGCAACATGGAATGTTACAAAACAGTATGAATGTCTTCCAATTCACACATTCCATTCTTGTGTTGAACTTTTAGATGATTGAAATAATCAAGTGCAAAAAATAATAGTGATTTGGAAAAAATAGTGTTGGGTTTCAGTTATTTGAATGTCCTTGTTTAAATGTAAATGGTTATCTCATGGTGGGTTGCTTTCTTCTTAACACCCACGGTTTTGCGACATGGAATGTTAGAAGACTGTATGAATTTGCTTCCAAATCACACATTCCATTGTTGTGTTTAAGTTTCACTCAATTGAAAAAAAAAAGTGCAGAAAATAATTGTAAATGGGAAACATAGTGTTGGGTTTTAGTTATTTGAATCTCTTTGTTTAAATGTAAAGGGTTGTCTCATGCTGGGTTGCTTGCTTCTTAGCACCCATGGTTTTGCAACATGGAATGTTACAAAATACTATGAATTTCTTCCAAATCAGAAATTCCATTGTTGTGTTTAAATTTGAGTTGATTGAAAATAAAAGTGCACAAAATAATTGTAAATGGGAGATCATAGTGTTCAGTTTCAGTTATTTGAGTCTCCCTATTCAAATGTAAAGGGTTGCTCATGGTGGGTTGCTTGCTTCTTAACACCCATGGTTTTACAACATGAAATGCTACAAAACCATATGAATGTCTTCCAAATCACACATTCCATTGTTGTGTTTAAATCTTGCACCATTGAAAAAAATTGTTGCACAAAATAATTGCAATTGGGAAAACACAGTGTCGGGTTTTAGTTATTTCAATCTCCCTATTCAAATGTAAAGGGTTGTCTCATGGTGGGTGGGTTGACAATTAACACCCACGGTTTTGCAACATGGAATATTACAAGATAGTATGAATTTCTTTGAAATCACAAATTCCATTGTTGTGTTTTTAATTTTTGCATGATTGTAAAAATAGTGTACAAAATATTTGTAATTCAGAAAACATAGTGTTGGGTTTTAGTTATAAGTACATTTTATTTGTACGTTTGGAGCAACTGCTTCCTTATCATCCCTTAGGACAGTAACGTCCATTTTTTGGATAGAGTTTGAATGTCTTCAATACTTGTCTATAGCTTTGCAACTGCTCTTTGGTTAGCTTGGAGAGTTTCTTTCTCATTAGAGAATTCAAAGGTTTTTTGTTTGATAAGTTATTTACAAAACTTGTCTACCATTTCACACATGGCTTTCATGTCTGTAGCCAATTGTTTCTCTTTTTTTGGAATGAAATCCTTTTCTTGTTTACACAATACGAATGTAATGAAAGGAACATCTTCAAAATATAAAACAAGTCATAACTAGACTAGACATTGTGTTTGAACTTTCTGTAATTAATAAACTATAGGAATGTTGGAAAACACTGTGGGTTGTACTTTCGATATGTTTGCTTGTTGTAAAGTGAAGGGTGGAATTTTTTACTTTTGTGCTTGATGTTCTTTTTTTGGTCATGTTTTAGTTTTATGTTCACATATGTTTGACTTCATTGACTCATTTTTTTATCACCAGATGCAATGATCATGTTTTTTTCTTTTCACATTGTTGGTAGCCATAGAATTAATTACATATTATTTGCATTAGGCTTATAGGCTACATAAAAAGTTGCAGGTTGGACTTCCCATCCGGTTGTTCAACCTACACCTTTTTAATTCATGCATTGGCATATACGCTTTTGTTGGTCATGTTTACTCACCCCATATGGAAGGGTCAATATCACAACATGCCTGCTTAGGTAAAACAGGTTTGTACACCCCATATACTATGACGTCTTATTCTTATGTCTCGTGTGATTTAACATGTGGTCTTTATGTCTGCTTCGAGGTTACAGTAGACACTGTTTTTTCCAACATTCATTGGTTGACATCATGGTTGATGGGAAAATTTGCACATGTATGACTTTCTTGATTCACTCCATTACTGATTCATGATTTTGTCAACAGATGCAAAAAAAAAAATATTCTTTTGGTGTTGCTGGCACCAATGGATGCACATTTATTTACATAGAATGTTCTAAAAGGTTTTGGTTGCCCTGTAACCTTTCCTCTCCATTAACACATACACATTCACCACAACCAAGGTATCTTCCCTAATACATCCATTCTTGGAAATGTAGAATTAATTACATAGTTTTATGCACATTGCACTCATACGCCACATACAAAGTTGTAGGTTGAACCACTCATCGTGTGGTTCAACCTTCACTTCCTTTTTTCATGAACTTCTAGATGCGCCTTTGTTGCATATGTTAAGACCCCCTAAATGAAAGGTTGAATATCACAACATGCCTCCTCAGGTAAGAGAGGTTTGTACACCACATATTCTCTGAAATCTTTGTTATATTTACATGCGGGGTTGTGGTCTTTATGTTAGCGTGGAGTTCATCTACATGTTGTGTTTTCCAACTTGTATTCGCTTACATCATGGTTGATAGAAAATTTTACACCTTTATAACTTTCCTCATATACTCCATTACTGATTCATCTTTTTTTCAACAGATGCAAGAAACATGTTATCATTTTGGCGTTGCTCGCAACAATGGATGCACTTATTCTTTTTACATACAAGGTTTTCATCAAAGTTTTTTCTTGCCCTCTAACCCTTCCTCTCCTTTAACACTTACACACACAACACAACCAACGTATATTCCCATGATAATACATTTGTTGTTTCCATTGTATAATTAATTACATACTGTGATGCATGTTACACTCCTACGCCACATACGAAGTTCTACATTGAACCACTGAAAGTGTGGTTCAACCTTCACTTGTTTATTTCCTTAATTGCTAGAAGTTCTTTTTCTCATCATGTTAAGTCACACAAAATGGAAGGCTGAATATCACAACATGCTTCCTCAGGTAAAAGAGGTTTGTACACCCCATATTCTCTAAAATCTTTGTTATATTTACATGCGGGGTTGCGGTCTTCATATCAGCGTGGAGGTTCATCTACACGCTGTGTTTTCCAACTTGCATTCGCTTACATCATGGCTCATAGAAAATTTTACACCTTTATACCTTTACTCATACACTCCATTACTAATTCATCTTTTTTTCAACATATGCAAGAAACATGTTATCATTTTGGCATTGCTAGCAGCAATGGATGCACTTATTCTTTTTACATACAAGGTTGTCATCAAAGGTTTTGCTTGCCCTCTAACCCTTCCTCTCCTTTAACACTTATACATGCAGCACAACAACATATCTTCCCACAATAATACATCTGTTGTTTCTATTGTATAAGTAATTACCATCAATGGTATGTGCATCCCTCTGGGTTGAACCATTGATCGCTTAATGGTTCTTCGCCGCTATTCATTTCTGTTTGTAGATGTGCTTTTTCTCCTCATGTTAAGTCACATAAAATGGAAGGTTGAATATCACAACATGCCTCCTAAGGTAAAAGAGGTTTGTACACCCCATATTCTCTGGAATCTTTGTTATATTTACATGCGGGGTTGCGGTCTTTATGTTAGCGTGGAGGATCATCTACACGTTGTGTTTTCCAACCTACAATCGCTTACATCATGGTTCATAGAAAAATTTGTAGTTCTATACCTTTCCTCATACTCTCCATTACTAATTCATTTTTTTTCAACAGATGCAAGAAGCGTGTTATCATTTTGGTGTTGCTCGCAACAATGGATGCACTTTTTTTTTTTCTCTTCCATACTAGGATGTCATCAAAGGTTTTTCTTGCCATTTTTTGTTGTTGTTTTCTATGTCCACCTGTACGTTGAGATAGATTGTCTGATTTCTAGCTTACATTTGTGTTATATTTTATGTGTAGCTTGATTGAATCTATCACCTTTAATTTTCCTCGGTTGAAGTCAACAACCTCGTATTGGTTTCATGCGGGTGACAACTATGCAAGAACATTTCATCTATGTTTAATGAATGGTTTATTTATTTTTCTTCACACAATCCACACTAATGTTAAATATTCATCCAATTTTGTCATTTCTTAGAATGGGGAGAGGTTTGAAATGGAAGAAGCAAGACGAATTGCAGGTGCAAGATGTACAAAATGGAGGCTCTCCTTTTTCGTCTTCCGATTTGGAATGGGCTACTATTTCCATCAACAAGGATAAGGTCCCTGACCTTGTTGCAGCGATTCCTCTTACGAGGCTTTATCATTTCATTTGTAGTGAAATGTCCGTTGAAGGTTTCGAAACCAAATTTGTGGACAAGAAAATAAGAGAAGCTATCGCCTCCTGTCTCGTTGATGACAAAACTTATGGCAAAACAATTTTCTATCAGAGGTTTGTATCTTTCGACATTCATTTCTATGGTCAAATGATATTTTACTCTCCTTGGTTCAACATGATGAGATGATCCATTTCTCATAGCTACTGGTGTCAATACGGTTCTCAAGACAATAGAGGCCAACCTCCACCAGAGAAGAAACCACATAAGACTTTTATACAAATGTGAGGTTGTCAATACCACTTCATGGTGAAGGTTATGAATGGAAAACCTGATGTTGCCTATATTATCTACAAAGAAATGTTCCACGTTGATAAAAAAGGTCAATATTTCCATGGCATTCATGACACAAGTGGAGAGAAGCATTCTATGTTTTCAGCTAATCTATCTGCAAAGTGCAAAAACTATATTGAAAGCCTTTTGCTCATGGATGTCAATGTCAATGCAATAATGGATAGACACATCAATGATCCTGTCTTATGTGGCATGATGTCCAAGAGAGATCAATTCCTTACAAGAAAGGATGTAATGAATGCCTGGTGAAAGGTGTGTTCCACTCACACACAAAAACACAAAGTCAATTCGACAAGTATCCTACTATGGAGTGGAGAGGAATTTGACAACTTCTTCTACTTTCAACAACCCAATGGGAACAATACACCTTTTGTTATTGGGATTCAGACACCATGGATGCTGGATAGGATGGTTACCCACTCGCACAATTCATTCATCTCGATGGATTCCACATTTGCAACTAACAAATATGGGGTGAGGCCTTACAAACATTGACAAATAGTTCTTCATGTTTTCAATGATCTTGCTAGCTATAAACTTGAAAATTCTCACACTGAGTTGTTCTCTCTACAGTATCCATTGTATATTGTCCTCATTTTTGATGAGCAATAGAGTGGTGTGTCAGTTGCGTGGGTTGTCTCCTCACAAAACAAGATTGAGGACATCTTTGCGTGGCTATGTGTATTGCATGACCGTGGAAGAATAGCCAGGCCTGATTGGAGAATCAATGCATTCTTAATTGATGATGCGACTGCAGAAATCCAAGCCATACAATATGTGCATCCCTTTCTTCATTTCTCTACCTTTCTCATTTGGTATTCATTTTCAATGCCACTATCTCATGTAGTTACGTGGTAAACAATATTGTTTGTATTGTCTATTAGGGCTGTCTTTCAATGTCGCGTGCTTCTATGCCTTTGGCATGTCAAAAGGGCTTGGCTAAAGAATGTATATAAGTATGCAAAGCTATCATGATGGCAATCAGTGACACCGAAGATTGCGTCACTCAGCTATTGAACTCTTTTTTTAGGAGTTCAATGATCAACCTCAATTCTTAGAGTACTTCAACAAGACCTGGTGCAAAGGAGAAGGTCAAATTGGTGAGTTGAAAATTTTTGTCACCTCACAGGATTCACACCATTCAAATTATTTGATGTCACCTCTAATACATTGTGGTTTACTTGACTATTGGATTTTTTTTCACAGCCATGTGGGCAAAAAATTGCAAACTATTCCCACATGCCAATCGGGATATGAATGCAACCATTGAGTTGTACCCTTGCACACTCAAAACTCGGTACTTGTGTGATCATTCAAAAAAACGCACAAGGAGAATGGACTATTTGTATTACACACTTGTGTATAAAATGGAACCATTCTATAGGCAAAAGGAAAAGTTTCAGCATTATGGTTTTTTGACGAACCAAAAGTGTTTAAATATGTGATCTAGTGTGGAGCAGGCCAAGGAAATTTCAGATGATGACTGTATTCCCGATGAAACAAATCCTGTATAGTACTGGGTGAAAAGTCAAAGTAGGCCAACACACTACCTTGTTCAGAAATTTGGGGAGCACCTTTTTGTTTGTGACTGCCCTTGGAGTTTTTAGGGGAACACTTGCAAACATGTCCTCAAGGTTGTTGAATTGATGAAAAGATCATCTGTCATTGAAGGGGTCATCCACGGTAAGTGAATTTAAATTTGAATTGTGTTACGTTATGGGTGTCAATTGTGTTTTTCCTTCTCTACCGTGTAATGCAAATTTCTTTTGTGTGGTCATTTAGACAGGGGAGGTGAACCAATTAATATAGGGATGGATTTGAACGAGACATTGTCATAGGGGGTCGTAGAGGAAAATAATCCTAATGTTCTCACCCCTACGCAAGCTCCTTCTATCACTCATGTATATGATGAACATGTGATGACAATGTCTCTTTGGAATGACACAACAAACTCTTGAAGAAAGTGATACGTACACTTCCACAATCTCTACAATAGGTGCAATCATATGCAGAATGCATGGATAGGTTTCTAGAGGACCTACAACAATAAAATACATTGTCATTTGAATTCATTTCAGATCCTAATGAAGGTGCAACTAGCACCGTTCGCATGCGTCCATGGTTTAGTGAAAGCAAGGATCGCCGTCGACATCGAACCTAGCGTATGAATCATTCTACACAACATTCAAATCACCGAACCCCTGTGGATGACTCCTTTCCCTTGCCCGTGAACAATAGTTTGAATCTGAATGTCAATATCCAATGTCAAACTTCAGGCACAACTGCTATGGATGTGGCAGAGGATACAACATCTAATACGGCTGACTATGACAAAACCCATTTCAATTTATATATTGTAATACAAAATTGTATTATAGATTTTTTTTTCCAATATGTGCTTGTACCATGTTATAAACTTTCTGATATCTTTTTGGGCTATTTTTGTTCACTTCAGCATTCCAATCTTGGGAAAGGAGTCCTCGTCGGCGACTGTCTTTCGTGAGTGTAAACCCAATGGAAGGTATGGTTCTTATTTAATAAATTTTCTTACATAAGTCCAATTTTTGGTATGATGTTATGCAATACCATGCTCTAAGAAGTGTATCTATTGAATCATGTAGGGGAAGAAAACCATTCAATGTTTGGTTGCTCATCTTTAGAGAATACACAAGTTTTCCAATGAAAAAGGATGCGTACAAGTTGGGAATTGAGGAAAGTGCATTCAATGGGGCTCAAAGTTTGTTCCTAAAGCATGGGTAGACATTTCTAAACATGTTTCATTCAGTGGAAGAGCATGGGAAGGTTTGGAATACAATACTCTATTAAACCCTCATTTGTTAGAGTTTTTTTTGTGCATAAAGTAAGGGTTTAGTAGATCAGCGTTTTCTTGACTATTCCCAAAAGTAGATGATACCTAAGTTTTTAGACTTGTTAAAGGATTGTTTGAATTCGTTAGGTTTTTTGATGAGGCAACATTAACCAATTACCGAAACTAGCACATCCACAATTACTTTTGGAAGATACGGTTCCCAACACACTTTTTCACTAAACCCTCATTTTGAGCCATTTTCATGAGGCTTTTATGGAATTAAATGTTCCCAAGTTTCCCAAACTCTAAACACTCTTCAAACGCGAAAAATTAAGCCTACAAAAACTTAATCTTACCTTCAACTTTGCTGCCCCTAGGTTTGATAGACATTCCCTTACTAAAAGTGAGGTTTCAGGTTAGGGTTTCATCAAAAAGGTGAGGGCAGCAATACCCCTTCTTATTTTAAGCATGTATAGGCATCAATAAAGGTGTTTGACTTGGTTTGAAGGTTTGAGAAAGAGTGGAATATAGTTTTCCAAGTTACCCTCATGTGAATGGCTTCAAATAAGGGTTTCTTGAATAGGCGTTTGGGGAAGACAGTCTCTGCAAACCAAGGGTGGATTTGGTGGTTAAGAGTTTCAGATAGTTAAATTGAAAAATTTGACTCTGCTGACCTACAATGAATTTTTTTTTTCTTACAGCCTACATAAAATAAGAAGTGACTGAAAACGTAGTCTTTTTTCCATCCTGCAACTATGATGTGCATTTTGTGTTCCTAACACGTATGAACATATATTGAAATGGATTATTTTGCTGAAGGTAAGGGTTGTCATAAAAGAAGGTGAACTTCAAAACATTGTTCTCTTACAGTCTACTTAAAAGAAGAAGTCAGTCACCTCCCAGTGTGTTTTCCATCATCCAACTGTTATGTGCTTTTTCTTATCAAAACATATGAAGACATATTGAAATGGAATGTTTGCTGAAAGTAAGGGTTATCATCTATCAAGAAGGTGAGCTTCATAACATTGTTTTGTTACAGTCTGCATAAAATCAACAGTGTCTCACAACCTGGTGTGTTTTCCACATCTGAAACTATTATGTGCATTTTCTGTTTGAAACATATGAAGAGATAGTCAAATGGAATGTTTAGTGAAAGTATGGTTTTCATGTATCAGCATACTATTTTTAGTTATGAAATGGGAAGCAATGCTTTTAGTTAGAAAGATACACAAGTGCAATGAATATAATCAATGATATGAATAAAAGCTACAAAAATATTTTTTCTACATTTCATTGCTTCAACTCATCTGATTGCAACAAATATAATGTTGACATTATTTTCTATGTTGGAAAAGACATTGTTTGTACATAGTGTGCGTGTTTCTAATTAGATAATGTTGTTGTATGTGCTGAAATTTTCATTGTCTTTCCTTTCAGGCATTGTTCTTCCTGCTGTTCGACTCGTGCGTTGCCATATGCCCATTCGAGATACTGCACGTGCTGCCTCATTCAGTTCCAAAGAATAGGTACAATCTCTTCAGTGCTAACATTATCTATATCTTCCACTTTGCTCACTTATTTTTCACTATTTCCATTGCATTGACAATATATTTCTAATTAGAGAATGCAGGTGTACCTTCTAACAAAGTTGTTTTGTCTTTCATTTCAGGAATTTGAGTACCTCCTGCTGTAGTTCTATAGAAGATGTCCCATAGTTCATGAGCATGGGTGGCTAGTTGGTTGACCAACTACCACCCCTGTCTCCCATGCAATATTCTTGCTCGAATTGAGGAATTGAGCCTCCCATACAGCTTGCGAGAAAAGATGTTAACGAGAATTAATAGAAAGGGGTCAAACCACATAGATTTGCATTATGATAATTATGCTCACTTCTTCAACAACGTCTTTGGTTTATGGGAACATATGGGCATGAAAGTTTAATATTACAATCTCGAAATAGAGATTGTCAATTTATGTGATTGGCCAACGTCTCTTTACCATGAAATTCGAGACCTTTTCCTAGTTGGTTGCATCTGGAAGGTGTGCATTAGACCAACAGTTATAATACGCAAGCACAATCTTACGGACTAGTTGAGCATGAGGTTTATGAGATTCCTCAAGGGGGAATCTATAATTAGTAATCACATAGGTCCTCTGGAGGAATGGTTGTTGGTTGTGTTCAAATTCAACCACATTGTCAGGTTTGAGATCCAGAGTGTCAAGCCCTCCTTCAGGTTGCTACATGCAAATTACGGGGTGCCAACATTGTATGCTATAAAGTCCACCTTAACAATCAGAGTGCGGAAAATTCTTCTAGATGCCGAGAACACAAAGATTATACCCATTCATAAATGGTTGACATAGTTTTTAGTGTTAGCAGTATTAAATGTGGATTGTAATTTTCTTCAGTAGTTCTCTGTGTTTTCCATTCTGCAACTTTTCTTGTGCATCTTCTCTTCGAAACGTATAAGGATATTGAAATGGAATGTCTACTACAAGTAATGGGTTGTTAGAAAATATGAAGGTGAACTATAATACACTACTTTCTTACAATTTGCATAACAGAAACTGTTTTCTTAGAACAATATTTCAGAGGTGAGGGAAAACCCTTCGTGTTTTCCATTCTGAAACATTTTTTTCTGCACAGTGTGTTCCAAACGTATAAGGAAATTGAAATGGGATGTTTCCTGCAAGTAAGGGTTGTAATAAAATATGAAGGTGAAATTAAATACACTGTTTTCTTAGACTCTATAGAATAGAAAGTGTTGTCATTGATATAATACTAAAAAAATGAATGACATACTCTATTTTTTAGTTTTTTTCCTACATTTTCTATGTTTAAGGCCATTGTACGGCCATATTCTGGGGATAAATCATCTCCTCCTCCATTGTACATGATAGCCCTCTGAGTCTACTTTATGATTCATTTCCTTTCATACAATCCATTTCGAATTCTCAAAGATATTGAAGTTTTTCTCCAGGTGGCTAAAACCCTGAGTTAGGGTAAAAAGTGTATATTAAAAATTTCGCTTGTCATATTTGCACCATTTGAATCTCTTGAAAATTGGTGAGAGGATTTTTTGATGAGTATTCTAAATGATGTGAATATTGAAGAGCATGGTAAGGTGGTTTTGGGCAGCTATCATGAAGCCCAAGGTTTGCAAAAAATGTGTAAAATCTGTAAATGACTGTGTACATTGGTGACTTAATGGGTTTTGTTTCTAGAATATGAGTCCTTGTTCTCTCATTTTGTTTTGGCAAAGGTTTGTGGGCATAGGTGACTCCATTCCAAGATAGGGATTGCTGAATTTATGAGTTTATCGAGACCATTTATTGACTGTCCTCTCAAGAGAGAGTTGTCAGAAGGCCTATATTGAACAGTATTTGGAGTGTTTCGAATTTCCTTCCTTAAAAGGCTAAAAAGACATTGAAGAGTCATTCAAACTATGTTACAAGTGTAAGA
This sequence comes from Sequoia sempervirens, assembly GCA_007258455.2. Classification (NCBI taxonomy): domain Eukaryota; kingdom Viridiplantae; phylum Streptophyta; class Pinopsida; order Cupressales; family Cupressaceae; genus Sequoia; species Sequoia sempervirens. Next base: position 10,234,235 of record VDFB02270651.1, on the reverse strand, counting down.
GACTCCTTTGTCGTTGGTTAAAGTGTTCTGACTAGTCTACAAGAGGTTTTTTGTGCATATTGTGTTCAAAATGTATGACGGTATTGAATTGGAATGTTTGCTGCAAGTAAGGGTTGTTATAAAATATGAAGGTGAACTTCAATACACTGTGTTCTTACAGTCTGCAGAACATAAAGTGTTGTCTTGCTAGAAGAATTAGGAAGTGAGGGACAACCCTCTGTGTTTTCCATAGTGCAACTTGCTTTTTTCTTTTCCATGTGCAACTTTTGTTGGAGGCAATGGAAGTTATAAAATATGAAGGTGAACTTCAATGCGTTGTCTTCCTACAATGTGCATAACTCTAACTGTTGTCTTTGAAGAAGAATTGAAAAGTGTGGTAAAACCCTATGTGTTTTCCATCCTGCAACTTTATTTTTCTACATCTTGTGTTTGAAATGTATAATAGTATTGAAAGGGAATGTTTGTTGCAAGTAAGGGTTGTTATAAAATATGAAAGTGAACTTCAATACACTGTGTTCTTATAGTCTGCAGAATAGAAAGTGTTGTCTTGCTAGAAGAACTGGGAAGCAAGGGACTACCCTCTATGTTTTCCATAGTGCAACTTGCTTCTTCTTTTTTTCCCTGTGAAACTTTTGCTGGAGGCAACAGAAGTTATAAAATATGAAGGTGAACTTCAATACGTTGTCTTCCTGTGGTGTGCATAACTCTAACTGCTATCTTTGAAGAAGATTTGAAAAGTGTGGTGAAACCCTATGTGTTTTCCATCTTGCAACTTTCTTTTTGTGCATCTTGTGTTCGAAATGTACAACGGTATTAAAAGGGAATGTTTGTTGCAAGTAAGGGTTGTTATAAAACATCAAGGTGAACTTCAATACAATGTGTTTTGAAAGTCTGCATAACTAAAAGTGTTGTATTTGAAGAAGAATTGGGAGGTGAGGAACAACCCTCTGTGTTTTCCATCGTGCAACCTTTTTTTTCTTTTTTCTTTTTTTTGTGGAAATTTTGCTGCAAGCAAGGCCAGTTATAAAATATGAAGGCGAACTTCACTACATTTTCTTCGTACTATGTGCATAACACTAACTGTTGTCTTTGAACAAGATTTGAAAAGTATGGGAAAACCCTCTGTGTTTTCCATCCTCCACCTTTTTTTTTGTGCATCTTGTGTTCGAAATGTATAATGGTATTGAAAGGGAATGTTTTACTGCAAGTAAGGGTTGTTATAAAATATCAAGGTGAACTGCAATACAGTGTGTTCTGAAAGTATGCATAACTAAAAGTGTTGTATTTGAGGAAGAATTGAGAGGTGAGGGACAACCTTCTTTGTTTTGCATCCTGCAACCTTTTTTTTCTTTTTCTTTTTTTTGTGGAACTTTTGCTGCAAGCAAGGCCAGCTATAAAATATGAAGGTAAACTTCACTACAAGATTTAAAATTTTTGGGGAAAACCCTCTGTGTTTTCCATCGTCCACCTTTTCTTTTTTGTGCATGTCGTGTTTGAAATGTATAACGGTATTTAAAAGGAATTCTTGCTGCGAGTAAGGGTTGTTATAAACTAAAGTGTTGTATTTCAAGAAGAATTGAGATGCGACAAACTACTCTATATTTTCCATCGTGCAATTTTATTTTTTTTGTGTGCAACTATTGCTGGAAGCGAGGGCAGTTATAAAATATGAAGGCGAACTTGAATACAATGTCTTCTTGTGGTGTGCATAACACTACTTTTCACTTTAAAGAAGATTTGAAAAGTGTGTGACAACCCTATGTGTTTTCCATCCTGCAGCTGTTATGTAAAATTTGTGTCCGCAACATATGAATAGATATTCAAATGGAGTGTTTTGATGAGAGTAAGGGGTCTTAGAAAACTAGAATGTGAACTTCAAAACATTTGTTTTTTACAACCTACAAAAAATAGGAAGTGAGCCACAACCCATTATGTTTTCCATGATGCAACTATTATGTAAAGTTTTTCTTCGACACATATCAATAGATATTGAAGAAGAGTATTTTGCTAAAAGTAAGGGTTGTCAAGGAACAATGGCATCAACTTCAAAACATTCCTTTCTTACACCCTGCATAAAATAAGAAGTGAGCCACAATGCAAATTATATGTAAATTTTGTGTTCGAAACAGAAGAGCAAATATTCAAGAAGAGTGTTTTACTGAAAGTAAGGGTTGTCAAAAAATAGGAAGGTGAACTTCAAACCATTCTTTTCTTAGATTCTGCATCAAATAAGAAGTGAATCACAACCCACAGTGTTTTCCAACATGTGACTGATATGTGCATTGTGTGTTCCAAACATAAGAACATATATTGAAATGGAAAGTTTGGTGAAAGCAAGGGTTGTCATAAAAAAAAGAAGGCGAACTTCAAAGCAATGTTTTGTTAAAGTCTGCATAAAAGAACACGGTCATTCAAGAAGAATTTAGAAGACAATCACAACCCAGTGTGTTTTCCATAATGCAACTATTATGTGCAATTTTCTATTGGAAAGGTATCAATAGATATTGAAATCGAATATTTTCTGAAAGGGGTCTTAAAAAATATGAAGGTCATGAAATCTGCAAGAACATAGTCTTATATTTTATTTAATTAAGAGCAGTAAACACTTTTGACCCAGATCTATGAACCGGTGAGGTCACAAATGAGGGAGGACACTATCGTACAATGGAACTCTTGGTAGAAGACCGCAGTCTTGAAACATACCAAAGTACTGTAATTCCACTCGATAATAGATAAAAAATAAGAGGATCGCATATAATGGAATTCGACACCATAATTATTCAATAAGTAGATGATCAAATATAATGTAATTCCACACCATAATTGTTCAATAGTTACATGATCAAAGATATTGACATGTGCTTACATTTGTAAGTAAGATGACATACATAAGTAAGTATTCATATCAAAGTAACTGACATAGGACAGTGCATTTTCCAACATTTCCAGCAATGCAAGCATTTAATTTGTTCCCATCACATGGAAAAAGGTAATGACATTTGTACTCAACCAACTAGTTATGAAAATTGAAAGTGGACTTGATTACATTATGGGAGCCAATAAAATATAAAACATTTCATGAAATATGAAAGTGGACATAAATGCATTTATTCAACGTCATAAATAATTACTGATCAGAAAGAAATAACTAACAAGGGACAGTGTGTTTTCCAAAATTGTAATCACTACAAGCACTTTATGTGTTCCAATCACATGGAAAAAGGAAATATGGAATTTCCACTCTACCTAATAGTCATTCTAAAAATTGAAAGTGGACTTCATTTCTTTTTGGGAGAGTAGGAAATGAAGACTTGTTGAGAATCAAATAATAGACAAGGGATAGTGTGTTTTCCAAAATTGCAACCAATATAAGCATTTTATTTGTTACAATGACATGAAAAAGGGAAAAACCCTAGCTAAACTCTACCAAAACCTTCATGTAAAAATTCAAACCGAAATTCACTTCATTTTTGGAGCGTGTGAAATAAAAACTTTGCGTAAGGAAAATAGTCAGAGGGTACAGTGTGTTTTCCAACAGTGCAAGGAATGCAAGCATTTTACTTGTTCCGATCACATGGAAAATGGAAATCTTCCATCTCCACCCTAGCAAATAATTTCTCTAAAAATTCAAAGTGGACTTCATTGCATTATTGGTCGTAACGAAAGAAATACTTATCATAACAAAATAACTGACAGGGGACAGTGTGTTTTCCAAGACTGCAAACACTGCTACCATTTTATTTGTTCCAATCACATGGAAAAAGGAAATATGCACAGTCAACGAAATACTTGTTCTAAAAATTGAAAGTGGACTTCATAACATTCTTCATCGTAACGAAACAATTACAAAGCTATGAAAAGTCTGATATGAAATGGATAAAAATTATGTGTTTCAATATATGTTCAACATATAATGTTCCAATATATGTGTTCCAATTATTTATGAAATTAGTATACATGTTCAACATAGTTGTTCAATAATCAAATAATTAGAGAGACCCATGAAAATTATCCTATCAAATGTTTAACAACATAGTATTCAAACATATGAAAATGGTCTATCTCTACACCACAACTATTCAATAATCAAATTATGAAACTGACAATGCAGAAAATGTATTTGAAGCCTATCTCATTCATTCCTATGATGCTTATTCTTTGCAATGGAGTTCATGCCTACGTAATATATGGCATGTTTCTTAGGGTCCTTGTGTATTTTGGGAGGGGTGATTCCAATTCCACGAACCCTCACAGATGATGAACGTGAAACGACAGATTTCTTCATAGGTTGTGCTTTGTCCTTGGGAAATTTAGCACCTTCACCCTATAGCAACCAATTAATGAGAATTAATGTATGCATGGAAACAATATACATAGTATGATATATATATATATATAAAACATATCATTTATGTGTACCTTTGGAACAAAATGCTTCATCTCAGAGAGCTTTCATATGACGAAGCTTCCCACACACTCTTCAACGGTCTCTACGCCAGGATGTGGAAAAGGCACGTAGTGTTCACCAGCAATGGCCTCAACAATGTTGACTCTGACACAATTGTATGGGTGTTGAAAGTAGTGGGTCTAAGCATTTTTGGCGACAATATGTACAATGCCTTTGGCAACCCGTTTACACAGCCTTCAAAGGTTGACATGATCACCGACCTTAAAATTTATGCCCTTGAACTCTATCATCTATTCATCCATTAGATTTTCCTACAATGGAAACACCATTGACGTGAAGCATAATTGAAGGAACATTCAAAGATTCATAAAGAAATAAGATAAAAAGCATGGAAGTGTGTTGGGTCTGATACTGATATAGATGGCACACCGCAGCTCTCCCCATACCCATGTCCATCTTTATTGCCATCACCCCCTTGTAGGCCAGGACTCTCCTCATCCTCGTGTCTATCTTTATTACCCTCTGCTAGTTGCAAACCAGTGCTCTCCTTGTACCCATTTCCATCTTTATTACCCTCTCCCACTTGCAAGCTAGTGCTCTCCCCGTCCCCGTGTCCATCTTTATTACCCTCTCCCACTTGCAAACTAGTGTTCTCCCCATCCCTGTGTCCATCTTTATTGCCATCTCCCCCTTGTAGGCCAGCGCTCTGCTCATCCCCATTTCCATCCTTATTACCCTCTCCCAATTGCAAGCCAGTGCTCTCCTTGTCCCCCTGTCCATCATTGTTGCCATCTCCCTCTTGTAGGCTAGTGCTCTCCTTAGCCCCATGTCCATCTTTATCACTCTCTCCCACTTGCAAGCTAGTGCTCTCCCCGTCCCCATGTCCATCTGTGTTACCCAATTCCACATGCAAGCCAGTGTTCTCCCCATCCTGATGTCCATCTCTATTACCCTCTCCCACTTGGAGGCTAGTGCTCTCCCCGTCCCCATGTCCATCTTTATTCCCTTCCCCACTTGCAGGCCAGGGGTCTCCCCATCTGCATGTCCATCTCTATTAACCTCTCCCATTTCAATTGCAATGACATGGTTGATTAGGTCAAGGTCGACACTCCGTTGTTCATCCTTGCCCTGTAATAGCAGGAATTCAAAGGTCATTTCAAATTGAGCTGCATGCAAAAAAATCATTAAAATAATCAAAACAAACATTAAATAAAAGAATTGGAATTCACCATTTCTTCTAGTTCGTCCATGTCAAGGCACCTTGACACTTTTGACCGTATATGCTCATTCTTCTTCTTCTTCTTCTCAACATTCTTAGATGGCGGGTTGGGAGGAACAACATCATCTTGTTCTTCCATGGCATCTGCTTTGTCTTCCCTTGAACTCGGTTGGAGGGCAGGATTCCATTGTTCATCGTTGGCCTGTAATAGCAGGAATTGAAACATCACATCACATTCAGATGCATGCAACAAATTCATTGAAATAATGAAATAAAACATTAAATAGAAGATTTTGAAATCACCGTTTCTTCTCATTTCTTCTTATGAGGGCGTGAGGAATATTTAGATTCTATACACTCCTTCTTCCTCTGAACATTGGTAGATGGGGGGTTGGGAGGAACAACATCATCTTCTTCTTCCATGTCCTCAGCTTCGTCATCGAAATCAATAGTATCATGTTGGAGGGAAGGACTCGGTTGTTCATCATTCACCTGTAATAGCAGGAATTGAAACGTCACATGAAATTCAGATGCATGCAACAAATTCATTGAAATAATCAAAACAAACATTAAATAGAAGATTTTGAAATCACCGTTTCTTCTCGTTTCTTCTTGTGAGGGCGTGAGGAATATTTAGACTATATATGGTCCTTCTTCTTCTTCTTCTTCTTCTTCTTCTCAATGGTATATGGTAGGTTGGGAGGTACAACATCATCTTCTTCTTCCATGGCATGTGCTTCGTCTTCAGAATCACAAGTATCCTTTTCAAGGGTAGGAGTCCATTGTTCATCGTTGCCCTGTAATAGTAGGATATGAAACGTCACATCAGATTCAGATGCAAACAACCAATTCATTGAAATAATCAAAACAAACATGAAATAGAATATTTGGAAATCACCTTTTGTTCTCTCTTCTTCTTGCGAGGGCAGAAGGAAACTTTAAACTGTATAGGGTCCTTCTTCTTCTAAATGTTATACAATAGGTTGGGAGGAACATCATCTTCATTCATGGCCTCCACTTCGTATTCCAACTCAAGAGTATCCTCTTCAAGTGTAGGACACACTATTCATCGTTCCCCTATAATAGCATGAATTGAAATGTCACATCAAATTCAGATGCGTGCAACGAATTAATTGAAATAATGAAAACAAGCATCAAATAGAAGATATTGAAATCACCATTTGTACTCATTTCTTCTTGTGAGGGTGTGAGAAAATTTTAAACTGTACATGCTTCTTCTTCTTCTCAGTGTTAGATAGGGGGTTGGGAGGAACAACATAAACTTGTGCTTCTGTGGGCAATGCTTCATCTTCCACAACAACAAAAACCTGCTCGAGGGCAGTAGTTTGTTGTTCATTTTTTTTATGTAATTGGAGGAATTGAAAGGTCGCATCAAACTCAAATGCATGCAACCAATTCATTCAAATAATCAAAACAAACATTAGATTAAACAAAATATTTTGAGATCACCATTTGTTGTCGTTTCTTCTGTACAAGCTGCCTTGAAACTTTCAACCGTGGACAATGCTTCTTGTGAATGTTAGATGCAGGGTTGGGAGGGACAACATCATCTTCGCCTTCCATGGGCACAACTTCCTCTAGGGAATGAACACTACTCTGCTCGGGGGAAGAAACTGCTTCTCAACCATCACCCTATCATGTCATGTAAGTTAACATTAATTGAACCTTGTATGCATCAGAACAGAAAATATGAAGCAAGGAAAATTCAGAATTAATAGTTTAGTTCGACATTACCAATCCTTCCCGTCACTTTCTCTCCTGCAATTGTAATATTTTTTTCCTTCTCTCCTTCCTCTTGTCACTATTGTATAATGCCATTTTCCTCTTCACCTCATCCTTTCCTTGTTGAGGAAGTTGAAGGAAGCTATGTTTCCTATATTTTGTACAGACACGTCTAATAACACGCTTTTGCTGCAAATGTTGTTGTAGATTCATTTGGTACTCTGTATTATCCACCTTCTTTAGAAGGTACTCTTTCAATTTATCAGGGGGAGGAGTGGGTTGGTTTGGTTCCCCCCCAATGTAGTTCGGCCACGCTTGGTGCCTCAAGAATAGGAAGGTAGTGATGTTGAAACCTATGCATGTTGAACACTCTCCAATCATAATACTTTCTCTTACATTCTTCTACAATACAATAATATATATATATCTACCATTCACCACTTCTCTTTTGTATTCAACAACAACCTACACAACAAATTTGGAAAAAAAAATCACTTAATATATTTGATATTCAAACAAATTGAATGCACAATATATACACACAACAAATGATGCAATAATTCAGTTATTATATCTACCTTCCCGTCCACCACATCACCCTGTGCTTCATTGGGTCCCTCTCCATCCTTCGGGTCTCCCTTCACATGCTTTACCTTGCAGTCATGGACTATGGCATGAGCGTGATGGTCTCCTTGATTATTTTCTTGAATAAAAGGAACGATATACTACCCAAGTCAGCATATTTGTAATAGACATGATATTTTGTAACTAAAATTATAAAGCATTCTCATTGATGCATAGGAAGGAAAGGGCAATTGGAAGTTCACAATCAATTACTAAAGACGTCGTTGCCTTAGGGTTCACCGTTTTCCTCAAACAAGGGGACTTCCTCCATACCATCATTGTTGCCTCTTGATTAAAAAATTCCCACTTTACAGTCAACATCGTAACCACTTATGAGAGATTAAAATTATACATTTTATTGCATCTTGTAATTACTAGATCTTACCTGCACCTTTCATAAACACGACCACCCCAAAGAAGATGCGCCACTACACACCCTTTCAGGTGTGTTGTCCATGTCAATGATATTGTTCAGTGTAGGTAGAAATTTCCCCTTTACTCCTTGCATCCTTGGTTTCCTGTAAACTATAAAATTGTTGCAAGTGTTATGGATAGTTAAAGTTCCAAAATTTATTGCACCATTTGTAGAATCAAGAATATCTATTTTCAATGAAAAGAAAAAATTTGAAATGCACAACCCACACTGTTGTAAAACATTATACAAGTAACCCACTATGCTTTACAACATGCAATTATTTTTCCCATTTATTTTTTTCAATCACATGAAGATAGTGAATTGCAATTTATACCATAACTAAGAGTTGTATTTTTTGGACGTTCCTTTTTTACATTCATACAGTCTAAATAAGAAAAGCTTTTCAAGACATTCAAACTGTTATCTGAATTTTTAGGTTGGAAAACACAGATTTTTATAAACCATGCAAACCACAAACTATTCTAAAACCCTTTACAAGAAACAACCCTATTGGTTACTCCCCCCACCTCAATTTGGTTAACAGGGTTTTCCATCGCTTCTCTATTCTTCTTGAAAGACAAGACTTTCTGTTATGTGGACTATAACAAAACACTGTACTGAGGTTCACATTCATATCTTATAACAACCCATTACATGCAACAAACATTCAATTTGAATATCATAATACGTTTCGAATAGAAGATGCACAAAAAAGTTATAGGATGGAAAACACACAGGGTTATCCCACATTTTTTAAATCTTCTTCAAAGACAACAGTTAGTGTTATGCACACCATAAGAAGACAATGTATTGAAGTTAGCCTTCATATTTTATAACTGCCCTTGCTTCCAACAAAATTTACACAAAAAAAAAAGAAAAAAAGTTGCACAATGGAAAACACAGAGGGTTGTCCCTCACTTCTCAATTCTTCTTGAAAGACAACACTCTCTATTATGTAGACTATAAGAACATGGTGTATTGAAGTTCACCTCCATATTTTATAACAACCCTTACTTGTAGAAAACATTCCATTTCAATACCGTTATACATTTCGAACACAATATGCACAAAAATAGTTGCAAGATGGAAAGCACATAGGATTGTCCCCCCCCCACCAACGCGACAAAATTTCATGACAACTGGGCAACTTTCAAGCATACCTTTCTCATTTCCAAAACATGCACTTCTCTCCATCATACATGGATGACACCTTCCATCAACATGGAGCTGACTGGATGAGATTGTGGAAGAGGTGGTCATGTGTGCTGGAGAGAAGAGCTTGATTTGCAAATATTGCAAAGTAGCTCCAAAGATGCCCAGTTGTCATGAAATGTTCTCGTCTTTTATCTAACACTTGTATTGAGCAGGAGAGGTCAAATTTTTCATAGAATTCCAAGGCCAACAATGTGTAATTACATGTTGGAAAAAACTAGGTCTTATTATACCTTCAAACCAATTACCATTTACAAACCCTTCACAAGTAACATCCCAATTCATTAATCACCCCTTAGTTGAATTTGGATGCTTTTATATATCCCACACCTGCAACTCCACCCTGTACTCTCAAACCTTCAAATTCCAACGTGCAGAATGAAAGAACTCACAACACATAGTGTTTTAAAACCACCAATTATTTTCCACATTATGTCATCCCATCATAGGGTTTTTGTATGTTATGATGCCTCTGACATGCATTCTTCTAGGGAAAATAGCGACATCCAATTGCAAGGAAGAGGCTAATCTCCCTACAAAATATAGTAAAATCTAGCTATTGTCCCTAAAAAAACATGTGTTTGAAATGATAACATAATCAGACATAAATGATATGAATTTTCCACAATCCATATTGATTATTTCTAGCTGATTTGTGGATTCAATTATGTAAGAATTCTTGCATCAACGTTTCCGATGACACTCTGTGATCCAACATCATGATGAAGAAGACAACATCAATCATCATGATGTTGGATCACGGAGTCTGATATGAAACGTTCATGCAAATATCCTTACACAATTGAATCCACAAATCAACTAGCAATGATAAGCAGACATGTATTATCCATGAAGAAGGGCAATGCATTATCATGTGTAAGCCATGTCGCAAGAAGATCACCTTTTGCAATTGGGAGCAAGCTATTCTCCCTACAAAAACGCATGTCACATGCATCATAACAATCATCTTGTTTTCAAAATAATTGTTCAGCATGGAAAAAAAGCCCAAAACATGTCATTGAAAACCATTATTTTCAAATAGCAAAAAGCCCAGACGAGGTCCCATTTTCCACAGCTACGTTTTGCAGGTTGGTAGCGAGCAACAGGAAATATGAAATTTTGCAATTTCCTAATGAAATAACTGACAACCCATTGTGGAAATATGCGTGAAATTACCAAATAAAATTTAGAGAAATCAGAAACCATGCACAATATCTAACAACTTTGTTTTGGTATGCTCCAAGAATGTAATGAAGTCCATTTTCAAATATCACTTTGCTAGAGTGGAAATCTCATTCCACTTTCTTCATCTGATTGGAACAAAACACCTCAACGGAAAAGGTGGTCGGAAGGACAAATAGCACCGACAAAAAGACTTGATGGTCAAATGTTCACTCTATGGCCTATCCCATAATGGGGAAAATGTGTCAGCACCAACAAGTTTTCAAAATCATATTTTGGAATGGAGAAAAACTCAGAAAAACATAGCATTTGAAAGCATTATTTGCAAATAGAAAAAAGAGGTGCCAAGAATTTAATGAAGCCCAATTTCAAATTTTGGAACAACTCTTTGGTATAGTCGAAATGTCATTTTGGTTTCTTTATTTGATTGGAACAAACAAAATGCTCACATTATTTGCAGTGTTGGAAAACACACTATCTTCTTATGTGCACAAAGTTTTAGAACAGTATATGCATTTCTTGTTTCTTAACACCTAGGGTTTTCCAACATGCATTCTTACTAAACAGAAACAATGCCTTCAAGAGCTTTTGTAATATAAAATGTCTCAATTTATTTAAAATCCCTTTCAAAATTTATAAGGACTTTTAATTTGGGCATAAATTGCATTTAAATTTCGCATGACTAAAAAAAGAAGTGCACAAAATAATTGCAATTGGGAAAACACAGCGTTGGGTTTCAATTATTTGAATCTCCTTGTTCAAATGTAAAGGGTTGTCTCATGGTGGGTGGCTTGATTCTTAACACCCACAGTTTTGCAACTTGGAATATTACAAGACAGTATGAATGTCTTCAAAATCACACATTCCATTGTTGTGTTTAAATTTCAGTCGATTGAAAAAAAAAATTGCGCAAAATAATTATAAATGGGAAACATAGTGTTGGGTTTCAGTAATATGAATCTCCATGTTTAAATGTAAAGGGTTGTCTCATGGTGGGTTGCTTGCTTCTTAACACCCACGGTTATGCAACATGGAATGTTACAAAATAGTATGAAATTCTTCCAAATCATGTACCTTCCATTGTTGTGTTTAAGTTTCAAGTATATAAAAAATTGCATGCTTCATAACACACTACATTTTTCAACCTCCACATCACAACATAACAAAACCCTTTCGAGTTTTAAAACCAGTATATCTAGGTGTGCATTACAAAAAGCAAGAACACCAATTTCTTGCCATTATTGGCAATAATGAATAAACTCGTTGAAAGTGATGAATGTTGTGTAGTGGATGTTGGGAAACACAATGTGTTTTGAAGCCTGCCTTTACTTATACCCAACCTTTGTCTTGTAATGCAAATATACAAACATATAGATAGTGTTGTATTCTATCAAATAGCACATCTCTCATTTAAGGGGGACTCTATTCACCCAAAACACATAGTGTGATTCATAGTACGCACTTCATTCGGTTTTGCAACAATTCATGTTGGAAAATTGTAGGTGTTAAGAAACAAGCAACCAAAATAGTGTTGTAAAACCCTCTGCAACACTATTGGATAGTACCTGTCACCTCAATTTGGTTGGTATTCTCCTCCAAGTCATCCATGTGCACTCAGACCTCAAGCTTTCCCTTTCAATGTGTAGACTGGAAACAAATAATATTTTCTCCTTTCTTCCTCAAAATGGAAAAGGCTTCATTTTTTCCCATGTCACTTTCCCTTCCACTTTTCCCGTGCCACAGAAAAGAGACTTGCTGAGAAAGAAAACCTGCCCACCTTTTTCCCCCCGTAACAGGCAGGAAAACCCAGCTGACGACACCGTTAACTCCTACCTAACCATCGCCTGGACATTTCCTCCCGTTTGCCGATTTCATCACTTTTTCTTTCCATGTATGTTGTTATTCTAATAGCTCTTTTACAATTTGTCTATTTTTCTATAATATTTAGTGCCAAGTAATGTAGGCCAAATTTTCAATTAACTCTATGACATTATACCCATTTTTTACAGGTTATTGCTAACCATTGGCTTTACGAGTTTTATTTAATACAGTACACATAACTATTTCAAGTAATGACTTGTTATATCTACACATCTTTTGTGGTATGGTGGTTAGATCAAAACATACTGATAAAGAGCAGAAATAGGATATACAAATAGCATTGTACAAAATTTCCATCAGATGTTCAAAATGAACCATTTATAACTTACTAAATATTCTAGACAAATAGCGAAATTGTAAAAAGAACTATTACGAAAACACTTAAGAACCACAAAAAAATGACAGATGATGGAAAACTAACATTAAATAGAACTTTTAAATATGGAGAAATTATATTCAACTTGAGAGACAGAAAGGAGATTTAATTTAGGACAACATCATACGATGGACTCTCAAGAGCACGTATATTCACCATTTCATAAAATAGGAAATACTCAGAAAAGCCTCTGCTGCTGCTCACATTTCGAAGTGAAGAACACACTTCAAGTGAAGAACCCAATTCAAGTGAAGAAAGTGTTGTTACACCTTGTCTAGATACTGATACACTTTCAAGTAACCACGAATATGGTCCAAACTCAAAATTTGTACATGCATTTCCCTTGAACTGGGTTCTTCCTTGAACTAGGTTCTTCACTTTGAATTTTGTTTCTAAGTAATTTCACATACTTACATGTCCACATATAAACTCTTTTGGTGAAAGATTTCAAATTAGCGCAAAACACTTAAAAACCACATGAAAATAATAGCTAATTGAAAACCCCAACATTTCACAATTTCAAACAAATCAGAACTTGTAAATGCATAATAAATTTTGGAAATTTAACTGTCCACTACACTTGCGATTCAAGCTATGGCAGCTAGAATCACCTATATTTAATGTAGAAGGTTCACATCTCCTGAAGCGTCCTTCTCAATCCACTTGCCCTTGTTTTATTCATTTTTCTTTCCTCCCCTTTATCAACCACCTGGAAGAAAGACAAGTGGTAGCGATATATTAAATTGGAAAATTAAAGACATTTGGTTCTACAAATAATTTTTTTTATTCCAAATTTCACCAATATACAATTTATATGTTTTGTTGAGTGCAAAATTCCAGCTTGCACAGACAATAAAAAAACATATTAAACTGTACATTGGGAATTTAATTTCCAATTTAACCTATCGCTAACACTAGTATATATATCAGTAATCATATCTTCCATTTTTCCATTTTGCTAGAACTGTGAAGCAATGAACGTTCATTCTGTGTGAGCAATTCATTTGTTCCAATCAGGAGAAAGCTAATTCATAAAAAAAAAGCACCTATGTATGTAACACGAGATAAAAGTAGCATTTCATTTTCCTCATCTGATTTGACGAAATAAATGCTCACATTATTTGCAGTGTTGGAAAATCCACTATCTCCATCTAAGGTGTTCAGAAACAAGCAACCCTTATAGTGTTTGTAAACCCCTCTACAACTAAGAGGAGACAATGTGTTTTCCAACTATGCAAATAATGGGAGCAATTCATTTGTTCCAATCAGGAGAAAGCTAACTCATCAACAAAAAGCACCTATTTATGTAGCATGAGATCAAAATGGTATTTCATTTTCCTCATCTGATTCAACCAAACAAATGCTCACATTATCTGCACAGTTGGAAAACATAATGTCTCAATATACGGTGTTAAGAAACAAGCAACCCATATGGTGTTGTAAAACCTTCTGCAAGAGAGAGGAGACAGTGTGTTTTCCAACTGTGCAAATAATGCAAGCAATTCATTTGTTCCAATTAGGAGAAAGCTAACTTGTAAACAAAAAGCACCTATGTATTTAACACGAGATCAAAGTGGCATTTCATTTTCCTCATCTGATTCGACGAAATAAATGCTCACATTATTTGCAGTGTTGGAAAACCCACTGTCTCCATATAAGGTGTTCAGAAACAAGCAACCCTTCTAGTGTTTGTAAAACCCTCTACAATTAAGAGGAGACAGTGTGTTTTCCAACTGTGCAAATAATGGGAGCAATTCATTTGTTCCAATTAGGAGAAAGCTAACTCATCAACAAAAAGCACCTATTTAAATGTAACATGAGATCAAAAAGGCATTTCATTTTCCTCATCTGATTCGACCAAAAAAATGCTCACATTATCTGCACAGTTGGAAAACACAGTGTCTCGATATAAGGTGTTAAGAAACAAGCAACCCATATAGTGTTGTAAAACCCTCTGCAAGAGAGAAGAGACAGTGTGTTTTCCAACTATGCAAATAATGCAAGCAATTCATTTTTTCCAATCAGGAGAAAGCTAACTCGTAAACAAAAAGCACCTATGTATGTAACACAAGATAAAAGTGGCATTTCATTTTCCTCATCTGATTCAACAAAATAAATGCTCACATTATTTGCAGTGTTGGAAAACCCACTATCTCCATATAAGGTGTTCAGAATCAAGCAACCCTTATAGTGTTTGTAAAACCCTCTACAACTAAGAGGAGACAGTGTGTTTTCCAACTGTGCAAATAATGGGAGCAATTCATTTGTTCCAATCAAGAGAAAGCTAACTCATCAACAAAAAGCACCTATTTATGTAACATGAGATCAAAATGGCATTTCATTTTCCTCATCTGATTTGACCAAATAAATGATCACATTATCTACACAGTTGGAAAACACACTATCTCGATATAAGGTGTTAAGAAACAAGCAACCCATATTGTGTTGTAAAAACCTCTGCAAGAGAAAGGAGACAGTGTGTTTTCCAACTGTGCAAATAATGTGAGCAATTCATTTGTTCCAATCAGGAGAAAGCTAACTCATAAACAAAAAGCACCTATGTATGTAACATGAGATAAAAATGGCATTTCATTTTCCGCATCTGATTTGACCAAATAAATGCTTGCATTATTTGTAGTGTTGGAAAACACACTGTCTCCATATAAGGTGTTAAGAAACAAACAACCCATATAGTGTTATAAAACCCTCTGCAACTGAGAGGAGACGGTGTCTTTTCAAACTATACAATCATCTGATTCGACCAAATAAATGGTCACATTATTTGCAGTGTTGGAAAACACAATGTCTCCATCCTTGACCACAAGTCCCTCCCCAACCAGCAAACTACAAAATCAAAATGTGTAAAATGCCTATGCACTACAACGAGCAATGCATTTGAGGGGTTTCTAGTAATTCAACCACCTGCAACTCTACTTTCCTCGCCGGAGCATCCCTCGCACCCACCAAACTTGAGAAATGAAAAATGTGGACAATGGCAATGTTACGTGCATTTTGTCTATCTTTTTAACTTTAGACAGAAAAGCACCTATGTATGTAACATGACATCAAAATGGAATTTCACTTTCCTCATATGATTTGACCAAATAAATGGTCACATTATTTGCATACTTGGAAAACACACTGTCTCCATATATAGTGTTGTAAAACCCTCTGCAACAGATAGGAGACACTGTGTTTTCCAACTGTGCAAATAATGGGAGCAATTCATTTGTTCCAATCAGGAGAAAGCTAACTCATAAACAAAAAGAACCTATTTATGTAACATGATATCAAAATGGCATTTTCATTTTCCTCATCTGATTCGACCAAATAAGTGCTCACATCATTTGCAGTATTAGAAAACACATTGTCTCCATATATGGTGTTAAGAAACAAGCAAACCATATAATGTTCTACAACCCTCTGCAATTGAGAGGACACAGTGTGTTTTCCAACTCCACAAATAATGCAAGCAATTTATTTGCTCCAATCAAATAAAGAAAGTGAAATTACATTTGGACTGTCGCAAAGAGTTGTTCAAAAATTTGAAACTGAACTTCATGACATTCTTGCAGCATAGGAGTTGGCTAACTACTAAACAAAAAGCACCTATGTACATAAAAAAATGCATGTGAAACATACATAACAACATACATGGAAACATACATAATATGATGAGACATCGTAGTGTGGGGCCCGCCAAATGGGTGATCATGGAGAAAAGCGGCAGCAGGAGAAAATGTCTGGCGATGGTTAGGTGGGAGTTAACGGTGTCGTCAGTTGGGTTTTCCTGCCTGTCGTCGGGGCAAAAAGGTGGGCAGGTTTTCTTTCTCAGCAAGTCTCTTTTCTGTGGCACAGGAAAAGTGGAAGGGAATGACGTGGGCCTTTTTGTTTTGAGAAAGAAAGGTGAAAATACTATTTCTTTCGTGGTATTGGGCATTTTTTGTTTCAAGAAGAAAGGTACAAATATTGTTTTCTAGCAACGAATAGTCGTTCATTTCTTCAGTGTTCATGGAAGAATGGAAAAATGGACATACACAGAGAAAATATACATACCTTATAGAGCTACGAACACCTGCAACTCTTCCCATTGCTATCCACCAAAATTGGTGGACCTTGTCTAGGCTTTTTGATATTTGCAAATAATGGTTTGAATGCCACATTTTTGGTTTTTGTCCATCCACATCGAATAATTATTTTGAAAACCCGCAATGCTACACACTTTCCAGCCATGGTTGCAGGTATTGGGCCTTTTCTATTTGCAGAAAGAAAGGTGAAAATACTATTTGTTTCCGGTTTACTTGCGTTGAAAGGGAAAGCTGAAGGTTTGAGTGCAAGTGGACAAGTTGGAGGAGAAAACCGACCAAATTGAGGTGATAGGTACTATCCAATAGTGTTGCAAGAGGGTTTTACAACACTATTTGGGTTGCTTGTTTCTTAACACCTAGGCTTTTCCAACATGAATTGTTGCAAAACAGAATGAAGTGTGTAGTATGAATCACACTATGTGTCAAGGGTTAAAATTGCATAAATGTGAGATGTGTGCTTTATTGACCTTTGAAACTAACACTATGTTTCCCCATTTTACAATTATTTTTGTGCTTTTTGTTCAGTGTTAAATAAACCTGGCTTAATGTGATTTGCAAAGACATTATATCTTGTCTTGTAATATTCCATGTTGAAAAACCATGGGTGTTAAGAATCAAGCAACCCACCATGAGAAAACCCTTTACATTTAAACAAGGACATTGAAATAACTAAAACTGAACATTGTGTTTTCCAAATTGCAATTATTTTGTGCACTTTTTCTTTTCAGTCATGCAAAATTTAAATGCAATTTATGCCCAAATTAAAAGTCCTTATAAATTTTGAAAGGGCTTTTGAATACATTCAGACTGTCTATATTACAAAAGCTCTTCAAGACATTGTTTTTGTTTACTGAGTATGCATGTTGGAAAACCCTACTTGTTAAGAAACAAGCAATGCATATACTATTCTAAAACCCTATGCAAGTGAGACGACACAGTGTGTTTTCCAACACTGCAAATCATGCGAGCATTTTTTTTTGTTCCAATCAAATAAAGAAACTGAAATGACATTTCGACTGTATCAAAGAGTTGTTCCAAAATTTGAAAGTGGACTGCATTACATTCTTGGAGTAATGAAATAAAACTCTTCATAACGAACTAACTGAAATGGGACAATGTTTTTTCCAACACTGCAAAGCATCTATAACAACACCGTGCCTTGCAAGTATCATAATACCTACCATTTTTCAATTTCATTAAATTCTTGGCACCTCGTTTTGCTATTTGCAAAAAAATGGTTTTGAATACCACATTTTTTTGGGTTTTTGTCCATTCCAAAATATGATTTTGAAAACCCACTAGTCATGACACATTTTCTCGGCAACGAGATAGGCCACGGTAGGTCAAAGTTAACGTCTGACAATCAAGACTTCCCATCAGTGCAATTTGTCCATCTAGCCTTCTTTTTCGTCAAGGCATTTTATTCCAATCACGTGAATAGACTGAAAAGACACTTGGACTATACCAGCAAACACGACCAAACATCCACGAAAGGTAGGTAATAGTTAACTAACATAGGACAGTGTGTTTTCCAACACAACAAACAATGTATAACGCTGTGCCTTCTAGGTATCCTAATACTTGTTTTCAAATTTCATTACATTCCTACTATCAAAATCACAAAAGGTTCTCCACACAATCACAAAACATACCAAATAGAGTTTAGGGGTGAGTAACCAATTGGGTTGTTGCTTCTAAAGGCCCTTACAACACTCAGAGTTTTATGAAACCCTGTGTTTTCCATAATGATAGTGTATAAAATGGTGGCAAAAATGGGATGTCATCTGGGCTTTTTTCTATTTGCAATTTATTATTTTGAATGCCACATTTTCACTTTTTTCTCCATTCCAAATAACAATGTGAACTATGGCAAACATAGGACACTGTGTTTTCCAACACAACTAACAATTTTCCTTCCAGGTTTCATAATACCTGTTGTTTTTCAATTTCATTACATTCCTACTATCAAAATCACAAACGGTTCTCCACACAATCACAAAACATGCCAAATTGAGGTTAGGGGTGAGTAACTAATTGGGTTGTTACGTCTAAAGGGTTTTACAATAGTCTGAGTTTTAGGAGACAGTGTGTTTTCCAAAACGATAGCATATAAATGGGGCCAAAAATGGGATGTCGTGTGGGCTTTCTGCTATTTGTGAATTATGATTTTGAATGCCACGTTTTGTGCTTTTTATCCATTCTGAATAAGAATGTGAACAATAGCAACATTTTTGGTTTTATGTGGTTTTCAAAATATAGCATTTCATTGTAAAACCCACAGATTTTGCTTTCTATAAACATTATTCACTAATTTCACTCATTTTTCAACAATGGGTCGTCGCTTAATTCATTCGGCAATGGTAAAATTTGAAAACTAGCATACATGGAGGAAATGAAACTAAAACTTTAAAAACCCTCGACACAAAAAATATTATCAGACCCACATTTGAAGTAAATAGACCTTTTCCCAACAAAACCCTTGCAACATTCAAAATAAAAATGTGAACAATGGTTACGCTCTGGGCTTTATGTGATTTTCACAATAGTTTGTACTTTTTGTAAACCTTAATGAATTATTTTGAAACATACAATGGTTTGTGGTCTCTCTAAACCTTATTTAGTTATTTCACTCATATTTCCACGATGGGTTGTCATCTATTTCATTTGGTAAGTGCAAATTTTCAAAACCAGCTGACGAGAGGAAACGAAATTAAAAAACCCTCAATAGAAAATCACAAAATGAAAACCCCACAATGAATAGCCATTTGTTTCTTCAATATTCATGGAAGAATGGAAAAATGGCACATACACAGATTGGATATACATACCTTAAGGAGCTCTAAACGACTGCAACTCTTCCTATTGCTATCCACCAAAACGTCGCTATCCAAAAATAGAAAAAATGCGACCTCATCTGGCCTTTTTGATATTTTCAAATAATGGTTTCGAATGCCACATTTTTGGCTTTTTTTCCATCCATGCCAAAAAAATATTTTGAAAACCCGCCGATGTTGACACATTTTCTTGGTGATGGGACAGGAAACAGACAACACGACAGAGTTAATGTCCAATTGTTAAGTTTTTCCTTTTGTCTTGCCACCTTTTCCGTCGTGGGTTTGACACTCCATTTTTTCATGGTCTGATATAACATATATAATATGTTATATGTATGTATGTATGTACGTACGTATGTATGTATGTATATATATGTTTCTTTAAATGTGTTATTCATTTCAGTCTTTTAGACATGTTGGTATATTCGACTAACACTTGTAAATTTGTTTCTTGTTCAGTCTTCTTTGATGGTGTGCAATTTCAATTTTCTTTTGGCTCACCCTATTATCCCTTCAAAGGTAAACACTTTCCTTACTATACTTTCTCATTATAAGTTAAACACTGCTACATGTCTTTAATTAATGCCTCCTTTAGTATATGTTTGTAGGATTGAGTTGGAGAAATTCACCATATCATTGGCCATCTCCAATTCATAGAAGTGAGGTTTTCAACCTCACTAAGGCTATACCATTGTCTCTTGTTAGTCATTGCTTCTTTCTTCTTATTACTTATTTGATTTGTTATGGGTGTGTTGTGTTACTTAAGTTAAAGGTTAATATTTTTTTTATTACTGATTTTGAACATAATATTTAAAGTGTTTATGTGGTTATCCATAGTTTGAAGGTTCTCTTGTGTTCTAGATGCATCCACAATGTGCTCTATGATGTATATGGTTTCTAGGGTGTTTATGAACACTTCCAACATTTTTGTTCATAAATAGTCAATTTTTCAAGGAAAAATATGGTTCTCTTCATGCATCATTGTGACTTTTAATCTTTTCATTTAATTTCTATCTATACATATATATAACTTTCAATCTATCTATCAATATATGTATGTATATATCTATTTATCTATATATATGTATATATATGTATATGGTAGATACATATATATATATATATACATGTAGATACATTTATATATACATATATGTGCACATTGATATATGTACATACATATTGACATAGACATACAGGTAAATATGTATGCACATATATATACATATATGCACTACACAATTGTGAAATACATAACTAGAAAATGAATTATTGTGCAATGAAGAAAATAATAAGGCAATTGCATGGCAAAATATCCTTGAAATGGCACTAGTGAAACTTATTCACATTTCAAAATAAAACAAATATTAAAAGAAAATAAAAGAGTTAAAGCTTTGTGCAATGATGAATACGAAGAATAATAGGAGACAACAAAATTATTTTCTCCAATAATCCTAACCTTTCCAGCATGCCCATTTCAAAGTAATACCATTTTCCATTAAATGGCCACTTTCATTATGTAAGTAATATATATATAGTACTCAAAGTAACTTCATACTCATCCATATAAACATAGGTCACATTCATCTCTACCATTCACTCCTTCAACCTCCCTTGGCATGCCTCCATAGTAATACCCTCATAATCAACTATAATTATGTTGTGAGTGCTAACCAATATAATATAATTAGTATTTACTAAATTGAATGATAATTTTTTGACATTATAATCATAACCCCTAAATCTAATGTGTTTTTTGGTTTACAAAAAAGAGTGAACTCTAATAATTGATAAAAAACTATACATGTTTATTTCAAATGTGAACCCAAACAAATAAACTTGAGATAAAACATGGAAACATGCTAAATTTTGTAGAGGTAGAGCCTAAAATTAAATTTCAATTGAGCTATTGTATAAAAAAAGGATAGATTACATCAAGTATTTCTTTATGGATAAAAGCATAGACTGTATTCTATGAAATATTGTATAAGATTGAGTTCCTTGGAATGCTATATATGTTAGAATTTTCAATGTGGAAAGTTAGGTATTATAAACATAATAATTGTTGTAAAAAAAATTAAAACTGATTATCAGCATAGAATATATTTTCTGAAATGTAAATTTGGTATTCTCTGAAATATTGTATAAAATTGGGTTCCTTGGAATGTTATATCTTATATATAATTATCTTTGAATCTAGGACAAGATTATATATGTTGGAATTGTCAATGTGGCAAGTTACGCTTTATAAACATAGTAATTGTTGTAAACAAAATTGAAACTGAGATTATCAACTTTGAATCTAGGACAAGATTATATTGTTGGAATTGTCAATGTGGCAAGTTAATATTATAAACATAGTAATTGTTGTAAACAAAATTGAAACAGATTATCTAGAATATATTTTTTGAAATGTAGATTAGGTATTCTATGAAATATTGTATAAGATTGAGTTCCTTGGAATGTTATATCTTATGTATAATTATCTTTGAATCTAGGACAAGATTATATATGTTGGAATTTCAATGTGGCTAGTTACGTATTATAAACATAGTAATTATTGTAAACAAATTTGAAACAGATTATCAACGTATAATATATTTTCTGAAATGTAGATTAGGTATTCTATGAAATGTTGTATAAGATTGAGTTCCTTGGAATGTTATATCTTAAATATAATTATCTTTAAATCTAGGACAAGATTATACATGTTAGAATTGTCAATGTGGCAAGTTATGGGCCCCACAATAGATCCCCTTAATATCCAATTGTAAAACAAATTTTATCCATAAAGTAAACAAGAGTAGTTGAATCACTGTACCAAAAAAAAACATTCAACCGACTTATGCATGCCATGAACAGGTTGGTGTTATTGAAATGAAAGCATTGGTAGGAATTAAGAATTGAACTCAAAAAGAAAATATAACTTTCAAATAAACTACAAGTAGACTATCATTTACATTGCAAACATTAAGTTGTAGTGGGTAACAAAATAACATCATAAAAAAATCACATTTATAAACAGTTTTAGTTCAAATATAATAATGATAGACTTTTCAGACACTAAAATTTGCATTCCCAACTACAACAAAAAAAAACCAAAATATATGGGACTATTACAATTGGTCCCTCCCAACCTCAATCAAATGTTCCAAGAAAAGAATCTGGAGATGTGTTCTTGTCTCCTACTGTTGCATTTAGACTTGTCATAAAATGATTTGCATTTGTAGTTGTCAATTGTGTGCAGCCTACATTTGAAGGGGTTACTAGTGAAGAAGTTAGTCCAAATAGAAATTGAGTGAAGCTTACTTGAGATGGGCTAGGAATCAATCACACATTACTTGCAATAAAGTGAGGGATTTTATTATTCATTATTTCTTGAAAGAAACAGTTATTTTTAGATAAAGGGGTTGCAGGATTGTTGAATCATCTATCTTGCAACAATGCTCTATGGGCAGCCTCAATCTCTCTTTCCTTCTTGTCTTGTTATTTTTGAACCCTATCTTGCTCCTTCTTCTGCTCTCTTTCCTTTCTTTGCAACTATTTCAGTTGCTCTCTTTCCTTATGCTCAATTTCCTTTGTTCCTTCAGCTCTAAGGCCACAATTCGTGTTGCCCTTTTGTCCTCAGTTTGTTGCTTCTTTCTGATTTTTATTTCCTCCAATTCTTGTTTTCTTCACTCTTGCTCCATTATGAGAGTCACACAACTGTCAACAGTCAACAACTAAGACTGTCAACTCAACCGAAGAGCCCCGCTAGCAGACTTTCTCATTCTTACATTAACTATATGGATTGGCAACTTAAGGAAATTATTAATTCTCATACCAGATTGGGTTTCAATTGTTTCATTGACTTGGCAGTCAGTGAACTCCTCTTGGTCTACTAAACCTTGACTTTCATGGTTGTCATCGACATAGTAATGCACTGTTTGGTTTGGAGGTGTGGTATTTGGAGATGGGAATGTAAAATTTCCCATGTCTTCTTGGCAATGTTAGTCAAGAAATTATTTAGGATAGCTTTCCATGTCTTGAAATTGTTGCTCTACACCTTCCTACACTTGAATTTTGACCTTTTAGATTGTAATTTTTGTGCCACTTCATCTATTGCAATAGAAATTCCTGAAAGACTAAGGATGTTCTACACTACAAAAGCATCCTATGTGTCATCGATCTGATACATCTCGTCGAGACACATGTTGCCCACGAGTGCATCGGGATTGAGGGGGCATATCCCCATCCTTTTAAAGCCAACTTTTGTGTTCAATGTTTTTAATTCTCTACTCAATACCTTGCTACCTAACTCCACCAATTATGCCCTTTTAATATCGATATTTAGGAATCTAGTTAGAAATGCAGCTCATTTTGATTTGAAATATGCCTTGAATGGTGTAATCATGCTAACATCCAAAGGTTGTAGCTTGTGATAAGTATGCATAGGCAATGTAAAAAGGTCAATTCCTAACCTCCTTGCCTTGTGGATCAATGCAACATGACTTCCATGACCGTAAAAAATGAGAAGGTTCCTATTAGTTGGTGACACCCCCTGGAATCAATTGACAAAAATATTTCAACCAGTCGAAAAAAGGCTCCTTTTTCATCCACGTGTGAGCTTGGGTTTCCATACATGCTAGTGGTTAACAATTAACAATGAAATTTTCTATCTTTGTATTTCCCTTGAATAGATAGAAACCAGGTATACTTTTCCCAACTGCATTAACATAACAAAGAATTGTTATCCATTCTCGGCTTTTGGGAATTATGTATGAGACATTCTTGTTGCCTCATCGTTCCAACACCCTTATTGTTCCATTTTTGTCTGCTTGAATCCCATTTCATCATAATTCCATATTTTTTGTGGACCGTACGGGTTACTTTCATATGTTGCTGACAACATTTTGTAAAATTTAGCTACTATTGGGGGTCTTAGGTTCACTGCCCTATCTTTTTCAAGACTTTGAGTTGTGCACAAGTTTAATTCTAGATGGTGCCTCTTGAATCTAGTCTACCATGATTTTCTAGGTAGCCCCTTCATGAAAGGGTTGGGTCTAGTCTGGAAAATTTGAGCAACCTCTTGCTTGAGATTGATAATCTCAAGCCCCTGGCTAACATCTATCATTTATGTGCACCAATTTACAATAAGACCCTCCTCATCTACTATGAGGACTATTGGAGGACCCATCTTTGAAGTAGTTGTGAGGTCGCCTAACCAATTGCTCAGTGTAGTAGTTGGGATTTTCCATTTCTTGCCAGCAACTCCCGTCGAAATCCCATTAGTTTCAACATCCTCTAGGGCCCTATCCATATCCTCTGATGACCATTCCCTTTCTTTTGATGCTCTTTCCTACCTGATTATAGGTGCAGCAATCTCAAGGATTGCCTCAATAGGTTGAGGAATGCTTCTTTCTTCTATAATCGGTTCATGTACAGGGGATATTGTTACCATTTTTTTCGTGTACGTGACTTTTTCTTTGCAGTATTTTTTGTTGGATTGGACCTAATTTTACCTTTAGATTGCACCTGCAGATATTAAAAAAAATATTTGAAGCAATCAAAAAAATGATCAATGAACACCGTTGAAGTCACAGTGATGCATGAACAACTTCCTTTTCTTTAATGTGCATGTTGATAGTTTGCAATACAATACTTGGTATCCATGAATAGTTTGTAATGCAGTTGTCTTTAATGTGCTAGTCAAGTTTGTTTGTAATGCAATTATTGGCAGTTTGCAATGCAATTATCTTTAATGTGCATGAATAGTTTATTTTTCATGAATATGTACGTTGACAATTTGTTTGATTTGTTACTTGAATTGAAATGACTTAGAGAAGATCGGGTGTAACAATTGCATTCTATATATATACACTGCTAATTGGAAAGACTACATATATATATAAATCTATACATATATGTATATATATGTCTATCTGTCTGTGTGTATTTTTACATATATAGTGCATAAATAGTTTACTGAGACATGAACGAAAATTGGTTAACCTTTGTCAAAATGAAAGACAATGGTACAAGCCTAGTGAGGTAGAAAACATCAACTGGAAGACAAAGGGAGCTTTCTTGAGTGTAGATTCAAACAATGAATTGTGTAGAGCTGAACATAAATGCATTGAAATCCACAAACAATATAAGTTGAAATCCCCGATATTGAATTTAAGGGTAGTGGGTGACAAAAATTTACAATGCATACATCATTCTCTATATTCCCAGGCATATAGAAAATGAATAAAAAAGCTCAAAAATTGAACTAAATTTCCCCAACATTCATAAACAGTATAGGTTGAAACCCTGGATATTGAGTTATAGGGTAGAGGGTGAAAAACATTTATAGTGCATACAACAGATCTATATTCGTGGGCATATAGAATTAAAAAAAAACCTTGAAATTGAATTGAAATGACTAGACATTCATAAATAGTGTAAGTTGAAACCTTAGGTAATGAGTTACATGCTATTGTGGCAAACATTGATAGTGCATACAAACTTATTTTCATCCCAAGGCATAAAGAATATAAATGAAAGACCCAACTGGAAAAGAATGAGTAATGCATTTTTTAACAAAAATGCATTGACATTCATAAACATTATAAGTTGAAACCCCAAATATTGAGTTACAGGGTAGATGGTGACAAACATTTATAGTGCATACAATTGATCTATATTCACAGACATATAGAATAAAAAAAACCCTAAAATTGCTAAAATGACTTGACATCCATAAATAGTGTAACTTGAAACCCCAGGTAATGAGTTACATGTTAGTGTGACAAACATTGACAAAAAAATACAAACATATTTTCATTCCAAGGGAAAAAGAATATAAATGAAAAACCCAACTGGCAAAGAATGAGTAATGCATTGACATTCATAAACAATAAAATTTGAAACCCCATATATTGGGTTACATGGTAGTGGGTGAAAAACGTTTATAGTTCATACAACGGCTCTATATTCCCAAGCATATAGAATTAAAAAAAACCTTGAAATTGAAATAAAATGACTTGACATTCATAAATAGTGTAAGTTCAAACCCCATATATTGAGCTACAGGTTATTGTGACAAACATTGACATCACATACAACATATTTGCATTCTAAGGCATAAAGAATATACATGAAAAACCCAATGTAAACAACATCAATGTGAAACCCCAGATATTTATAGATTTGTGGAAAATATATTCATAGCATACAATAGACTGGAATCTATAGGAATAAAGAGTTAGTAGCAATAGAATACATGTAGCTATGTAGGGTGTTGCTACTGCTGCCTCTGGTCTTTTTTCATCTTTCTCCAAGAAATTATAGAACTAAATATGAAAGTGGGACGTGGTAAATGGAAATTGGAAGAGATTGAGTAATGTAGTTTTGAATTTGAAAATATATTTATATGTTCAATGTTGGTTTGGTATGGAGTCTTTAATTTCTGTCCTTTTTTTTCAAATTTGAAAACTTGATCTGTTGCCTTCAATTGCAGAGTTCGTATGTATTTATGGCGTACAATCCTTGTTTGCTTGTCAGGTGATTTTGGTGGCTTTAACACCTTTGTTTTCGTGGTTGTGGGTGGAAAAATAGGAGAAGGCACCAATAGTCATGAGTATGGATTTGATTTATGGGACACATATGAATGATTGATTTTCCTTTGAGTGTTGTGTTGTTGGGAAAGTGGGATGGGGGTTCAGTTGGATTGAATTTGACGATGGGACAATCTTGGCTCCTAGTTGTTCTCATGGCATTGGATCTATGAAAATATTGGTTTTGATGTAATGCAAGTGGTGATATTTAAGGGGAGTGTGGGTTATACTAATTTTTTATGTTGGTTGCATGTTTTAATGCTATAGGCCATTAGAAAGAAAAATGGCACATAAGATGGTGTTGTCATATTTTATTTGAATATTCTTTGACATGTAAGACTATGAATATCTATTTGTGTTTCGAATAAATATAAACAAATTATAATACAATTTTGATAGTACAGTGGTTCGAGTACTCTTGTTAAAAAATTTGATGAAAATTTTTTTACCATAAGATATTAATGTGCTCTAGTGTGGGGCCCACATGGGACTAATTCCATCCCCACTATAGGCCCTTGTGCCAATTTTGGCTCTTCTCCCCTAGTGTTAATTTATTAAAAACTAGTTTAAAATATTTTTTAATTTTTAAAAAAAATACAAACATAAAATATACTAAAAAATATGCATTTCACTAGTTTACATCATTTCAAAATTCAAAAAATTTATGCAACTGTTTAGTGATTCAATTTTAAATGTTGGATTAGTGTTGGTCTTTTCCTTTGTAAAGTGTGACAACTTTGTACTTTTAACCACCTAACCCACATAATAATCCTATCCAACAGGCTTATGCTAATGACACCATATAATACCCCACTGATGGGGTTGGGGTGAGTGATGTACACCTCATGTCAGGGAATATGTTAGTTGGGCCTTCATCTCCTCATATCATTGAATGAAATGATGAGGAACTCCCAACAGAGCCCATGTACAAACAACCTAAGGAACCTAAATATGATCAATCCAACAACCATGAGTCAAAATCATCCATTCCTTGAAAGATTAACAATCCAAAAACATCATTCACAAGTTGAAACTGATCTATTAGGACAGCTCAAGGATGTTTGTATCAAAATACCCCTCATTTAGGATATTAAGTAAGTACCCATTTATACCAAAATAGTGAGAGAATTGTGCCTCAAAAATCCAGGCAGGAAACCTAAGGACCCTCAGACTGTACATGTCTTAGGACATCTTGCATAAATTATGTTGGGAAACATAATTGTCCCCAAGTATGCAAACCCTAGGATCCTTGTAGTGGATGTCAAAATCAATGGCACTCTCATTAAAAATACCTTAATTAACCTTGGAGCAACAATTAATGTACTGACCAAAGAAATCATGAAATTATTGCTACTATAGCTTAGACCTACACCTATTGTGTTATAATTAGAAATTAGGTCTATAGTCAAACTTGAGGGAATCATAGAAGACTTGGTAATAACATTAGACTCATGAGAGTACCCTGAAAACTTTATGGTGTTGCAGCCTAAAGCTAACCTTCCAAGATACCCCCTCATCTTAGGAAAACCTTGGTTGGAAACTACAAATGCCTTTATAGGTTGCAGGTCTAGTAAATGATCATTTCCAATGGAAATGTGACTCAGAAACTTGTCCTCTATCCCTACCCAACCACATGGAGATTTGGAGCAAACTATATGGCCTGCCCTAGATGAGGAAGACCAATACTCCTTAAAAAAATTGATGACGACTGAATGCAATACCTTGTTAGAAAACCAAGATGAAGATGAACTGATTGCAAACATCATGCAAAAGAATTATGGTAGAAACCCGTAACAACATGAATATCTAACATGTTTGCAAGACCCTCTGTAGAACATAATTTATGCCAATACATCTGAGTTTGTTTCTCAAAATTTTCATACCTTATTTCCACATCATTGTATTCCAACTATAGCAAGTCTTGACATTTCAATTGTTCAAACATCATCATTTAATTTAGAGATTATGCCAAATAAGACATTAAATGTAAACAACCAATTGTCTATTGCACAAC
Source organism: Sequoia sempervirens (assembly GCA_007258455.2). Classification (NCBI taxonomy): domain Eukaryota; kingdom Viridiplantae; phylum Streptophyta; class Pinopsida; order Cupressales; family Cupressaceae; genus Sequoia; species Sequoia sempervirens. Next base: position 10,204,659 of record VDFB02270651.1, on the reverse strand, counting down.
AAACTTCATTGTTGAATGTGTTGCAAGAACATGCAACAAAATTTGCATGGGATTAAAATGATATGAAAGGTATAGATCCAAACCTATTCATGCATAATATTTACATCAATGAAGGCTATAAACTAGGTAGGCAACCCCAAAGGACAATGAACCCTACAGTTCGTGACATAGTCAAAGGAGAATTACAAAAGTTCTTGGATGTAGAATCCATATATCCAATCGTTGACAATAAATGGTTATCTCCACTAGTGATAGTACCTAAGAAAGGAGGGAAATGGAATGAAGGCTATAAACTAGTTAGGCAACCCCAAAGGACAATGAACCCTACAGTTCGTGACATAGTCAAAGGAGAATTACAAAAGTTCTTGGATGTAGAATCCATATATCCAATTGTTGACAATAAATGGTTATCTCCACTAGTGATAGTACCTAAGAAAGGAGGGAAATGGAGAGTGTGTGTAGACTACTATGAGTTAAATGCAACAACTAGGAAAGACCACTTTCCCCTTCCATTCATTGACCAAGTACTAGATTCACTAGTAGGAAAGCAATACTTTTCTTTTTTGGATGGATTTAGCAGATATTGATCATATTAAGATATCCCTAGAGGACCGAGACAAGATAACCTTCACATTCCCTTGGGGTACATATGCTTACTTTTTCTTTCCATTTGGGTTGTGTAATGCACCTACCACTTTCCAAAGGGTAGTCCTAAGCATATTCTCATACTTTACTAATGATTCCATGGAGTTTACATGGATGATTTTATAACTTATGGGAATACCTATGAAGAGGCACTTGCCAATTTGGAGAAAGTACTACAAAGATGTCAAGATCATCACCTATCCATGAGTCATGAAAAATTCTTCATGATGATGACTGATGGGGTAGTTTTGGGATGTTTTGTGCCAAATAAGGGAATCCAAGTGGACCCCAAAAAAATTGAGATCATATCAACCTTGCATGTACCCTAGAAGCAAAAGGATATTAGAAGCTTCCTTGGCCATGTTGGGTACCACAAAATATTCATACAAGATTTTAGTAAAATTGCAACACCACTTTTTATCTTATTGTCCAAGGATGTAGAGTTTGAATGGACACCTGCTTATCAACATTCCTTTGAAGCTCTCAAGATAGCATTAACCAAGATGCCTATCCTAAGAGAACCAAATTGGAATCTACCTTTCCATATCCATATAGATGCTTTTGATTTTTCAATAGGAGTTGTGCTAGGATAGAAGGATATAAATATTGAATATGCCATTTATTATGTTAGTAAAAACCTTCAAGCGACAAAACTCAACTATATAGTGATTGAGAAGGAAATGTTAGTAGTGGTTTAGGTAATCAATATGTTCAGACACTACATTACATGTTATTATATATTCATACATACTAACCATACGACAATAAGGTATCTAATGAACAAACCAATAGTTGGTGGTAGGCTTGTGAGGTGGTTACTACTACTTCAAGAATTTGATATAACTATTGTGGAGAAGCCAAGGAAAACCAATGTAGTAGCAGATTTCCTCTCTAGAATGCCAACCAAATTAGAAGAATATTTTGTATATGATTCATTCCCAAATGAACACCTATTTTCTCTCTCTTTGCATACACCATGGTATGTAGACATGGCCAACTATCTAGTAGCAGGGAAAACTCCACCACACCTTTCACTAAGGGAGAAGAGGAAATTACTTCAAAAAAAAAATTCTTACTCATGGATAGCAGGGTGTCTATTAGACACAAGGCCTAACAACATAATGAGAAGATGCATCAAAGAAGATGAAGTATATGATATCCTTAGAGCATGCCATGATGAACCTTGTGGGAGACACTTTGCACAAAGAGGACAACCCTTAATATTTTAAATACTGGCTATTATTGGCCAACACTTCATAAAGATGCATTCAATTACACCAGGAGTTGTCATAGATGTCAGAGAATGGGAAAATCAACAAAGATAGATGAGATGTCATTACAACTAGAACTAGTCATAGCACCATTTGATAAATGGGGACTAGATTTTATTATTCTCATCTCCCCAACATCAAATAAAAATGAATACATACGAGTTTGTATAGATTACCTTACTAAATGGGTGGAGGTTAAAGCTTTGCAATTTGCAAGAGATGGGAATGTGAAAAATTTTATCTATGAAGATATATTCACAAGATATGTTTTTCCTAGAGAAATTGTCACAAACTAGAGGCCATAGTTTACATCACATTTTATCACAAAAATAGTGCAGGAATATGAGATAAGATATAAAAAGTATACACCCTACCACCCTCAAGAAAATGGTCAAGTGGAGGTCACAAATAGAGAAATTGAAAACATCCTCACAAAGATAGTGCAACTCCACATGAAGGACTGGGCAGCCAGGTTACCTGTGTTGCAAGATGGTGTGTCCCTTGAGTTTGTGACATTGTTTAACCACCTCCTATGGATCTTGTATAATTATAGCGATTGTATTAGGCATTGACAGGTCAATCTTTTGGTGCAACGACAACCACCAGTGTAATAATTGGTATCAGAGCTAAGGTCATAGGTTTGAACCCCTCGCTTGCATTGGGGGGGATTATTGCAAGATGGTGTGTCCCTTGGTCTTCCTTGTGCAATGTGGCACTTGGGTTCGTGACATGGCTTAACCACCTCCTATGGTTCTTCTATAAATCTGGGGATTGTATTAGGAATTGACAGGTTGATCTTTTGGTGCAATGACAACCACCAATGTAACAACCTGGAGCAGTTTGGGCTTACAGCATATCCTGGAAGACAATAGTAAGTTTTACGCCATATTAGTTGGTATAAGGTAAAAATGAAACACTCCCAAAAGAGTTTGAATACAAGATTCTCATGACAATAGTCAAATTGGGTATGGACTTATCAACAACACAAATGGATAGGTGACACGACCTCAATGCATTAGATGAAATAAGGATGAAAGCTATACACCATACTAAAATCATCCAAAAAAAAGGACGCAATGGCATGAACAACTTATTAAAACCAAGGAATTCAATGTAGGTGATTAGGCTTTAGTATATGATTCAAGGTAAAAATATTACAAAGGAAAATTATAGACTAGATGGCTTGGGTCATATGAGATTAAAATAGCTTTTTTTCCAAATGGAGTGGTTCAGTTACAAACGATTGATGATATAAGGATTTCATTGCTAGTTAATGAGCATATATTGAAGCTCTACAAACGGCCATTATAGAAGGATGAATTCATTTTATTATTACAACATCAATTTGAGTCATAGATACATTATTAATTAACAAGTAGTTATTCTAAAGTATTAGTAGACAAGCAACACAACTCACAACTAAGATTTCATGGGTATAATTCTATCACACATTTCGTATGCACACACTGCGTAGGTAATATTTGATAGTCTTCATTTTTTGAACCAGTAGCAAAAGCAATAGGGACTTGAAGTATCACACCGCTAGGAAAAAAAACTACAAATGGGACCTATTACTACATGAGCTTGTAGCACTTGTTTGGCAGTCATTTCACATACACCCACCCTAATTACATTTCCATCATCTCATAGCATATCCCTTTGCACATTCAGCCATACATATTACATTGCATTGAATGCAACCTATTTCATCCATACACACATAGCCATCCTACCACCTTTTTCGATTCCACTATACCATGCAATGAATTTCACCTCGCCCATAGCATACTTTTTGTAGCTGTTTTCATCCATCATTCAAATATATTTTTGTGTCATACATATGATGCCACTAATTTCACTCCATCAATGCATGGATTAAGAAATCATGGCACATCACTTTACATCAAGCTTAAGGTGGCATTCAACTACTTTGCACAAGCTACATTTCAAATCAAACCATTCCTATAGGTGAACTACACATTAATTTATCATAATTAAAATTGAATATTATTGATTTTATGCAAATTTATAGTTCATTTGTGCATGTCACTGTTACCAATTTTTTGCCTCAGCTCAATTGGAGGAGCTGGCTGAATGTTATCACATCATAAAGTGGAATTGCAGTTTAAGTTCAAATGTTGTTTCTCATTATTATCATTATTATGCATTGAGTAACAGTTATGCATCTTTAAAGAAGAAATGGAGTTTTTAGAATGCCATTCAGATGTTCCAGAAATGGAAAAAATATAGAATTGAACAAATAAGCAAAATAGCATTTGAAATGCTTTCATTTATTTCATAAAAAATCATATTTTACAAGGCTTCATTTGATTTCAACAATTAGAATGATATTACAACATTGCATGTAAATGCATTTTTCTTTTCAAATGAAAAGCAAAGAATTGAAATCAGAAATCCACACAAGTCGTGGATGTAACTGTTACAACATATCGCTAATAGCACATTGCACTACTAAAGATGCAGAAAGGAAAACACAAAAGTGACGGCATAATCATCATTGCCTAATTATCGACGTTTGATGCTGAATGGTGCACCTTGTCTTCTCGAGCTCCGTCGACCTGTAAGAGGAAAAGAGGGGATGTCAGTGGCTCCGATTATGAAGTAACCTATATGAGGCACCCACAATAGTACAACCTACTATTAACAATGCATTGAAACAATCAATCAACTGCAGTACGAAAGAAATCAGCTGAAGGAGAAATAACAATATCATGATCATATCATGATCAACATGTTCTATTTTTATGCTAACATCTTTTGTTTCCTTGTGCAGGTATAGGTAAAATCACGAAGCTGAACATTATTCGAAGACCAAGCATGTGGAGAAAATCGGGCTCCCACAAGGGTAGAGATCGGCATGCTACCCTATTCATTAATGGGCTAATTTCAAGATACATCATCATGTTCATGAAGTGAAATGAAGAACAACTGAAAGAGTAAAAACAGAGTTATCCATCAAGCAACTAAACCAATTGTGCATTCATAACGATCAGGTTATGCATTCTAAAGGCTACAAGTGAACAATGAATTTAGTTCACTTAAGGAATTCAACTGAGTACATTTACATCAGATATTGTTGAATAAGTTCGTGTTCTGTGCTTATCGTAATCATATATGTCATGCAAGTTTTAGTGTATCAATTCATTCTATTCACAGTTAAGGATAGTGAATAGGCATACATTGTGCCTTAATGTTTTGTTTTAATTTTATCATGAAAGGGAGCAGATTTTGAAAGCAGTTTGTTAAGAGAAACATAAAAATGCATGAAGAGTACCATGTTACAGCTGAGTATGAACAAAGATCAGGCACTCAAGTGATAAATGCGCTATTAGTTCCAATTTGACTGGCAATGTAGTGCAGCATTAGGGTATGCAATCAACAAATGATTGTTCCAGATTCAACAATGATTCAAATACATAAGCTTTATTTCCAGAAAAGCAAGTTTTGAAAGCATGAGAGTTCAAACACATCATGTCAATGATGCCTGAAAATAAACAAAAGTTCAAGAGGAGCCTTTTAAAGACAAATATGTAAGTTTTAGGCAATGGGAGAATGAAAGAATATCAAGTTTTCAATGCAATGCAACATTAAAGAATGCAATGTGGGGTAGTCTTTTCAGTGATGAAGAAACAGGAAGCACAACAAAGGTGTTTAAGAAGGTGTTAATTATACATCGAGGGAAATAAAGGCATGTAGTCCCTAGTGTTACAATGTTGCAATTCAAATCTCTACATAAGTCCAAAAGCAGAAAGTCAGTATTGTTGTATGGTAGGGTTAAAGAATTCATAGGGGAATAGTGTGAAAGACAGTAAATGACCCAAATAGAAGACACATTTCCAGAATCTCAGATACCCAAATGAGGGTTTTTCAACAATCAAGCAAAGGATGTTTTCTTCTGGATGTCATACAATCTAGTGTTTTTGTCAAAAGTAAGATCTACACAGTGTTCTCATGATCAACCTGAGCTACAACAGAGAATGTATTTAGCTGCATATGTTCTTCATTTTTTTATTTTTTTTAGAATGTCAGACCACAGGAGACTTAAAATTTCATAATGTGTAAGGAAATGCATAAAACAATCATAAATCGAGCTCATATTTTATACGGATACCAAAAATAAGGTAATAGTGAGCTCAGTGCCATGGAGTGTTAATGCCGGTTAACTGTCATAGTTGTTTAATGAGGAATCAGAATATATCAAAAATGGTACACTTGAAATTAAAATGGTTCAGGACAACATGACAATGGCACTTGAAATTGTACCAACAAAAGATACATGAAGGCATGGAGATGGTTCTAGCATAAAGTAAAGACTACATTTTCATTTGAGACTACAGCATGATGCAACAATGGTATGAAGGAAAGTATTTTATCATAGTATGACAATGAATAAGTTGAAGGAGCCTTCAATAGGTATGATAGATCTTTCAATACATGAACAGCCATAAGAGGAAATAAAGGAAATAAAGAATACCAAAAGCTTTAATCTCTGTCAAACGTTCAAATGAAAAGCATATAGTTGCAACTAGAATAAGAAAACAGTGAAGAGGAATACTATTTTTAGTTCCAGCAGTGCAATTATCATGCTACTACAAAATACCCATATGAAGTTTTCCATCTTAAATATAGTTTTCCTCTTGTTTCAGAAAAGCCACGTGATGGTTTTAACAGAGAATAAATAAACTGGTTTCTTTTGGATTATATAATACCCACATGGGGTTTGATTTTCAAATTCATACTTTTCACCATTTTCAGCTTACCCATGTTGGGTTTTTTGCAAGAGATACGAGAGATATATATATAATATATTGTGGGTCGAGCCCAGTATATACAGGAAAAGCAAAAAATGAAAAGAGATTACAAAGTGGAGTTCTCTTGTGAGATTATGTGGAATGTAATAGCTTCAAATGCTCAAATGGGCATGATAGGCCGCACAGGGAGAAGTCTTTCTTTTTCTTACAGCCAGAATACCCATGAGAAAGTTTGAGTAGGAGATGCAAACAAAGAAAGAGAAAGCCATTTTGAAGTTGTGATGTCATTTTGAGTTCATAGAAATACAGATAGAAACCTACAGTGGCACAGCCCACACGATGGCCACAAGTTTACAAACAGAATCATCTTTTTATAAAATATGAAGCTTTCATAAGCCTTTTGCTGAATAGAAAACAAGTAAACACAGAGGATAAATAACACTTACCCTTGTGCGCCTTTGGAGGAGCTTCACAACTCATGGCTCAACCATTTTCAAATGCCCATGGTATAGCTTCATGGCAGCCAAAGTGAGAGAATAGGGCAGGAAGAAAATAGAAATACAAAAGTCATCAGGGTATGCCTTAGCTACAGCCTTGAAGGCCTTTTGTTGCTTTCAAAAAAATGGAAAAAGTCACAACATGCAACGAAGCCAACTTACCCACGTTTTGCAGAGGAAGAGCAACCATTTTAGAGGCAAAAAGATAGGTTCAACCTTAGACCAAGACTCAATCATGGTGGCAGCGCTATTCCTTTCAGCCGGAGTCCAAGTTCTTCAAAATGATGAGTGTGAGATTATCATTTTAGGGTTTGACCCTGTTTTGTTCATGCCTAGTGTAAGCCAACATTATAATTGCCTTTTGATTTTTCACTTTTTGACAATAGCACATGGGAATTTCGAGTTAGGCAAATCCTTGTGATGTATTTGTTAAAATCTGGAGGCTAATGTTTGAGGGGGGGCCGAATTTTATTTGTTAGGTCAAAGGTTAAGTCTTTGAGACTTATTCTTTCCCTAGTAATTTTGAAAGACTTGATATAGAAAATCAATTAAGGGTGAGTTATGAATACTCTATGATTTAGGGTCAATTATATTTTAGGGTTCTGATTTTAGTTGATTTTAGAGAAATAATAAGGTGTGAGCTAAGGTGAGAAGAGATAATGATGTTTAATGTTTTATTGATTTTTTGAGAAAATCAAAATATTGTAATGGAGCAATAAGGAGTTTTTCTTTTTTGCAAAATATTTTCAATATTTAATTGCAAAAAATAGATAAATTGTGCAAATCTGCATCTTGTAAAGTAGAATCATAAAGCGATATTCTATAAATTGCTTTGTGATTTCTTGCTATTTTTAGCAGATTTTTGTTGACTTTTCCCTTGGTCAGATTTGAGACCTATCTTGGAGAGATAAGATGTTTTTTGAGCTTTTAAAGCAAGATTAGCCTATTTTTAGAGGCTTGACAGTGTGATCATAAAATTAGTGTGCTTTTTTCTGCTTCTAGGCAGTTTTTGAGACAGTTTGAGGCTTTTTTCCTTGAGCTTTTTCCTGAGCTCGAATTAGGGTTTCTTGAGAGTTATGTTTTGAAAGACAGTCTTTTTCTCTCCTTTTGAGGAGTGTTGATCAGAGTTTTCTTGCTCATACACATTTTTGAGCTTGTAAACCTTTTGGTACTCATTTTTGACATATTGACACTCTTTCAGTTTTAATAGAGCAGCAAATTTCTCCTTATTTTCTATCTCAAATTTTGTAATGGCAATCTAATGTATTTGTGTTTTCAAACTGGAATCCTTTTATGTCTTGTTGTTATAGGTTGTGTTTTAGAATTACATGTTTCAAGTTGCATGCTGTATTTGTTTTCCATATCTTCATGCAAATCACTAATGGGATATGTGTCAATGAGATTGTGAGGATTACTGTAATAGAGAAGTTGTTATGAGTGGTTAGGTCTGAATTCTTAGAAGTTTGGTGAATCATCTGTTAGAAATAGGTTTTTATGTTCAGTCATCTTTTATCCCTTTCCTCAAAGGTTATTTTAGAATAGAATTCATCATTCAAAGAACCAGCTCACTCTAGAGATTCCTCTTTCATTCAGATCACCCACATCTAAAAGAGGTTTCCATGTTTCAGTAGTTTGTTGAATATTGCATTCAACAGGGTGCAAAATTATTGACAACAATCACATATTGTTTTTTAATTATCCACTACTTCTAATTTCTACCTCCATCCAAATTGTACAAACTAAGTGAGGGCACTTAGTAACTTATTTTGGGAGAAGGATATTCATGATTATTCCTTATTTTTCTTGAATTTTGAAACTTTATGTAAAACCTTTCTGCCATTTCATTTTCCTCCATTTCCGAAATACACAGTTCAAAACAGAGGAAAGAAGTTTTAAGCAACTAAATTAAGAGTTGCATTTGAGTGAAACCATATAAGCACAATGGAAATGGTATAATTGGGGTGGTAGATCAAGAATAGAATAGAGAAGAATTGTGAAGAGACTGCAAATTACTAAAGCATTGTAATGGGTGGTGATATCATACAAATGGAACTAGCAACACATAACTTGCTACTGGAAGACAGGCAATGTGTGACCATCTTCTAGTGAGCTGCTTGGATGGATTAGTTCTTGAATCTTACAAAATTTAATGAGGTAATGGCCCAATAATTATCCATCACATTGAAAAATGATGAGGCAATTGTTAGGGGTTTGAAGGTAGATAAATCAAAGGTGGTGTAGGAGCACCTACACCTCATCCTCCATTTTTGCTCATTTGATGAAAATAGGTGGTTAGGAGGTTAGAATGAGTCTTTTTGAGTCTTTTTGTCATGGATAAGGTCTAACAAGACCATCAAGCATGATCTAGGTTGAATTTTTTGAGTTTTGAGTCAAAATGTAGAAAATTGCAATCTTGCAACAATTGTTGTCTTTGTAGCCTTGAAAGGCACAAACTTGAATTTGTATATGTAAAGGAAATATTGGAGTCATGAACATGTAATAAGGCTATTTAGGAGCCAGTTCAATGATTTTTGAGGTCTTAGGTGATAGGAATCAAAGTTGCTTCAAAAAGATGCAATGTTGTCATAATGCAAATTGTTGTAAACTCATCATTAGAGTTGTAAACACCTTAACGACTCCTTTATTCAAAAAAAATTTAAAGGCCATTGGGGAGGATGGGAAAATGTTTATAAATCCTCCACGGGGTTGAGGAATGAAGGGGTTGAAGTTTGAAGCATTAATAAAAAGAAAACTTTTTTTTTTCTATTTATCTTGCTTTTTTTACTGTTCTTGTGTGTGGTACAGTCTGGTACATTACTGTATGGCCTCCAAATTGGAATGGTTTGATAGAGGGTAGAGATAGCTTTAATTTGGTGATTTTTATTGATTTCATTAAGTATTTAGAAAGTTACATCAATTCTGCTAAAAGTGGGTTTGAAACCCTACAAATCAAGGGTTTTGATCACAAAATTCTTATAATTCACCATTCCACTGTGGGAAAATTCTGAAACTTGGTGAAATGGTGGATTTAAGGGTCCTCTTCATGATTACATTTTTTTTAGATCAAAATATGGAGGTTTGCAAAATTCATCTGATGCCCTAGGTTAGTTTTTCCCTTGTAAATGTATGAAAATGGTCTTTAGAATGCACTTTTTATAGTTTTCTAAGCATTTGTGCAATAATAATGGATGTAAAGCATGGAACAGGTCTTGGGGAACCTGTTGGAGTCTTTTAAAGGAATTAGGGGTTTTGGGGTGTGCCTTGACAAGTTAAAATCTTCCTTGTATAGGCCTAGTTAAGCCTTGTTTATGGCTTGTAAATCAATTTTTTGATACATTTGTTTTGGGTGTTTGATCTTATGCTTTTGGGAACTTGTGGAGGATGGTGTTAGGATTCTAAATCCATGTTTGATTGTCTGGTTAATTCATTTAATCAGTTTTTATTTTGATTGTCCTATTGGTGAATGTTGCAAAGTTGCATGGGCTTGTGTAGGAGCGATGGAAGAATGGATTTTTTTGGGTGATAGGTTTGTTTGTTTGGTCATGTTGTGTTGTGTGAAGAGTGTTTACATCATCCCCAAGTCCTATTGAGATTTCTGGTTGTGTGAGTCAAGTTGATCGGTCAAGTTGAATTGTTGAGAGGAATAGTGAAGTTGATGTGTGCATATAGAGTATTTGAGAGAAGATTATAAGAAAGGTATTGTTTGTATGAAGGAAGAGTTGCTTCCCCTACCACTCTGCATCATAGTGGTATCTAAGCATTAGTGAGTAGATTTTTTTTCATTTTGCAAGTTCTGAAGAGCAGGGAAGAAGTGAAGAGTTTGAAGATTCCTCCAAAGAACAAAGATATGGCTAAAGAGATGAAGGAGATGAAAGACAGACATGCTAGAGAAATCAGAGAGTTAGAGGAAAGAATCATAGCCTTGGAGACAAATAAAAGAAGGGATGTGGAAGAGATTGAGTCAGATGAAGAGGAAGATGATGAGTTTGAAGACACAGAAGAAGAACTTGACCCAGAGGATCAAAGAATTGCAAAGTTGGTGAAGGCAGCAAGGAGTGACAAGCCTAAGGTAAAAATTGATGTTCCTAAATACGGTGGAAGTTTAAATGATGAAGAATTACTTGACTAGATTGCTGCACTAGATAATCATTTTTAATGTGATGAGGTTCTTGAGGAGAAAAGAGTAAAGATTGCAAAGACAAAGTTGCAAGGCCATGCTTTGGTATGGTGGGACTACTTTCAATCTAAGAGGAGGAAGCAAGGAAAGTATAAAATCACATCATGGGACAAGATGGTATCAAAAATCAAAGGTAAATTCTTACCCAAGGATCACCAAGTTCAAATGTTTAAGAAATTGCAAAATTTAAGGAAAAAAGAGATGGACATTAAAACTTATGCTAAGAAATTCTATAAATTGAGTTTAAGGTTTGGGCATCATGAGAATGAAGATGAAAATTTTTCTAGATATATTGGTGGTTTGAGGATTAATATACAAGATGAATTGGTTTTGGCTAACCCTAGGAGTGTTATCAAATGGAAATTAGGGTGGAGGAGAAGCTTAAAAGGAGACAAGAGAAATTAGTGAGAGGAAGAGGTGGTCCTAGTACAAGAGGAATAGGAATGCCTTCTACATAAAAGCATCCAAGTGAAGATTAGGAAGGAGAAAACAAAGGTAAAGATAACAATGTTGATTCTAGAGCTGGTTTTTGTTTTAGAGGTAGAGGAAGGTTTAGTGCTAGTAGAGATTCTAATGATTTTGTAGGAAGGTGCTACACATGCAACGATTTTGGCCATCCTTCATGGAGATGTCCTAACAGGGTTGGTAGTTCATCCATTGGAGATAAGAAGATTGGTAGGAGAGCACAGTTGGTTCAGGAAGAGGAGTGTGAAAGCCATTATTCCACAATGGGGAAGGCAGATCTTGAAACAGGGGAAATGTTGATGGTGAGGAAAATAATCTTGAAAGCAGCAAAAGAGGTATAACCTTTGCAAAGGAAAAGTCTCTTCAAGACTACTTGTAAGTGCAAGGACAAGGTATGTAGAGTGGTCATTGATTCTGGCTCAACCAATAAAATGGTGTCATGTGAAATGGTTAAAAAGTTATTATTGAAAAGAATTCCTCATGAATTTCCTTATAAAATTTCATGGTTGAATGATGACCAATCTTTATTGGTGAATGAAAAGGCTATTGTGAATTTTCAAATTGGTGGTTACCATAATAGTGTTGTGTGTGATGTCATTCCAATGGGATATCGTCATTTGTTTTTAGGCAGACCTTCGCAATATGACAAGAGGGCTTTGTATGATGGTAGGGAAAATACCTACACTATAGTTAAAGATGGTTGTTATTTTGTGTTGACTCCTCTTGTAGAAGATACTAAAGGTAAAGCGAAGGTCATAATGTGTGGCAAGAAGGACCCTATAAATGTGATGAAGGAGATCCAATTTTTTGATGTTGTTCCCTGTTTTAAGACTGAAAATGCAGGTATAAGGTTTGATGCAAGGGTAAAGGAAGTGTTGATAGGGAGTTTGCATGAGAATGTGTTAGTAGGAACCATAAAATGTCTTATAGTTAAGAGAAGGGTTGAAAGACAAATAAAGTTTGCAGGTATAGAGGTATATAATATTGATTTGATAGTGACAAAGCAAGCAATGAGTGAAGGACAAGAAAAATAGGGTAGAAAAAGACAGTTGTAGGCATGTGCATGGAAAGCAAGTGAAGTAAAATAAAAAAACTACTGACAAATGTTTGTTTGCAAGTGCAGGACAAATTCAACAATCAAATATTGGGCAGAGAGGGGTTGAATGACTATTTGCAGGTCTGAGGAAAGAGAAGAGGGAAAATGCATGTAACAATACCTTCTAAAATGCTAGGTGTACAAGGCTTATTGCAAGACCTGTATATATGAACCAGTGGAGTGTATTTGTGAACCAATGGATTCTGTATGAAGCTTGGAGGCAGTGGTATCAACACCAACTCATGAGGCATGATTCTTTTCTAGGGGGCTGTATGGTGCAGGAGCACCTACATCTCATCCTCCATTTTTGCTCATTTGATGAAAACGAGTGGTTAGAAGGTTAGAATGAGTATTTTTGAGTCTTTTTGTCATGAATAAGGTCTAACAATACCATCAAGCATGATCTAGGTTGAAGTTTTTGAGTTTTGAGTCAAAATGTAGAAAATTGCAATGTTGCAACAATTGTTGTCTTTGTAGCCTTGAAAGGCACAAAATTGAATTTGTATATGTAAATGCAAGATTGGATTCATGAACATGTAATAAGGTTATTTTGGAGCCACTTCAATGATTTTTGAGGTCTTAGGTGATAGGAATCAAAGTTGCTTCAAAAAGATGCAATGTTGTCATAATGCAAATTGTTGTAAACTCATCATTAGAGTTGTAAACACCTTACAAATGGATCCTTTATTCAAAAAATAGTTAAAGGCCATTGTGGAGGATGGGAGCATGTTGATAAAGCCTCCATGGGGTCGAGGCATGAAGGGGTTGAAGTTTTGAAGCATTAATAAGAAGAAAACTTTGTTTTTTTTTTATGTTTTACTGTTTGTGTGTGGTACGGCCTGGTACATTATTGTACGGCATCCAAATTGGCATGGTTCAATAGAGGGCAGAGATAGCTTTAATTTGGTGGTAATTTTGGTTGATTTCATTAAGTATTTAGAAAGTTACATCAATTCTTCTAAAAGTGGGTCTGAAACCCTACAAATCAAGGGTTTTGATCACAAAATGCTTATAATTCACCATTCCACTATGGGAAAATTCAAAAAAATAGTAAAATGGTGGATTTAAGGGTCTCTTCATGATTCAATTTGTTTTAGAGTGAAAGATGGAGGTTTGCAAAAGTTATATGATGCCCTAGGTCAGTTTTTCCCTTGTAAATGTATGAAAATGGTCTTTAGAATGCACTTTTCATAGTTTTTTGAGTATTTGTGCAATACTAATGGATAGAAAGCATGGAACAGGTCTTGGGGAACTTGTTGGAGTCTTTTAAATGCATTAGGGGTGTTGGGGTGTGCCTTGACAAGTTGAAAGTTTCCTTGTACAGGCCTAGTTAAGCCTTGTTTATGGCTTGTAAATCAATCTTTTGATACATTTGTTTTGTGTGTTTGATCCTATGTTTTTGGGAACTTGTGGAGGATGGTGCTAGGAGTCTAAAACCATGTTTCATTTTCTATTTAATGCCTTTAATCAGTTTTTATTTTGAATTTCCTATTGGTGAATGTTCCAAAGGTCCATGGGCTTGTGTAGGAGTGATTGAAGAATGGATGTTTTTGGGTGAAAAGTATGTTTTTTTGGTCATTTTGTGTTGTGTGAAGAGTGTTTACATCATCCCCAAGTCCTGTTGAGATGTCTGGTTGTGTGATTCAAGTTGAGTGGTCAAGTTGCATTGTTGAGAGGAATAGTGAAGTTGATGTGTGCATATAGAGTATTTGAGAGAAGCTTTTAAGAAAGGTGTTGTTTGTATGAAAGAAGGGTTGCTTCCCCTACCACTCTGCATCATAGTGGTATCTAAGCATCAAGGAGTATATTTTTTTTCGTTTTGTAAATTGTGAAGTGCAGGGAAGAAGTGAAGAGTTTGAAGATGCCTCAAAAGAACAAAGATATGGCGAAAGAGATGAAGGATTTGAAAGATAGACATGCTAGAGAAATCAGAGAGTTGGAGGAAATAATCATAGCCTTGGAGACAAATAAAAGAAGGGATGTGGAAGAGAGTGAGTCAGATGAAGAGGAAGATGATGAGTTTGAAGACACAGAAGAATAACTTGACCCAGAGGATCAAAAAATTGCAAAGTTGGTGAAGGCAATAAGGAATGACAAGCCTAAGGTAAAAATTGATGTTCATAAATATGGTGGAAGTTTAAATGATGAATTACTTGACTGGATTTCTGCATTAGATAATCATTTTGAATGTGACGAGGTTCCTAAGGAGCAAAGAGTAAAGATTGCAAAGACAAAGTTGCAAGGCCATGCTTTGGTATGGTGGGAATACTTTCAATGTGAGAGGAGGAAGCAAGGAAAGTCTAAAATCACCTCATGGGACAAGATGGTATCAAAATTCAAAGGTAAATTCTTACCCAAGGATCATATAGTTCAAATGTTTAAGAAATTGCAAAGTTTAAGGAAAAAAGAGATGGACATTAAAAATTATATTGGGGAATTTTATAAATTGAGTTTAAGGTTTTGTCATCATGAGAATGAAGATGAAAAAGTTGCTATATATATTGGTGGTTTGAGGCTTAATATACAAGATGAATTGGTTTTGGCTAACCCTAGGAGTGTAGAGGAGTGTTATCAAATGGCAATCAGGGTGGAGGAGAATCTTAAAAGGAGACCAAAGAAATAAATGAGAGGAAGAGGTGGTCCTAGTGCAAGAGAAAGAGGAATTCCTTCTACATCAAAGCTTCCAAGTGAAGATCAAGAAAGAGCTAACAAAGGTAAAGATCACAATGTTGATTCTAGAGCTGGTTTTTGTTTTAGAGGTAGAGGAAGGTTTAGTGCTAGTAGAGGTTCTAATGATTTTTCAGGAAGGTGCTACACATGCAATGAGTTTGGCCATCCTTCATGGAAATGTCCTAAGAGATTTGGTATTTCATCCAGTGGAGATAAGAATATTGATAGGAGAGCACAATTGGTTCAGGAAGAGGAGTGTGAAATCCATTGTTCCACAATGGGGAAGGAAGATCCTGAAATAGGGGAAATGTTGATGGTGAGGAAGACAATCTTGAGAGGAGCAAAATAGGAAGCACCTTTGAAAAGGAAAATTTTCTTCAAGACTAATTTTAAGTGCAAGGACAAGGTATGTAGAGTGGTCATTGATTTTGGCTCAACTGAAAATATGGTGTCATGTGAAATGTTAAACAAGTTAGGATTGAAAATAATTCCTCATGAATGTCCTTATAAAATCTCATGGTTGAATGATGACCAATCTTTATTGGTGAATGAAAAGGTTATTGTGGATTTTTAAATTGGTGGTTACCATAATAGTGTTGTGTGTGATGTCCTTCCAATGGACTATTGTCATTTGCTTTTAGGTAGACCTTGGCAATATGACAAGAGGGCTTTGTATGATGGTAGGAAAAATACCTACACTATAGTTAAAGATGGTTGTTCTTTTGTGTTGAATCCTCTTGTAGAAGATACTAAAGGTAAAGCAAAGGTCATAATGTGTGGCAAGAAGGAACCTATAAATGTGATGAAGGAGAACTAATTTTCTAATGTTGTTCCCTATTTTAAGACTGAAAATGCAGGTATAAGGTTTGATGTAGGGGTAAAGGAAGTGTTGATAGGGATTTTGCATGAGAATGTGTTAGTAGGAACCATTGAATGTCCTATAGTTAAGATTAGGGTTAAAAGACAAACAAAGTTTTCAAGTACAAAGGTATATAAGATTGATTTGACAGTGACAAAGCAAGCAGTGTTTGAAGGACAAGAAAAATAGGGCAAAAAAGAAATTTGCAGGCATGTGCATGGAAAGCAAGTGAAGTCAAATCAAAAGACTACTGACAAATGTTTGTTTGCAAATGCAGGACATAGTCAACAATCAAATCTTGTTCAAAGAGGGGTTGAATGACTATTTGCAGGTCTGAGGACAGAAAAGAGGGAAAATGCATGTAACAATACCTTCCAAAATGCTAGGTGTACAGGGCAGATTGCAAGACTTGTATATATGAACAATTGGAGTGCATTTGTGAACCAATGGAGTCTATATGAAGCTTGGAGGCAGTGGTATCAACACCAACTCATGAGGCATGATTCTTTTCTAGGGGGGTGTATGGTGTAGGAGCACCTGCACCTCATCCTCCATTTTTGCTCATTTGATGAAAACAGGTGGTTAGGAGGTTAGAATGGGTATTTTTGAGTCTTTTTGTTTTGAATAAGTTCTAACAAGACTATCAAGCATGATCTAGGTTGAATTTTTTGAGTTTTGAGTCAAAATGTAGAAAATTGCAATCTTGCAACAATTGTTGTCTTTGTAGCCTTAAAAGCACAAACTTGAATTTGTATATGTAAAGGAAAGATTTCAGTCATGAACATGTAATAAGGATATATAGAAGCCACTTCAATGATTTTTTAGGTCTTATGTGATAGGATAAAAGTTGCTTCAAAAAGATGCAATGTTCTCATAATGCAAATTGTTGTAAACTCATCACTAGAGTTGTAAACACCTTAACAATGGCTCCTTTATTCAAAAAATAGTCAAAGGATTTTGGGGAGGATGGGAACATGTTTATAAATCCTCCATGGGTTTGAAGCATGAAGGGGTTGAAGTTTTAAAGCATTAATAAGAAGAAAACTTTGTTTTTTTTTCTATTTTTCCTATATTTTTTACTGTTCTTGTGCATGGTACGGTCTGGTACGTTACTGTACGGCATCCAAATTGGAATGGTTCAATAGAGGGAAGAGATAGCTTTAATTTTGTGGTGATTTTGGTTGATTTCATTAAGTATTTAGAAAGTTGCATCAATTCTTCTAAAAATGGGTCTAAAACCCTACAAATCAAGGGTTTTGATCACAAAATGCTTATAATTCACCATTGCATTGTGGGAAAATTCTGAAACTTGGTGGAATGGTGGATTTAAGGGTCCTCTTCATAATTTTATTTGTTTCAAAGTGAAATATGGAGGTTTTCAAAAGTTATCTGATGCCCTAGGTCAGTTTTTCCCTTGTAAATGTATGAAAATGGTCTTGAAAATGCACTTTTCATAGTTTTTTGAGTATTTGTGCAATACTAATGGATGGAAAGCATGGAACAGGTCTTGGGGAACCTATTTTAATCTTGTAAAGAAATTAGTGGTATTGGGGTGTGCCTTGACAAGTTGAAAACTTCCTTGTACAGGCCTAGTTAAGCCTTGTTTATGGCTTGTAAATCAATCTTTTGATACATTTGTTTTGGGTGTTTGATCCTGTGCTTTTGGGAACTTGTGGAAGATGGTGTTAGGAGTCTAAAACCATGTTTCATTGTATGTTTAATTCCTTTAATCAATTTTTATTTTGACTGTCCTATTGGTGAATGTTGCAAAGTTGCATGGGCTTGTGTAAGAGCGATGGAAGAATGGATGTTTTTGGGTGAAAGGTCTGTCTGGTTGGTCATGTTGTGTTGTGTGAAGAGTGTTTACATCATCCCCAAGTTCTGTTGATATTTCTAGTTGTGTGATTCAAGTTGAGTGGTCAAGTTGCAATGTTGAGAGGAATTGATATGTGCATATAGAGTATTTGAGAGAAGCTTTTAAGAAAGGTGTTGTTAGTATTAAAGAAGGGTTGCTTCCCCTGCCATTCTACATCAAAAGGAAGCTTTAGTTGAATTATCTAGTTTTCCAAGAGTGGGAAAGGAGTTTCCAGTTAGAGTGGATGCCATTACAACAAGGAATTAATTCTCCTTGCCAAGAGAAAATATAGACTCTTCCTCACAAGGTAAAAAACGTTTATCTTTTCTTAGGCTCTAGGCTTCAATAGCTTCTTACATAGTTAAATACTTAACATGTGATGAGTGACAACCATTTCTATACATAGTCCATTTTAAATTGTTGTCACATATGCCATGGAAGGCATGTAAATGTTCCCAACTTTTTATACAACCTATTAAAAAGAATGTCTTCTAAATATAAAAGGAAAAGAAACCAGTCAACATTATATTATTTTTTATTAGTCACATTATTGGTATAAAGGAGCCTTAGAGTTCAGTTCCCAAATGTGTCTTGGGAAGATTTTATCAACTATAGTAATATCAACAATATTCTTAAATTTCCTAATGAAGAAAATAAAGGCCAGGAACAAAGAATATAAGATCTTGCTAAGGTTCCTCCCGAGGGAGAAATACCCTTTGGTTCCACTACTGCATCACATACCTACAACAAGGGAAAACTAGAAGAGAAGGGTATGCAAGAAACACAACTTTCATCCTTTGTTAAGTAGCCCACAACAGAAAGCAAGACAAAAACCCCTATTTCTAAGAGGACACTAGAAAGTAAGAAGAGAAAATGTATCTTCTTCTTTTGCACCTACAAGGGAGAAAAATAGTCCCACACAATCTAGGAGGCAATCACATCACTTAGGAAATAATGGTTCCATGAGAGGATCAATTAAAAAATAGAAGGAAGATATTTTAATGGTAGAATCAGATGTAGACTCAGAGGGGAATGTCCTTGTTAATGAAACAAAAACACCAATTGTACAACCTTTGTATTTTTCCATCACTTCTAAATCAAATTCAGAAGATATTTTGTAGCCAAGAAAATGAGGAGAATATCTCAGAAATATCTTGTTTTAGAGGGTTGTGAATATAAAAGTGAAATGGGAGATGAGAAATTTTTAGAGAAGGATGAGGAAATTTTTATTGAAGAAAGGAATGTTAATAAGGAATTACATGAAGAAATGCGAAGAATAAAATAGTTGGAGGAATTGCTAAAGACATACCAACATAAGGATAGTGAGCAGGATGTTGAGATTAAAGAATTGGAGGAGAGGCTCCACAAGTTTGAGCATGGGTCAAAATTGGAGATACTAGCACAACTTGCCATGGTAGAAGAAAAGGATAAAGAACCATTATTCAAAGGACCAATTTCTTAGATTTAAACCCCCACTAGACCAATTGTAGTGTCCCTAGGTGTTGAATTATGGAAAAGAACATGCATGAATTCTCCTAGGAAAAGGAAGAATGGGTAGGGGAGAGAGCTAAATTGATATCCAACCACACTAGGGAACCAAAAAAGAAAGAAGAAAAATTAAAAAGGTTAAAGGTAAATATTGAATAAATAGCATAGAAGACAACACAATTACTAAAGTGCAGGCCACCTGTTAGAGTTTATGCTTTATTCTTGCAAGAAAAATTTCTATGTTTTCAATTTATCTAATTGATTACTGATCTTCCTATAGCAATGCACAAGAAATTCGTGTTTTAATACTTTCTTCAATTTCACACTAGACATGCAGGATCAACTATGTGAGTTTTATCTACATAATTATGTTCTTTCATATGATACTACTTGGAGTCCATTGATGTTTGTAGGTGATATCCAAATAAGATCATTGGCCTCTTATATTATAAATGAGCATTAAAGGGGCACAATTCTACAAGAATACCATAAAAGATAAAAATCTATTGCATTGCATCTTAAGAAGTGTTAGTGGATCCAAATGTGATAATAGAATAGTGGTTAGAACTCTTGGATTGCAGAGGTGTTGAAAAGAAAATAATTAATATCAAAAAACATGATTATGCAAGGATGAAGGGATTAGTCACTAGGACTATTAATGAATCCTTTAAATTTGTTCAAAAAATATGGGAAGAACTTTCTCCAGAGCTGAAAAGAAAGAAGTGACACTTTTTTTATAACTATGTAGCTATAATTTGTAGGTCTCACAAGTATATAGACATTGCACTGAACAATCGAGTTTGTTGGTTTACACTTGTCTTCCATCCTCCTATCCTCCTATTTCTAGTACCACACTAGGCAGGAAAGAAACGAGGGGAAGAAGAAGCAGTAGAAAATAAAATATTAGCGAACCTCTCATATTAGAAAGGCTATTACCTGAAGCAGGCTAAAGGAGTGGAAACTGTAGCCGATTTTAGAGAGATAGCTATGTAGTATAACCTCCATCCTTAAAATTTCCTTGAGGACAAGAAATCGCTTATTTGGGGGGAGTGATGGGCTTAATTTATGGCTAGATTTCCTTCATAAGTTTTTCTTTTCTCATTTCAATCTACCAAAGTTCATAAACATTCCTAAGACTTATACATCTTTTATACCTTTTATGCACTTTAAATCAGACTTTAGTATGCGGTAATGCAAATATGATATAATGACATTTGTATGAGTGAATGTATGAATTTTCAAGAAATTTAGTATGATTCTATGCTTAATTTATGATTATTAATTGTGTATTCCTTAGGATGAAACTAGCCTCTTGCAGCTAAGAAGAACTGTAACTTGTAGCAACTAGATTTCCAACCAACAACATAAGGGTCGCAAGCAATTGCAAGGGAGAGGTCAGAATGGTTAAAGCACGATAGTTCCAAAGAAGAACGAAGGTGACCATTGAATGGTTAAATTGCAAGTCACCATAGGCACAGAATAAGATGGAAAGAAGGATTTTTTTCTAATTAGGTTAACCTATGACGTGACATTCTTCATGAAACACGCCTCTATCATGGCGGTCAAACCATTAAGGAAAATTTTTAGTTTAAACTCTCTTCTTCTACTTTTCACTAATGTTTTTTTGTTGCAAAGAATAAGTCCTCTCCCTATTCTTGAGGGGGAGTGGGGAAATAAATTATGGTTTTTTTTCATTCCTAGGATGAATAAGACTCCTTCCAGACCCTATATGGTGGGATCTTCTATGAGAAGAAAATCTAGTTACTAGTTGTTTTTATTTTTTTAAGTTTTTTATAGTTCCAGACGATAATTGATCATTGTCAGTTTTTTGTTATCAGTTGAATGACAAACATGTATTGTTGAATGAGAAATCTTTAGTATATTCTTGTGAGAGTTCAAATTTTTATGCAATAAAGGAGTTAATTCAGTATCATAATTTGTTGATCAAGTGGAAAGTGTCGATATCTATTGTGGAAGTAGCAACTCAATAAAGGGACACTTCAGGTACTGTTATCCACTCTTTCTTTTCTATTATTAGATTAGTTCATGCATTATTAAATTAAAATAGTTTCTAGTTTCATACATCAAGAATTCATGAATATGATTCTATAATTGAATCATATTTTGTAGCTTAATGATAGTTTCATACTCCTAGAGTGATTAGTTGTAGTTTATTCTTAAAATCTAGTAGTCATAGTCTTAAATGATAAGTAACCATAGCAAAATCACCCATAGAAGATGAACTCTTGAGTTAGGAATCCATCCTCTTAATTGAGTGTCTACCTGTAGCACCAAGTTAATCAAACAATAGAGAGGCCCTATAGTATATATGCTATAAAAAAAAAATTGTTGTATTTCTATTATATAGTGAAACATAATGAAAGGGAGGGGGGATGCACCAAAATGTAATCAAGATGGTTATGTTGGATGTTGAAGTTTTTTTGATGATATGTGGTTGTCATTGATGTCAACACTATTAGCATTAGTGCATTTAAAGCTGTATATGTCAAGGATATTGAGAAAATTGTAATGGAATGAGTTGCAGGTTGTCAGTGGTGAAGTGATGTTTTGTTTATCGGTGAGTTCCGTACATTGTTGATCAAAGGTTGTGGAATAAAGGTTTTCTCATTTAGTATATCTAGTTTATCCACATTGAGTTTCAGAGATCCATGTGAAGATTTAATTGAGTTATGAAGATTTGTATTTTGACAGTTTTTCTGTTACTTCAGTTTATGTTCCTGAATGAAGACTATGTGATTCTAGTTAGTTTAGTTGTTGCAGATGCTTCTCTAGTGATTCATGATGCTTGTGGATTTTTCTAGATTGTGATCTATCTTTGTTGCAAGTCTACATTGATCGTTGTGCTCGCAATCCGAGATTTTCTCTTGAGTGTTCATGTTTTTCATGTTCTTGGCCGAAAAGGTGTTGAAACATGTTGTGGATCTTCGAGGAGAAATTAATTGAAGTGTTTTTTTGTTGGAAATGTTTTTTTTGGTTCTTCACCTTGGTTGATTCGTATTGAAAATTATCTATTGTTTTGGGCTAATAGTTTGTATTCATTTTATTATTTCTTTGTGGCCGACTTGTAGCGATGTAATTTCATGTTGCAGATATATAAGAGTGATTTTTTATTCGAATTGAAGTGTGCTAGAAGAAGTGCTTGTATATGAGATGTGTGAATAATGTCCAAATCATTCGAAGGTAGCACAAAGTGTGAAGAAGAGTGAAGAAGAGTGAAGAAGAGTGAAGAAGAGTGAGGAAGAGTGAAGAAGTGTTCATGTGCTTAACCGGAACTATAATCAGGCATTAGCATATGTTATTTTCTCAGTTCAAAATCCGGATGGTTGTAATCTAAATATCTCTATAAGATAGTGTGTCTTCCTTTGTAATTGAGCAGTGAGCTCTAAACAGTGTGCCTAAATGCATGTGCATTCCCCATTTATTCTTCTTATACTTTTAACAGGGTATAATCTTGTGGACTGACCTCCACCCTAGTTTTTCCCCTAACAAGGTTTCCATGTAAAAAATATTGGTGTTATGTGTGTTTCTGATGTGTTGTTGATTCATGATTTCATTGATATTGATCAGATCTGAGAATAAGGATTAATAATTTTAATAAGTTTGATATTCAGAGACAACTAATTCACCCCCCCTCTCAGTTGTATTCCCTTGTGTTGCCAAAAATTGGTATCAGAGCTTAGTTCCTTGGAAGAAGTTTAACAGCTTGAGGTGATCTTATATGGTGACATACAAGAAGGATAGTTTGAGATTTGATGGAAAAAATTATTCTTTGTGGAAGACTCGAATGGAGTACCATCAGAGATGCATTGGTGAACCTTACTGGAGCATTACAAGTAATATGTATGTTATACCACCGAATGGTCCTACTACTTTTGCTGAGATCAGGGATGTTGAGTATAATATCAAGGCTAAGGAAGCATTGTTGAGTGATTTGACTGATACTAAGATGACTAATGTTATGGATCTATAGACTGCTTATGAGATCTGGAAAAATTTGGAAACTTTGTATGAAGGTGATGCTAATGTGAAAATTGCTAAGTTGCAAAGTCTGAAAGGGAAATATGAAATGTTGAGAATGGGTGATGATGAAAATGTTACTAGTTTCATGCAAAGAGTGAATTAACTTGTGTGTGGTATCAGATGTGTTGGTGGAAAGTTGTAAGACTTAGAGATTGTTGCTAAAGTGCTAGATCCTTGCCTACTACTTATAAAGTCAAAGCTACAGCTATTAAAGAAATCCAAACTGTAACAAATGTAACTAGAGATATGTTGGTTGGTAAGATGAATACTTTTGAGTTGAGAAAATTTGGTGATGCCCTTCCTAAGGTTGAATTTTCATTTAAGGCTACTACTTCCAGAAAGAGATTCTAAACCAAGACATAACAGGCATAAATTTCAAAAGAAGTGTTACTATGTTGTTGATGAAGGTGTGACAGATCATGAATCTAATAAACGAAATAGAAGTGATGATGAATGAGTATTTATTGCTATCAAGGAAAATAATCATGTGTCTACTGAATCTACTAGTTGTACAAATGTGGAGAAAGCCATAGCTGCTCAAATTGAAGAAAAAGATGAATGGGTAACTGATAGTGGATTTTCACATCCTATGACTGGAGACAAAAGTAATTTTGTAAGATTGGAAAGGTATGATGGTGGTGTTGTGAGATTTGGTGATAACATAGCTGATGTGATCTGTGGAAGAGGATGCATTTCTCTTGATGGTAAGAATAATACTAATGATGTCTTGTATGTGGAAGGTCTGAAGCATAATATTTTAAGTGTCAAACAGATGGTTGATAAGGGTTACAATCTTCAGTTAAAGGATGGAAAGTGCAAAATATTGGGATGTTCTGGAAATGTGATTGCATTAGGTAAAAAAAAAAGAGGTAATATCTTTCATCTGAATGCTGCTAGTAAATTTTTTTTTATTGCTCAAATTGATGAAAGTTGGTTGCAGCATAGAAGAATGTGTCATGTTAACTTTGATAACATTGTCAAGATAATTTCTATTAAGGCTATGAGAGATCTACCTAAGTTGGTAAAACCTACTAATGTCATTTACAAGGAATGTCAGTTGGGAAAACAAACTAGAATTTTATTTTGGAGAAAACAACATTGTTCAAATTAATTGATGGAGCTTGTGCATACCGATTTGTGTGGTCCCTCTAGAATAAAAAGTTTACAAGGTTACAGGTATTTCATGTTGCTTATTGATGATTATTCAAGAATGATGTGGGCTACTTTCTTAAGGGAGAAATATGAAGCTCTGGAAAAGTTCAAGATCTTTAAGGCTATGGTTGAGACAGAGACTAGTCTGGAGATTAAATGTCTGAGATCAGATAGAGGTGGGAATTCACTTTCAATGAGTTTAATTCTTTTTTGTGAAGAACATGGAATAAAGAGACAATTATCTGCACCACAGACCCCAACAAAATGGAGTTGTGGAAAGAAAGAAAATAAAAACTTTCAAGATGTTGCTAGAACTATGATGCTGGAAGGAAATGTTCCTCATATCTACTAGAGAGAAGCTATGAGTATTGTTGTGTATATTCTCAATCGGGTACAAATCAAAGGTGCTACTGGTAAGACCCCTTTTGAGCTATGGACTGGTCATAAGCCTACTGTTAGATATTTCAAAATCTTTGGGAGTAGATGCTATATTAGAAGAGATGAAAATATAGGAAATTTTGATGCTAGGAGTGATGAAGGAATCTTTTTGGGTTATTCTACTAAAAGCAAGGCCTACCGGTGTTACAATAAGAGATTGAAGAAAATATTTGAAAGTGCAAATGTAAAGGTTGATGAAGACATTGCTAGACCATCCAAAACCTATGGATATGATTCTAATGATCAGAATGATAGTACAAACAAAGGTCAAACTTCAAAACAAGTGCAAATCATTCTGGTGAATCAAGAAGATCAAGAGGAAGAAGAAACTGGTGAAAGAGAAGAAGAGAGATCAGAAGAGCCTAAAATTCAAGAACATTCTAAGACTTTGAGGTATGTAAGATTGAATCATTTAGAAGATCAAATTATTGGTGATAAGAATAAAGGTGTCCAGACTATGAGAAGAATTGCAGAAGAATATTGCTTGATTTCAAAGATTGAGCCTACTAGTGTGAATGAAGCATGCAAAGATGAACATTGGGTTGAAGCAATGAAAGAAGAGCTACAAAAAATTGAGAAAAATGATGCATGGATTCTTGTTCCTAGACCTAAGTATAAAAATGTAATTGGAACTAGATGGGTCTTTAGAAAAAAATTGAATGATCAAGGAGAAGTGGTTAGAAATAAAGCAAGACTGGTTTGCAAGGGATATTCTCAAATGAAAGGAATTGATTTTGAAGAGACTTTTTCCCCTATTGCTAGAATTGAAGTTGTGAGATTGTTTCTTGCTTATGTTGCTTATAAAGACTAAAAGGTTTATCAGATGGACATCAAGTTTGCTTTTCTAAATGGTGAATTAGAAGAAGAGGTATATGTTGAGCAACTTGATGGTTTTTAGTTGACTAATCAGGGAGATATGGTTTGTTAGTTGAAGAAAGAACTGTATTGACTTAAGCAAGCCCCTAGAGCTTGGTATTCCAGATTGGATAAATATTTGTTGAAGCTTGGATTTAACAAAGGTACTGCTGATAGTAATTTGTATTTCAAGAATGATGATAAAGATTTGATTGTTGAATTTTTTGTTGATGATATCATTTTTGGAGGAGATGATAGTTTTTGCATGAAGTTTGATAATGAGATGTAGAGTGAGTTTGAGATGTCAATGATTAGAGAGATGAAATTATTTTTGGGATTGCAAATTACTCAATTAGACAAAGGGAATTTTATATCTCAATCCAAGTATGTGAAATAATTGCTAAATAAATTTGGTATGGAAGATTCAAAGCCAGGCGGTACACCTATGGTGACTGGATGCAAGTTGACAATAGAAGATGATTCTCCAAAGGAAAATCAAACTACATATAGATCAATGATTGGTGGATTGCTCTATTTGACTCAAACTAGACCTGATATCATGAATGTTGTATGTATTGTTGCAAGATTTCAAGCTAATCTGAAGGAATCTCATATGACTGTTGTGAAAAAAAAAATAGATACTTGAAAGGGGCAGTTGACTTTGGCCTATGGTATGCTAAAGATGATGATATTACCTTGAGTGCCTTTATTAATGCTGATTGGGTAGGACATGTGGATGATAGAAAAAGTAATAGTGGTGGTGCATTTTTCTTGGGTAAGAAGCTAATCTCATTGTAGAGTAAAACGCAGAATGCCATTTCTTTATCTACTACAGAGGCTGAATACATTGATGCTGCTAACAATTGTACTCAAGTATTACGGATGAAGTAGATGCTAAAGGATATCAAAGTTGTATATGATGAGCCTATTGCTATATTTTGTGATAATTCAAGTGTCATTAACATTTCTAAGAATCTGGTGTTGCATTCAAAAACCAAGCATATATCTATCCAGTTTCACTTTTTGAGAGAAAAGATAAGTGAAAAGGAAGTCAGATTGGAGTATGTGCCTAATAAGGAGCAAATTGTAAATATCTTTACAAAGTCATTTCCTAAGGTTACTTTTGAGTATCTCAGAGGGAAGTTAGGGGTGATTACCCCTCCTAATAAGAACTAAGGATGCATTGCATTGCATCAGTTCGTGCATTTCATAATCATATCTTAACTCGCATTGATGTTGTGGTGGTTGCTACTTAAGGGGAGTAGTCAAATGGTTCAAAAATTTAGATATGTGGTTCAGAGCTTAGAGATCTTCTTCATTGATGTCAAAAGGGGAGAAGATTAATATGAAAAATTGGTGATTATTTGGGGAAAAGAGCCTTGTGGGGAGAAGATCATGTGAAAGAGTTGAGGAGAAAAAGAGTCAGAACCTAAGTCGGAGTAAGTGTTAAGAGATAGTTGTGTTGATGATTTTTTTCACATCATTTGTTTCCATCAATGCCAAAGGGGGAGATTGTTGGATGTTGTGGTTGTGTTGCTGATATGTGGTTTTCATTGATGTCAAGACTATTAGCATTAGTGCATTTGAAGCTACATATGTCGAGGATATTGAGAAAATTGTAATGGAATGAGTTACAAGTTGTCAGTGGTGAAGTGATGTTTCATCTATCGGTGAGTTCCATACATTGTTGATCAGAGGTTGTGGACTAAATGGTTTCTTGTTGAGTATATCTAGTTTATCCACGTTGAGTTTCAGAGATCCACGTGAAGATTTAATCGAGTTATGAAGATTTGTATTTTGGCAATTTTTATGTTACTTCAATTTGTGTTCCTGAATGAAGACTATGTGATTCTAGTTAGTTCAGTTGTTGTGGATGCCTCTCTGGTGATTCATGATGCTTGTGGATGTTTCTAGATCATGCTCTATCTATGTTGCACGTTCGCATTGATCATTGTGCTCACGATCCGAGATAATCTCTTTAGTGTTTATTTTTTTCATGTTCTTGGCTGACAAGGTGGGGTGAAATCACAATATTATGCCTCACTGTTTTCCCAAGATGGACATTTACATCAACTTTTTTAACTGAATCTTCATCTTTTGAGACCTATAGTAGCTAAACTATTAAGAATTTCAAGATGATGTAAACTAGTGATTTGTGGAAATTTGTGTGTAGATTCTAAATATATTTTTTGTCAAATTTTTTAAAATAAATCATGAATCTTTCAACATCTCCTTTAATAACTAGTTTTAAATAGAAAACAACATTTTCATGAAGTAGCATTTGTGTCATACAACATAACTTTTTTTCTATAAATTATTAAATTATAATTTTTGAAATATAGATTCCCAACATCAATATCTAGGGAATGGATATTTTTCATAATTTTTTGTTGCATACTTTCTTTTAAATTAATTTTTGAAATCACTATAACTATAATTTGGACATACGTGTGTGTCGTACAACCTAAATTGTTGTGTATATATCTAAATCCAATTTTTTTGGGGGGGTGAAACAAGGACATCAATACCTAGGGAAAGGGTATTTTTTCAAAAAAAATTATAATGGTTTACTATTTTACCACCTTTGCACAACAAAGAGCTTGGTATTTCGAGAAAAACCTATGTTTAGTAAAACGTAAAAATTAAATACATGATAAAATTAAAATATATCAAAACTATACTTGTTGGAAAGCTTGTTTTGAGGGCTACAATCTTGCCAAATATAAATTTTAAATGATGTTATTTAATCCCTCAAAAGGTAAAGAAAAAGCAGCTTTTTGCCATCTTTTTGATAGGTGTGAAGGAGACTCCATGGTGGGTATGATTTAATACTAGAGGGGTTCTATTCAAAGGGGTTTGATATAAGGGGGTATTATCTATCCCTCTTCAAGTAAAATCCTTTATATGGAGCCTCTCAAGACTTAAATTATTAATTTTTCTAAAAATAATGATTTCAGGCAAAAATCAACACATCCCAAAAGTGAGACACACTATTATGGCAGCACCCGGTGTTGAAGCATGTTGTGGATCTTCGAGGAGAAATTAATTGAAGTGTTTTTGTGTTGGAAATGTTGATTTTGGTCTTCACTATGTTGTGGCCTACCTTGGCTGATTTGCATTGAAAATTATCTATTGTTTTGGGCTGACAATTTGTATTTATTTTATTATTTCTTTGTGGCTGACTTGTAGCGATGTAATTTCATGTTGTAGATATATAAGAGAGATTGTTTTATTGAATTGAAGTGTGCCAGAAGAAGTGCTTGTGTATGAGATGCACGAATAATGTCCAAATCATTCGAAGTCAGAGTAGAGTGTGAAGAAGTGTTCATGTGCTAAACCAAAACTGTAATGATGCATTAGTAGATGCTATTTTCTGAGTTAAAAATCTAGATGGTTGTAATCTAAATCTCTCTGTAAGATAGTGTGTCTTCCTTTGTTATTGAGCAGTGAGCTCTAGGAAGTGTGTCTAAATGCATGTGCATTCCCCATTTATTCTTCTTATACTTTTAATAGGGTATAATCTTGTGGACTGACCTCCGCCGTGGTTTTCCCCCTAACAGAGTTTCAACGTAAAAAATCTTGGTGTTATGTTTTTTTTTGATGTGTTGATTCATGCTTTCATTGATATTGATCAGATATGAGAATAAGGATTAATAAGTTTAATAAGTTTGAAATTCGGTGACAACTGATTCACCCCCCCTCTTAGTTGTCTACCCTTGTGTTGCCAACAGGTTAACCTCTCTTTTCACTAGTTATTTCATTCAATTATGCATAAACAAATATCATAAATCAAGCCTAACCAATATAGAAATCAAAAGGAAGGTTTTAAGAGGGTCAAATTCAGTGTACCTATTGCAAAAAGTTCTTTTTCGGGCCTCACTAAGGACTCATTCGCCCAGTGGTGAATGGGTCCTAGATAGGGTTTTGGAAAATCATTTTTTGGGTTTTGTTCTTCAATGTTTGCACTCCCAAATCCTAGTCGAAGACTATAAAAAACCTGAAAATAAAACTTGTAGCTCAGTTTCTGTGATTTTGCAAGAATGGTGACAACTTTGGCAATTTTGTAATTTTTCTCTACAAATGATCTTCAACCTAAAACCTACAATCACACATCAATGGAGACAAAATGTTGTTTGTTAGGGAATAGGGATTTTCCTTGGTCAAACCTTGTTCTGGTAATTAAACCTTGTAATGAAATGAAACATGAAAGGAAAGATGAAAGAACACATGCAATGTCACAACTCACCAATCCTCACTTGAAATCTTAGAGGTCAAATCAGCAATCTTGCATGAAGTGGCCTCAATGAATGTAGATATTGATCTTGAAATTTGATTAGAAACAATTCCTTTGAATATGCTTGATTGATCTTTGATGCTACATCAACATATTAGCTCAACAACATGCATGATGCATTATTCCTTTGACATGATGAAATGGATCTTGATTGCTGCAATAATCTTCTATAAATATTCCCTTGAATTCCTTAGAAATGCTCTTGAATGCTCTCTTGATCATAAGTTTTCTATTAGGACTTGAATACTTGAAAGCTTAGATTCTTAGCATGAAACATAGTGAAATAACCTTAGATTTATGCATATCTTATACTTAATTCCTGAAATTCAAATAACACAAGTAGACATTAGATCTTGAATTTGAAATCATTAAAATACCACCAAAAACATATCTCAAGGGGGTTCCTAGGTCTAAGTGAGGACCCATTTTCCATGTGGTGAATGGGTCCTAACAATCTTAGCTAGGACACACTTAGGACAATGTGAAAGATCATATGAAAATAGGGTCCTAAGACCTAGTGAGGACCCATTCACCAGGTGGTGAATGGGTCCTAAGTCACTAATCTAGGACACACACCTTCAAAAATTAAGTTTTGTGTAATATCATATATGAATGTTGGGATTTATCCCTCAAAATCTATAATTAATTAGGCTTGGATTTGAATTAAAGGTACCAATCAAGGGAAATTAAACCTCAATTGATTAATAAAGCCCTAGATAAGTGTGAAAGTGTAAAGAAACACTTTACAACACCCAAAATAAGCCACCATTAAGTCCATTTAGTTTAGAAGGGCCCTAAACTTAATGTGAATGTGTAAAACACATTACAACACTAAATCAAGGCAACATTAAGCTCATTTTGATATTAATTATTCCCAAAATAAGTGTGAAAATGGGATACTTTTTTCAACACTACATATATATGATTTGATTTGTTAGTGTATATATGCATTATAGAACATGGTTATATATATGGCATTAAGCATAGTTAGGTGTCTTAGTTAGAACTAGTTAAATTGCCACCTCTTGCAAGTTTATCTGAAGCTAACTTGCCACCACTCTTTGTTAGTGGAATTCAATTTTCTAGTCTTCTCCACTAATTATATTGGTGGTTGCTTCTCTCCTTGCTATATGTACACCTCCTTTTGGCTTAATTTACATGCTAACTAATATTTTTGACATGTTCTCTCTTTCTTGCATTTTTGTGTTTTCAATTCATCTCACAAGTTTAGAGCACACAATTTATTAGCATTTGTGGCTTCAATGATATTGGAATTCCATGCAAATTCTAGTGAATTCTACATGGTATCAGAGTGGATATGTAATTGTTTGCTAGTTCAATTTATTTCTTGTGAGTTATTTTATTGAAAACACTATGTGCATGCAATTGGTTTTCTTGTGTGTGTTTTTGTATTTTTGTGCATTGGAAAAAGAAGATTTATGTGAGGTTATTGATCTATGAAAACCTCCTTTTGTTTCTATTCATTTAGTGGTCAATCCATTTTGTAGGTTATGGAGTTGTTGTGGATTCATTTTGCATGTCGTGGATCTTTTTTTTTTTGGCTTGATTTTGTAGGCCATGGACCTCTAGTGAATTTATTTTGTAGTGGTGTGATCTTTGTTGCTAGCATGTTGATCTTAGTTTCAAGTGAGAATAGCCACCCAAGAGCTTAGCTCCTTGTTCATGTGGTGTGGTTCCAACCAACCAAATGGAGCTTTACTCTTGCTTTAATTTTTTCTCCAGTCTTCCCTCAATTTTTTTGTGAAGTGTAATTTAGACAACATAGGGAAAAATTAAAATTGGCATAACTTTTGATTGGAAACTTGAAATTGAGTGTTTTTTATTTTTAAGTTGGCAATGTTTTATGCTTAATTCAATGGGGATATTATCACACAAAAATTATAAAGTGTATTTTTTGTTCTATTAGGATTTATCTAAGCACTAAGCATATAAAGTACCAAAATATAAGGTGATCAAATACTGAATCAAGGGGTGTTGTATGTTGTGTTCAACACTTCCTATTTTCCTTCCATTTCTTCATTTTTCATTTTCATTTATGCAACAATTTAGTTTCTAGCATGGATTCAAATCAAGCCATAGTGTCATTAGACCCTTTAAATATCATGATTAGAAACTAAAAGTACAACTAGTGTTAAAGAATAAAGAGTTGTATAGGTTAAAAATGGGTACTGAGAAATAACCCAATATTAATGAAGCTAAATAAAAATGGTTTAATAAGTGTGATCAAGCCTTTGGATTTTTTCATATTTAAATGAACTTCTCTTTCATGTAGAGCCCTTGAAAATACCCAATGAATTTTTTCTTGCATTGGAAAAACTCTTTGGGAAGGTAGATGAAATGAAAGGTCATGAGTTGCAAAATGAGCTCATAAGTTTGAGTCCAAGCTCCTTTGATGCTTTAGAGGACCTATTCACTGAGTTCAAATCATTAAGGTTGCAATTAAAATAATATGGAATAGAGAAATCGGATGATCAACTTGTTCTTTCTATACTCTCCAAACCAGGTCCTGACTATTTTATATATGTATCTAACTTTTATACTACTAAAAGGGCTCTTGGAATTTCTTGGAGTATTCCCTTTCTATATAAATTTATTTTTTAATTTACTAGGGATTATATGAAGTTAATACAAATGGGCACACTGAAGTCTTTAAAACCACAATAACTCTTTGTTGGTAATGAGAAACAACAATATTCAAACAATAAATGGGAGAAGTAAAACACTCAAAAGGATGAGGAGACCAGGAAAGAACAGAAAATTGAGTATTCCAAAACAAACACTAAAAACTATTCTAACCAAGGGAAACCTAAGAAAGAAAAACTTAAGTTTCCCTATTGCAAGAAATGTGTTCATGATGAGCACAACTATGTGAAGAAATGGATTGATTGCCTCACACATCTTCTTGAGAAGCATCACATAGGGGTCCATGAATCTATCAAAGAATTATCATCAACTCATTAATATACTAAGAAAAATGAGAAGGGTAAAGATAAAAATAAGGTAAATGCCCTAGTTGCTACTACATCATCACCAACTCCATCTTGGATAATTGACTCATGCACCTCACACCACATGGGATCTTCATAGGTTGAGTTTTCTTCCTTGAAGCCTCATAGTATGTATGTTATCACTTTGGGTGATGATAATCAAGTATCAGTTATAGGGAGAGGGTTTCTTCAAGTTGAAGATGGAATGCTCACAAATTTTCTAAGTTTACCTTCTCTTTCAACTAATCTCCTATCAGTCTATCAGATTTTACATAGTGCAGTAGACAAAATTGTTGAGTTCGCACCTAATCTAGTTTGTATTAAAGACTTGTAAAGTAGAGATCTTATTGCATTTGTGATAGTTGATCATACATCTCGATTGTATTATGTCTCACATTTTTCTCCAGGTGATCTTATAGTTTCATTGAATTGTGTACACTCTCTTTCATCTAGAGAGGATAAGATACCTAAGGATAATTTTGGTCACTTGAATCTATAAGTGTACATCAATACATATTATTTCATGCCAAGCTTCCATCTCCTCCATCTATTGTTGTATCTACAGAGGTTAGTGTCGTTTCTTTGATAGATTCCAATGATTCAATACAGTTTGTTATTCATCATCTTCCAACTATACCTACTTGGGATGAGTACTTTCAACATACATTGTAGGTTTGTTTTGTGAGTCCTATCTTCCATATTTGGAAGTCACTATTGAGGGTATTCATGTTCTCTTTAATGTTAGATCCTACATAAATGTTTCTTGCTTTTGGAAATGCCCACACTAGGTGGTTGCATATGGTTTCTCACTCAATATTAAATTGAGTTTGAATTTATAGAATAGATCTATGCATTTATTTCATCTTGATATGATTAATTTTTGAGAAATTAAAAATGGTGTTATTAGGATGGAAAATTTTCTAAAATATTATGTGATTACATATTTGTGGTATTGGATAGATTTAAAACAAAAGAATATATTAAAAAATTGATTGAATGTTTTTCAAATTTTCTTGAAAAGTATAAAATGACCCAAAATCCCTTCCAAAATTTATGTGATTGAAAAAGTCTAGTCCCTAGCCTATTTAGGGAAAGTGGGTATAATTTGATTTTGAAATTATGAATTTTTTATTTATAGTAAAAATGTAGTGAATAGTGAAAATCTTGAAGCTTCCATTAATGGTGACTTCATTTTTCAATGGTTCTTATTGTTGAAATTATTAAACACACATAAAGTAGGATAAAAAATGAACCGTAGATTTTTGGTTCCTATGGACAACTCTTGCTCTTCTAGGGTTTTTCACCTAAAAGGAGAGAGATAGGAGCAAAAATGCTAAGGGTTCATTGAAATTATGAGATGTATGATGTGTATATTACTAAATGAGATGATCTAAATGTTGTTATATGAACTAATTGATTGATTAAATATGCAAAACCTAAGAAATGTGACTTGTTTGAAAACACATTGTGTAATACAAAATCACCTACAAATGAATGGAAAATTGCAATAGAAATGAATCAGACTGAAAGTGTGCATCTAAGATATGGATGGGGACTGGAAATGACTTCTGGAATGTTGTTGATGCTAAAATTTAGGCCTGGTGGGACTCATTCGCCATTCTGGGTGAATCAATCCTAGTTCTGCCTAACTGTACTGGAACCCATTTCTGACAAAAGGGTATTCAAAAATGTAATAAATCAAAAATCGAACATGGGATGGGACTCATTCACCACCCATGGTGAATGAGTAAACTTTTGAATTTCTAGATTTTCAAAGGTGGATTCTGAAGCTTCCGATCTGCACTTTGATGTCCTATAGGTGTCTACTTCCGAAACTCTAATTTGCGGGTTTCAAAATTAGATTTTGTTGATATTTTCACTTGTTGAATGAGAAGAAGACTTAGAAACCTTTAAACTTGATCTTCAATGATTTTTTAAGCTTCCAAGAGTCCTAAATCTGCAAACACATAATGCAAGAGAGAGAGAGAGATGTTGAATGGTAAGGCATGGAGGTTTGCCTTGGTCAAAATCCATGATGAAAGAATGGAATGAAACATGCAATAATGGAGTTGATTACCTTTCCATTATGTTGATCTTGAATTTATACAACAATGGAGGAGGATTCAACACTTGAATGTCCTTAGAAGCTTTCTTAATGACTTGCAATGACAAAATCCTAAGTTGCTTGACTTGAGATGGAAGATTAGTGGATGAATCAATGATAAGAGATAAGAGATATGAAAATGAGTTAAAATACTTATATTTATAGGAATTTCACCTTATTTTCCTGTTAATTAGATCCCTAAGGCTGACATGGAGAAAAAATAAACTTAAAACCTAATTTTTCTCGCTCAAAACCCCAAAAATGGCTCAAATGGGACTCATTTGCCACTAATGGTGAATGGGTCCCACAAGGACCATTTTTGCTAGCTATAATGTCAAGAAGTAAGAAAATTAGGCTTATATGATGACTACGTCAGTTATTTGATCAAATTATGCCTCAGGATGCACAATATGGTTTAATAGGGGCCTATTAGTGATGATGTAAATGTCAAATAGGGCTTGGGATACAAAAATCAACATGAAAGTGTGATTAAATACACTTTACAACACTAAAATGAGGTCCACATAGCCTAGGAAGGCACAAGAACCAATGTGAATGTACAAGACACATTACAAAACTAGTTTATCATTAATTTTATTTTACAAGCCTTCTAGATTGATGTAATAATGTTATTAAACACATTTTATACTATTGAATTAGAGAGAAATGGGTTCATCAAGTCTAGAAAAGCTTGAAATTCCATTACAATATTTTACAGCACCTTTACAAGACATCAATAAAAGCATGTTGTTCCATTTGCAAAGATCCAAAACCTAATGTGGATGCATAAAATGCCTCACAACACTAGATTAAGACCTCATTAAGTAATCATGAATTATTCTCATGTCAAGCAAAGGGTACTTTACTCTATGGCACATTTAGCCCCCACTTTAGTGATAGGATGAACTTGCTTCAAACTCATACTAAAGTAGAAATTCAAGAGAAATCTAAGTGTTCAGATGCAGATGACAAAGAATGAAAAATATCAAAGGAGGTGGCCAAGCCCCCAAGATCGAAGATCCTAGGTCAAGCCCCCAAGATACAAAATCATGCAAAGGCAAGATGGAAAGAAAGACATGGTGGAAAAGATGTACTCACTCTGGGGCCACGAAACTTCTATTCATTTGTAGGGTGAGAAATTCCAAAAGGTAAGATACATACGCTAGTTGGTATGCACTCACAAACACAAAGGTGGCTATGGGGAAAAGTCGTGCTGCTAGGTGGGCTTCCCACTCAACCATGTCAAAGTTATACCTCCTGATAACTTTAACAAGACGCCACAAGAAAACACTTATGAACAAAAAGAAAAGGTAACATAGTCATGCAAGTTGCATTATGCAAGGTGGAAAAAGATGCAAAAATAAAAAAATGTAAAAGTGTAAAAATGTTAAAGATGTTAAAGGAGTCTTGTTCAGTTTGTGCAAGGTCAGTCACTTAGGGAACATTATGTCTAATGTCTCCAAGAGAGGACCAATCAAAGAATAGTATATTCAAAACTTAGGGGATGCAATGTGTCTCATCAGGCCACCAATAGGAATGTAATATGCTAAGATAGATCACAATTATGAAGGAAATTACACCCAATGTCATCCACAAAGTGACAAACGCATTACATAAACGACAAGGCTACACTAGGAACCAAGAATGCAAATGAATTATGGTAATGTATTCCCCCCACTTTAAAGGAATTTCCACACATCATTCTATGAGAAATTACTTTAAAGTAGAGAAGAAAAGAAAAAGAAAACAAGAAAACAAGACATGAGAGCCAACCTAGAAATGCCTATGCCAAGTCATATGTTTCAAATTTAGGTTGTGTCATGGCAAGGAAAAGGAAAATCAAAGAAAGGTTGTATGTCACATGTGAGTCAATCTGAAGACATGTCATTCACATATCAAGATTTCTCTTATCTGTTCATGAAAAGTTAACAAGTAGTCGAAAGAGACAATGACAAGTGACATACAAGGGATAAGGTTGTCTAACTCACCGCCCCCCACTTAGTGCAGGACAATGGTGATCCAAAAGTGGATGACGATATGCTGCCCCTTGCAATGGATGTAAAACATGCAATAGTGAGTATGCTATGATCCTACAACTATGGCATGGCAAGGAGTAGCATATAATTTTATTTATGTGAATAAGGAAGAGTCTTGGAAGAGTCTTGTATGATAGTATTGATGTTAAGTGAAGGTTTGGTGATCTTGGTTATACGACAATAGCCAAGACCATGAGTCGTTTGTTGTTTGTTTAGCTCTATAGGGTTGCAAATACCTTGTTCTCGAGCACCACAACCTTTTCCACTATACCCAAGTTGTTTCATGAGGTCATACCCTTTTCCATAAAGTTTTTTCAATGCTTTGGAATCGAGTGGTTGTTCGTTGTTGTGTTCACCAAGGGTTGTTGTGGAGTTTATGGCATTTTCTAAAGTGGTTGAGGTGGATTCTTTTGAAAGGTTATCTAATTTTTTCATTGACATGATGGTTGGTTTTTCTTGTGTATCACCTTTCTTTTGTGTGAATATGTATTCTCCCATAAATGATGGTGTGAATTCTAAGGATCCCCAATCATCACCAAATAATTTAGATGCCAATTCCTCATCGTTTTGTTCAATTTCAAAAGGGTCAATATTGGATGCTGGAATCAATGTTTTTAGAGGACTTGTAGCTCCTTTTTCAAGGTGCAAGCAACTTTCAAGCTCAGGATCTGCTTCAACTTGATAAATGTTATCATTATAGACATATTTCATTATACAATGAAGGGTTGAAGGTACTGTATTCATCTCATGAATCCATGGTCTACCTAAAAGACAATTGTATGAAAGATCATAAGGCATGACATGAATAGTATTTTGCAAAGTAACCACCCCAACCGTAATAGGAAAAGTGATTACACCGAGCGGTTTCTTTGTTGTATTATCAAATCCTTGAATAGAGAGAGAATTAGGTATTATTTGTGACTTGTTAACATGTAATTGATCAAGGAGACACACTACACACATTAAGGGCATAACCATTATCTATGAGAGTGTGTTTGATACCTGTGGGATTGAATCAAGAAATTATTAAAAAAGCATCATGTTGTTTACGCAACTCCAAAGGAGGGAGCTCATGTTGATGGAAGGTAATGTCAAGATTCTTTTTGTGGATGAGAGCTGCCACATCATTCAGAGTTGTACTAGGAGGAATTATGATTTTTTTTAAGGCTATTTGAAGAATGTTGTTGTAATTTGGTGAGTTTTGAAGTAAATTCCAAAGGGAAATCTTTGCAAGAGTATTCTTTAATTGTTCAACAAGATCATATTCCTTTGTGTGTAGGCTATAGTGAGGAGCACTAGGGGGATTGGGTAAAGGTAAAGGGGGTGGGATTGGTTGTAGTGGTTGCAGATTATTTTGAGTATTATATGTATGAGCAATGGTATTATAACTCGGTTGTTACGATACATTAGTTTGAGGTGGGTGGAGGGTGTAGTGAGGTTTGATTGGAAGGATGAAGCATATGCGAAGGTGGGTAAAGTGTGTAGAGAGTTTTAGTGGAAGGATGAATTTTATGTGAGGGTGGGTAAAGGGTGTAGTGAGGTTGAATATTGTTAACATCTCGTAACAAGTGGGAGTCTTCATTGTCTTTGAAGAGAATGTTATGTTTGTCTTGGGCCATAATATCCTCCCTAGAAGGAGAGTTCATAGGAGAAAAACAAACCACATGTTCATGACAATTAAGGTTTGGTTCATCCAAAATAAATTCATCACAACTAAGGGAGTTATTAATGGTTGAATGTGTTTGATTATTGATAATGAGGAGATTAGGGGAAGACTTTATGCAATCATTCAGTGTTTGTAATGTCTCATTCTCTTGTTCCATATTATCTACCCTACTAGGAGAACTTGTAATATGTTCAACTAAGGTTGAAATGTGCAAAGTAGCTTCATCACAAGTGGGAGAAGAGAAGAAAAAGCATCACATTCTTGTTTTTCAATGATTGGATCAGCTTAATTAAGTATGTTCTCTTGGATGGGGGAAACATTAGGAAAGGGAGCAAGAAGATTCTCATAATTATCTTTGATTACCTCCCTTTTTCCAATAATGTCTTCCAAAATAGGGGAAGAAAAATAAAGAGGATTGTCATAGGTCTTAAAGGTTTGATCATCTAATGTCAACATATTCTCCTCACAAATAATGTGATTGCCATGATTATTCACAAAAACATTCTCACAAATAGGGGAGGAGTGGGGAGATGAATCTATGGCCTCATCATCGTTTTGTGTTGTGTGATCGTCATGATTACTTTGTCCAGGATGTCTTCTTCTATAGTAATGTTATGTTTAACAGGAGAGGTAAGAGGGGAGAAACAACTTAGATGCTCACAACTCTCATCAATTGGTTCTTCTAGCACTAAAATATCTGCTTCACAAGCGTGAGAGATAATTGGAGAACAAATGTAAGTGTTATGAATATCCAAGGTTTCTTTCACTAAACCAACCTCATCCACAAAAGGGGAACTAGGAGAGGGATCTATGACGAACAAAAAGAGAGGGGAAAGGACCTCATATTCATATGCCTTTAACAAAAATTGCTTACAACATGCAATAATATCTAAAAAGAGAACATGCAAGATGAGAACTATAGAATTGTGTAATGAAAACATGATGGAATGATTAATCTAAAATCTTGAAATGTAACAATACAAAAGAAAAGATGCAAATGAAGAATAATGTTTAAGATTTCAAAGATGACTAATGACTGATTATGATATGTAACAAGATGAGAATGCAAACTTGAAATGGAAACTATGCATGAAATGAGCTAATTAAGGCTAGATTTTATGAAATTCATGCTACAAAAATGAAACTAACTGATATAGATAGGTTAAGGTACCAAACAAAAGCCCAAAAACAATGTTCTGAATTCTATAAAATGTTGTTTCATGGGTCAAAAGGGACTAATTCGCCCAAGGAGGCGAACGAGTCCCAGTATGGACTTTTTTCAAAAAAATTAGAAATTTTTGACTGATTTTGATGGTTTCTGAGTGCTATGATGCAAACCTAATTGAAAAATGAAAAATTTCAAAGAATTGAAATGAATTTAGATGCTAAAAATGCAAGAAAAATGCATTTTTTGTGAATACAAAATTTAACAACTAGCATGCAAATGAATAATGCAAACCCTAATGCAAGCTAGATCTATGATGATGAAAGGACTCCAAATCAATTAATGAAGCATTCGAAAAGTGGGTTCTCCAAAATGAACTGTAGATTTTTGGTTCCTATGGACAACTCTTGCTCTTCTAGGGTTTTTCACCTAAAAGGAGAGAGATAGGAGTAAAAATGCTAAGGGTTCATTCAAATTATGAGATGTATGATGTCTATATGAAAAAATGAGATGATCTAAATGTTGTTATATGAACTAATTGATTGATTAAATATTAAAAACCTAAGAAATATGACTTGCTTGAAAACACATTATGTAATACAAAATCGCCTACAAATGAATGGAAAATTGCAACAGAAATGAATCAGACTAAAAGTGTGCACCTGAGATATGGATAAGGACAAGAAATGACTTCTAGAATGATGTTGATACTAAAATTTAGGCCTGGTGGGACTCATTCGCCATTCTGGGTGAATCAGTCCCAGTTTTGCCAAACTATACCGGAACCTATTTCTGACAAAAGGGTATCCAAAAATCTAAAAATCCAAAAATTGAACTTGATATGGGACTCATTTTCCACCCATGGTGAATGAGTCCAATTTTGAATTTTTGGAATTTCAAAGGTGGATTCTGAAGCTTCCGATCTGCACTTTGATGAGCCACAGGTGTTTGCTTTTGAAACTCTGATTTACGGGTCTGAAAATGAGATTTTGTTGATATTTTCACTTGTTGAATGAGAAGAAGACTTAAGAAACCTTGCAACTTGATCTTCAATGATTTTTAAGCTTCCAAGAGTCATAAATCTGCAAACACACAATGCAAGAGAGAGAGAGAGACTTTGAATGTTAAGGCATGGGGGTTTGCCTTGGTCAAACCCCATTTAGGTAATTAAACCAAAATGATGAAATAATGGAATGAAACATGCAATAATGGAGTTGATTACCTTTCCATGATGTTGATCTTGAATTTCTGCAGCAATGGAGGAGGATTCAACCCTTGAATGTCCTTAGAAGCTTTCTTAATGACTTGCAATGACAAAATCCCGAGTTGCTTGACTTGAGATGGAAGATTAGTGGATGAATGAATGATAAGAGATAAGAGAGATGAATGATAAGAGATAAGAGATATGAAAATGAGTTAAAAGACTTATATTTATAGGAATTTCACCTTTTTTCTCGTTAATTAGATCCCTAAGGCCGACATGGAGACAAATTAAACTTAAACCTATTTTTTCCTGCTCAAAACCCCAAAAATGGCTCAAATGGGACTCATTCGCCACTAATAGTGAATGGGTCCCACCTAGATGGGACTAATTCACCACTAATGGTGAATGGGTCCCACAAGGGCCATTTTTGCTAGCTAGAATGCCGAGAAGTAAGAAATTAGGCTTATATGATGACTATGTCAATTATTTGATCAAATTATGCCTCGGGATGCACAATATGGTTTAATAGGGGCCTATTAGTGATAATGTAAATTTCAAATAGGGCTTGGGACACATAAATCAATGTGAAAGTGTGATTAAATACACTTTACAACACTAAAATGAGGTCCACATAGTCTAGGAAGGCACAAGAACCAATGCGAATGTACAAGACACATTACAACACTAGTTTATCATTAAGTTTATTTTACAAGCCTTCTAGATTGATGTAATAATGTTATTAAACACATTTTATACTATTGAATTAGAGAGAAATGGGTTCATCAAGTCTAGAAAAGTGTGAAAGTCCATTAGAAGATTTTACAACACCTTTATAAGACATTAATAAAAGCATGTTGTTCAATTTGGAAAGGTCCAAGACCTAATGTGGATGCATAAAATGCCTCACAACACTAGATTAAGACCTCATTAAGTCTAATTAATCATGAATTATTCTCATGTCAAGCAAAGGGTAATTTTTTCTATGGCACAAAAATAAAAAATAAAAAAACACCTTTCATGCATGAGAGCTACAAACAATGATTTTCCATTTCCTCAAAAAGAAAAGCTTACAAAATATATTAATATAAAGGAGAATGCTTATAAGAGAAAACCCTAAATGAGAAATTGATTAGATCATGACAAGTTTCACCATCCTATGTGATGAGACATAATAATCTAATAATAGACCAATCTAATAAAATAAAAAGACACTCCCACGTTTAGCTTAAGTGAATAAAATGAAATTAGCCTAATAATTAATTAAAGATTAATTAATTATTAGATAATAAATGATTACTCTAACAAATCCCCTTAAGTGTAACTTAAGGAGTAACTAAAAACTATAAAAGAAAATGCATAAAAAGAAAAAGAATGCATGAA
This sequence comes from Sequoia sempervirens, assembly GCA_007258455.2. Classification (NCBI taxonomy): domain Eukaryota; kingdom Viridiplantae; phylum Streptophyta; class Pinopsida; order Cupressales; family Cupressaceae; genus Sequoia; species Sequoia sempervirens. The sequence continues at coordinate 10,161,521 of VDFB02270651.1, read as the reverse complement.
TGGGTCCCCACATCAAGACCTGATGAGGCACCCATGCACAATCCAATAAATCTCTCATAACTAGAGAAAAAGAGAAAACCTCATGGGAAAAACTCCTCTCAATCTGAAAGTTGTGTAGAATCCCCTACTACAATCTATGTAGAGATACATTTTGATGAGAACAAATCTTTAGAATGAGTCATATCATGTGTTGCATTGGAATCAAGTACCCAAGAAGCTACTGAAGGTAAGGCTCATGCAAAAGAGTATGACGTTTACCTGAGTAGGAGGAAGAATACTTAGGGGTTAAGATGTTCTTTCGCTACATGGATTCCTCTAAAGCCTCTAATGTCTTCCAACATCTACTGATTGGATGCCCCTCTTTACTCTAAAAACTACAAGGTTCACTTGATTTCTTCTTTATCTTGGAGGAAGAATCGCAAAACATAGAAGTTTTATCATTCTAAGGAGTGGTTTGAATTTTTTATTTTGACTTCTAAGATGGTTTGGAGGAATGTTCACTACCTGATGAATTTTATCTTTGGATTTTATTTATTTTTTTCTTTCCCTTTAGATGTGTGTGCTACTAATGCTTGGTTTTTGGAACTAGAAAGAGATTCAAACTAAGTCAAATTTGCATGTTCACAATTCAAATACTTGACAAAACCTCAAAATATGGCATGGTAAATGCGTTACCCAATGTGTCCATAGTAGAGTATAAATTAGAAGAGAAGGCCTAAAATGACCCTTAAAGCTTAGACAATATCAAGAAAACACATTTTTTGTCAATTTTATTCTTCCCACAACCCTGCAAGAGTGATCTAAGTAACTTAAAATTCATCAAGAATTCCTCAATGGATGGGAAAGAATTAGGTATAAGTAAAGTAAATTCTACCTCAATTTAAAGTGCTAAAAAATCATTAATGGTGCCAAAAAGGTATTTAAACTTCTCCCACATATCCCTAGGAGAGGTGCAAGATTCAATATAAAATAGGAGACTTTCTAAAACCTTCGATGAAATCAATCTCATGGCCTAATCCATCTTGTTCCTATGTTGAATTATCTCAAATTGACGAGTCAATGTAGGTTGTACTCCATCCAATTTGGATCATAAAACCTTAGACATGAGATATCTAGTCATATGAACTTTCCAAATATGATAGTTGTGTGGCGTAAGACATGTTCAACTAAATAGGTATTTTCCATGGTGTTTGTTGTTTTAAAAAATGTGTATGGGAAAGGGTTGATGTTCTCTAATGTATATAGATACTAAAAGATAAAATTTTACCCCCCACAACAAGAAAAACCAAAACCTAATGCAACTTTCAGAGAAAAAAAGCTTGGAAAAAAGAAAAATCATATCAGATTAATCTCTATGTACCTAGTGATTTTTTTAAAAAATAGAATACAGATATGTGTAGAGCACAGAAACACCTTTTCAACTCCTATTTGATTGTAAAAAATGGATTTTTTATGCCCAAGTTATGACCATGAAAGTGAAAAATAGAAGATTTGACTTCAATGACCTGTACAAAATTCCTAGAGTAAAATCTAAAACAAATAATGTTCCACTAGAAGGGGCTTTAGAACCAACTTTCCGACAGCATTTTGTTTTTAAAAAACAAACAACCGAGGAAAAATTAATATCTAATTCTATGAAAGTTTCCAAATTTGGCTTGTAGGCCAACCCAAGGGCTTAAAAATGGCCCTTGGTCACATGAGAAATCAAGCATTGAATGTAGGGGGCACTCAATCATTAATAGGACTAGCACTAGGACCATGGGGGCTAGAGTTGAAGCTACAGGTCTTTGATGGAACTTGAGGTTGATGCTTTAGGAGCCCATGGGGGCTATGTTATGGCAACTAGCATTGAAGGTGTCACCATGTGGTAGCACTTGAGTGCACCACTTTAGAGTGACTTGTGCTTAGTGCTAGGCACTTAATATTCTAAAAAAAAAAAATTATTTATTTTGTACATATGACCTATATAAGGGTTGTATGATCCTTGTACCTAATGTTTTTGTCTCAAAAGCTTGCAACGGTGAATATAGGTAAATTCATAATCAAAATTTATTTGTTTAGCCTCTTGAATGCAATGATGAGGTCAGTTTTACTCCAACACAAACCAAAAATATGTCCAATTCTAAAACCTACAAAAAATATGAAGATTCCAGATTTGATGCTCTTGTAACCCTAGTTGAAGAAAACCCTCAAAATTTGAGAAGGGGTTTGCTAATCCATGCTCTGATACCATTTTAAAATTGTGAAACACACACAAAACAAGATCAAATATCAAACAAGAACACCTTCCACTCACGAGATCTGCAAACAATGATTTGTTATTTTCTCAAAAAGAAAAAATTATAGAATAAAATAATACAAAGGAGAATGCTTAAATAAAAGAAAAACTTAAATGAGAAAGATATTAGATCATTTTTGGTGTAATTAATTATTAATTACACTTTACATAAGTTTACTTAGGCATATTTAATTCCTAAGTTATAGGTTTTATCCTTATCTTATTGAGCTATATTTTTGCTCAAGATAAGATTAGGTTTATGCATCTTTGCTTTAATAAAGCAAATTATCTCTTGTAATTATTTGTACTTCAAATATATCAATTTGCACATCTTTTACAAATCTCTGCTTTTTCATTTTTCTCTTCTATGGAAGGTGATTTTCCTGGTTTGCAATCAGATCTTGGTTTCTAACATGGTATCAGAGCCTCGATTTGCAACCCCTTCTTAGCTTTTTTGGAGGAACACATTGTAGAGCTCGTTCGAAGTCCCTCGAGGGTTTCATTCCTTAAGCATCTTTATGCAGAGTCTTGGATTAGATCAGGGTTTTCTGTTGGATTCAGAGTGTTAGAAAAAGTCAAAAATGGTTTTTATTTCTTTTATTTTGGTCATCATTTGCCAGATCTACGAGGGTTTCAAGCTCGATGATTTTTCTGATAGATCTGGGGGTCGCCTGATTTTCAGAGCACTTTTGGGCCCAATGGACCTCGCCGTTGGATTCGCAGCGCCCAAAAACCCCTATTTTGATATAAAATTTGTCTAGTTTGGGAAAATTCGTCCAAAGAGGCAAAAAAAATTTACCCAAAGGTCGTACGGCCCCCAGGCACAGTTTCCAAGGCACAAATTTCGAAAAAAAATTAAAAAAATTAAAAAAATCAATTGGGTTTTTGCGCGGCCAGTATAAAACCAACCATGCCGCCCACTCCTAGCCGGTCCCCCACCACGCAAGCCCCCTGCACCAGCTCCGCCCTCCGCCAGGGTCATGTGGGGACTGGGGGCCACACTATTCAGCCCCCGCGGGCCCCTTAAGTGCCTACACAAGTTTATTGGGAACCAGTGGCCCGTGCTCCAGCCCCACACCATCCGCAGCCCCTACCCCGGTCATGTGGGTGACTAGGGGCCGCGCCCAACACTCAAGCCACTAGCCCCCTGGTCCACCCAGGCGACCAGGGGCCTTATTTTTTTAGCCCTTGAGGGCTTCTGGGGGCCAAATCGGAATTTTTTGGAGCACTTTCATAGAAACGGGCGTAATTTGGGCATACGACATCCTTTTTTTGCAAACGAGATATCGTCGGAAATCTGTTTCGACTCTCTACACAATGGTGTGGGTGTGATTTTCTTTTTTTTTCTTTTTTGATGTCTTTTTAAGCCTCAGAAGTCAGATGTTTCCATTTTCACTCTGGGAAGCATATCTTTTGACTCACTTATCTGTTTTTCACGATTTGCGTGGCATTGGAAAGCTGGTTTCGGCCTCTATGCAAATTTGAGGTCATTTACAGAATATGTGTGCCTTATTTTATGCATGCATTCATTTTTGTTTCGTGCACTAGGTTTGCATTTTCGCTTATGTTTTTGTAGCTTTGCATTCTCTCCTTCTACAATCATTAGGTATTGTAATAACAAACTAATATAAAGTTCCATTAAGGGGGGTTCTTGCATCCATTCTTCGTATTGGTGACAACTCACATGAGTTTTTCTAGTTTCCTGTTGATTCCTTTAGCTTATTTCTTGCTTAGCTGGACACATCTTTGGTTTTCTTTGGTTCACACTTCACTTTGGGATTTTATGGTTCTTGATCCGCATTGGTTTAGATCTTTCTCAGTTTGAAGGCCATGTTTTTATGGTTAATGTTCCAGAATCTTGATGGTACTTGTCTTATGGGCAGTTTTAGTTTCAGTTTGGCATTGGCTTCGAGGACATAACTTCCAGATTTGTCATCATTATGGGTCCTTTCATCCTTTCATCTACTGTTGCTTACAGATTCCAGGGTTGATTCAGTATGTGAGTTTCCAGTGTTCCTTGGCATCAGGTCTCCTATTGCATTTGTGATTTTGATATGGTATTTTGCAAACAGAAGTATCTTTCCTTGCTTGTCGGTTTTGGGGTTCCAGTGTTGCTTCTTCAGAGTTCTTCTAGTGTTTCTTCGCAACAGTTCATCTCACTGAGGGGGGGTTTTTCCCACTGGGTTTTCTCTCTCTTTGCATTTGTACATGAGTACCTGATCAGGCCTTGTTGTTGGGACTCATCTTTGCATAATAATTTACTTCTCCCTAAGTTGCACTTATGGGGGGTGTTGGTGTAATTAATTATTAATTACACTTTGCATAAGTTTACTTAGGCATATTTAATTCCTAAGTTATAGGTTTTATCATTATCTTATTGAGCTATCTTTTTGCTCAAGATAAGATTAGGTTTATGTATCTTTGCTTTTATAAAGCAAATTATCTCTTGTAATTATTTGTACTTTGAATATATCAATTTGCACATCTTTTGCAAATCTCTGCTTTTTCGTTTTTCTCTTCTGTGGAAGGTGATTTTTCTGGTTTGCAATCAGATCTTGGTTTCTAACAATCATGACAAGTGTTGTCATCCTATGTGGTGAGACATAATGATCTAATAATAGCTTAATCTAATCAAATAAAAAAATACTCCTAAGTTTAGCTTAACTGCATAAAGTGAAATTAGCCTAATAATTAACTAAAGATTAATTAATAATTAACTAATAAATGATTTCTAACACTTGTAATTGTAAAAATGCGAAATTTAGATTTTAAGGCATGTAAAAGCTTTTTATTTTGTGAGAAAAAAGTTCTCATTTATTGGTAATGTTATTTCCTACCTTTTAGATACATGTGTTATACTTTTTGGCCTTCTTTTCAAAATCATTACCTTTGGGTCATTTTGGGAATTTTGAGTTAGGATTGAATCTAGCTAAGAGTAAAGGGGAACCCATTGTGTTGTCACTCTATTTCCTAATCTAGTAGTCTTATCCTATTGTTCATTGGGTTATTATATCTAATTATGTATGTGATTCCTTTGCTCGAGTGTTGTTAGATCATCACACTTAGTGCTTGGTGTTGATGGTTGTCACCATTCACATGTGTGTTATTAGTTGTTGATTATCATAACCCTTGTGCACCATTATTTGATTATGATCACAATGTGTAAAATTATTACATGATAATGACATGTCTTATTTTTCTTTCTATAATCATGTGGTGTAAATTATGATTTAGTATGTGTTAATGGATGAATAGTAATATTATTTTGGAGTGGTTTCCTTCTTTCCTCAACTACATTGAAATAATTAGTGTTGATGGATAGTAAATGACAAGGTTATGTGAATTAAAAGTATCGATGCTCCTTATATTAGTCTATTCCTATATCCTTCTGTAGTTGGGTCATGAGTACCTAGGTGGAAATTTATGTATCGAACCCTTGATGTGTGTGTATTCAAGTGTGGTTGTGCATTTAATTTTATTATATTATTGTCCCCATGGTGTGATGCATTAGATGGTGGGTGATACCAATGCATGACCATGGCCTAGATTATTGGTATCTTGCATGACACCCTATTTATCTTTAATATTGGTCATGCAAGAAGCATATCCATGATCTTATTTCTATATAGCTTGGGGGTTACCTAGATGAGTATAGGAATATGTTGCACTTGATGATGGTAATATGGTTGGAAGGTGGGTAGCATTCCCCATTTTTCCCCTTCCTGAAGATCTCTTGGGAGCTTGAAGAATTTTCATTTTAATGTTTTATTTAGCTTAAATTTATGCCGTGAAGTTATGTAAAATTTGTAATCATGTTATCATTATATCTCATCTTATATGTAATCTTAATTTATTCCCACCATAGTATTCTTTAGATGTGAGCTTTTCATTATAATAATTGTTTTATCTTGCATATTGGAAGAAAATAAATGGATGGAAATGTAATTCCATTTGAGAATCGTATATGTTACTATCCATGCTTTTGGAAAAAGTGTTTAAGTGATATTTTATTTTCATGAATGTGTGAATGTGTTGTAGATGTAATTGAAAATCAATGGCATGGTTGGTGATCATCCAATTTTGTTATGTCCATATAGTTATGATCAATATGTCATAGTAACATGATTGATAAGTTTGTTCTTGTGTATTAAATAGTTGAATTTGATCTTATTTGTAAACAAATTAATTAGGTGAATTAAGTACTTGTTACACCCCATTGTGTTGTTACCTATTTACTATTACCTTGATGGTTTAAAATTCTTTAATATATTTATGACTTTGTTTTGTATATGAATCTTGATGGAAATATGATGAATGCATGTTTAATTCAATTTGATGTTTTATAATGTCCTGAAGATGAAAATATACAATACATGTGAATGTAATGTTATCAGCTAACTACTATTGTGATGTACTAAGCTAGATGCAAGAACATATTTGAATCTCCAGAAGAGAGGGGGAGTATCACTCAGGAGAAGAACTTGGTCTGGTAACCCTGATGAGCCTAATTGAGCATACACACACTCACTTCCTAGTTTGTCTAGTTGAATTAAGATAGTTTAGGAAATGGTAAGTAACCTTCTGTCAAGGTTTGTGTATGTTTTATATTGGTATGTGGTTTAAGTCATTGAATGTTCCTATTTGTCGATATGTGATTGAGTCTTCATTTTGAGTAAGATTTCTTCCTCATATGTTCATATTTTAACCAATGAAGTATATGTATATATGTACATGTCTATGATATCTCATACATGTGAGTATATGTGTGCATGAGTATATGTAGATAGATGTATCTATGTATGCTCATGAACAAATAACCCATATGCATTGGAATATTGATTGGAAAAATGTGACATATATATACACTTCATGTATATACATTGATCAATGAATATGAGGATATATGTGTTTAAAGTATGAACATTAAAATAATGATATATATATATATATATATATATATACATTAATGTAAACATATATACATATATATTAATATATGTATATGTATGTATATATAAAATTATTTTAATATAAGTTTATATATATATATATATACATATATATTTATATAATACGAATATAAAATATTATATATATATATATATTGTTTGATATATGTTAAAAGTGATTTGAATAAATATTGTGCATTAATCACAATACTACCATGTATGAAACAATGAACAAATTTAAGTGTTGCGCATAAAGTGCATAAGGTGAATAAGTCAAGAGACTTATGCACAACACATAAATGAAGGTAGAAACTATTCAAATGTTGCAAGAAAAAAAAATACAATTTAAAATAGCACTAACATAGTCTACTCGTGCATAATAAAGGGTGCTAACGTATGAAAGGTGGTGCCAAAATCTATAGAATGTGGAAACCAATAGAACTCTACAACCTACGCCAAATCCAGGTAAAGCCATATGATAAGCATGAAACTCAGTCAATGCAAAGATGGCAAAAATTTGTAAGGGTAGTCGACTTGCAAATCAAATAGAAAACCTATAGTAATGTGTCATTGTGCCTTGAATTAGTAAAAGGAGTCATGTGTTGTCACAAAAAGAGATTCAACTCATCCATTCTACAAAATTGGAAATGAGAGGACTATTATGTGTTGCAATCTAAGAGTTTAAATCAGCCACATATTAGCTGAGTCGATGCAATTTTTGGTTGAGGTTAGAGTGGTGGTGGATTTAATAGCTTATTTGCAGCATTATGATGCTCATATTTTAGTATAAATAGAGGTGTTCTCTCTACCCTTTGTTACACTTTTTCCATTTGGATCCTTCATTGCTATTTTGTTATAGTTTTTTGTGTGAAAAAATGAAAAATGGATTCGCTTTCGTACGGTTTAGAACATAGAGCAAGCCCACTTCACAATTATTGCATTGAAGGGAAACCCTAGAGATCTCAATTCAATGAAGAAAGGGGAAAGGGATCTGACAATAGGGTTTTCCTTCAATGAGATAATTATGAAATGGTTTTGCTCTATGTTCTAAACCATACGAAAGCAAATCCATTTTTCGTTGTTTCATTTTGGATATATAAAATTATTTTAATATATGTTTACATATATATATTAACTAGAAAGTAATGTATTTAGTAATCATGTGGATATAATTAAATATATATATACATATATATGTATATATTATGGATATAAATTATATATTATTTATATATATATTTTATATATTTATTTTGATATATGTTAAAAGTGCTTTGAATAAGTATTGTGCATTTATCACAATGTTGCCATGTATGAAACAATGGAAAAATTTAAGTGTTGTGAATAAATCGCATAAGGTGAATAATTCAAGAGACTTATGCACAACACATAAATGAAGATAGAAACTATTCAAATGTTGCAAGCAAAACAAATACAATTTAAAACAACACTGACATAGTCTACTCATCCATGAATAAAGGGTACTAACGTATGAAAGGTGGTGCCAAAATCTATAGAACATGGAAACCAATAGAAGTCTAAAACCTACACCAAATCTAGGTAAAGCCATATGATAAGCATGAAACTTAGTTAATATAAAGACAGAAAAAATTTGTAAGGGTAGTCAACTTGCAAATCAAATAGAAAACCTGTAGTAATGTGTCATTGTGCCTTGACTCAATAAAAGGAGGCATGTTGTCACAAAAAGAGAGTCAACTCATCCATTCTACAAAATTGGAAATGAGAGGACTGTTATGTGTTGCAATGTGAGAGTTTAAATCAGCTACATATCAGTTGAGGCGATGCATTTTTGGTTGATGTTAGAGTGGTGGCAGATTTAATAGCTTATTTGTAACATTATGATGCTCATATTTTAGTATAAATAGGGGTTTTATCTCTACCATTTGTTATAATTTTCCATCTGGATTTCTTCATTGCTATTTTTCTATAGTTTTTTGTGTGAAACAATGGAAAATGGATTCGCTTTCGTATGATTTAGAACATAGAGAAAACCCACTTCACAATTGTCTCATTGAAGGGAAACCATAGAGATCTCAATCCAATGAAGAAAGGGGAAAGCGATCTAACAATAGGGTTGTCCTAGGGTCTTATTATGAATTAATGAGGGCTTCACCACCAAGCTAGGGCTTGGAAATACTAATGAAATTTGAGACCTAATGTTTAAACCTAGTGATGCATGGAACTTGAATGAATGACCTAGAAATGCATATAAATCAGAACAAAAAGCTAAGCGATCAAAGGTGAGTACTTGGGAACTTGAAAGAGATTGAATGAAGTCCTGAAATGATACAAACATTGAATTTAAGGCATGTTGGGACTCATACACTAGTTTGGGTGATTTAGTCCTAGACTAGGTTTTTTCTGCCAAAACTAAAATCTAACAAAAGGGTATCTAAAACTGCAAAAACCCTAAAAAATGACTATACTGGGACTCATACACCCAAGGTGGCATATCAGTCCCAATGTGCTTTTCTGAAGGTTAAGGTATGATCCTGCTCTCCAATCTCTCCTCTTTCTACTGCACCTTGTTTCTAGATCTGAAACCCTAATTTTTGACCTGTAGGTGAATTTTTGTGAAGATAGCAACCTTACAAATGAGGGGACAACAACAACTTTCTCCAATCTTGTAACCTAATATTCAAGGGATCTTGAAGCTCCAAGATACCTAGATCTTCAATCAGACATGTAGGGAGAGAAAAACTTGTTGATTTGTTAGTAAATGGGGGTTTGCCTTGGTCAAACCCCTTTTAGGTAATTAAACCAAATGATGAGAATGAAATAAGGACATGAAACATGAAGCATGGAATATGAAACATGAATAATGATACCTTGAATGATGTCTTGTAAATCAGCAATCTAACATGAAATGGCCACAAAAGGATGTAGATCTAGATCTTGAGATAAGTGTAGAACAATGCTTAACCTTGGCTCTTGGATCCAACATCACAACACTAGTTCAATAACATGCTTGATGCTTGATATCCTTGAAATGATGATGTATCTTTAATTGATGCGATAATTGATGAAGAATTCTACCCTTGAATTCCTTAGAAATTATCTTGAATGCTCTCTTGATGGTCTTGTAAATTCTTGGAGTGCTTAACTCTTGAGTGCTTGATTTAATATCATGAATTCTTATTGAAATAATGATTTGAGACCTTTTTTATATAGTTAATCCATCTAATATCTCATTAATTGGATCCCACATGCCGACATTCATGAAATTTGAACTTAAAACCCAAACTTTCTTGCTTAAAACCCTAAAAATAGGCCAAATGGGACTCATACACCACACCTGGCATATGGGTCCCACCTGGATGGGACTCATACGTCCAGGGTGGTGTATGGGTCCCACAAAGCCTTTTTAGGTGGCAAAAGTGTCAAGGTGTTAAGAAATTAAGTTTATTTATTGATATTGTCAGGATTTTGATTGAAATATGCCTCAATATGCACAATATAGGGTCTTAGGGGCCTATTAATGATGATATTAAGGTCATAAATGCACGAGGGACCAAAATTCAATGTGAAAGTGTAAATAAATACACTTTACAACATTAAATTAAGGAAAAATTGGATCTATTCAGCTAAAAAGGGTCCCAAATCCAATGTGAAAATGTACAACACATTGCAACACTAGCTTAGGTCCACTTATTTTACAAGCCTCCTAGATTTAATGTGAAGGTGTAAATAAATACACTTTACAACACTAAATTAAAGAAAAATTAAGTTTATTTAACTTAAAAAAAAGGGCCCAAGACCTAATGTGAATGTGTAAAACACATCGCAACACTAGATCAAGGTGATATTAAGTCCAATTTATCATTAATCATTCCCAAATTAAGCAAGGAAAAGGCGTAATTTTTTTGTTGTTACATTGTGCAAGCACTATTTTGAGAGTTTTTGGTGAGAGAGAGAGACAGGGAGAGTTGTTGGTGAATTTGAGTTTATTGAGAGTTCTTGAGAGGAGGCTAGAGTTTTGAGATTAGATGAACATTGAAGAAGTAGCATGCATGGTTGTAGAGGTTGAGGTTAGAAAGAAACATTATCAATTGGAAATTTATATCTAGGCATGCTAATTTCTATTCCTCTATTATTTATGTTTGAAAGGTTATTTGATTATAGATGTCTGTGTTTGGGAAAGATTGTTTTTGGAATGCATGATATACTTATTCTTATGAACTTAGTTATTTCCTAGTATGGAATAATCTTGTGTGATTCTCGATTGAGTCTTGAATTAGTGAAACCCTCTTATTTGGGAATACATTTATATTATGTTGAAGATGTGTGGCTTTAATGCTATTAGAACTATACTAGTTTGTTAAGTCTATATGGATATTGCATGAAAAGTGAAATGTGGTATATGTTGCTATCTTATAGTTCTTTTATGAAAACATCATTTTGAACATAAGAGATTAGCATGGTTATTCATGGGGTTAGAGTAATCCATGGGAAAGGGGGTAACCTAGCTAGTCACTAGTATATATGCATGGATGGTTAGCATGGTTATACCTAGGGTTAGAGAAATCCATGGGAAAGGATGTAACCTAGTTAAACAGTTTGTTAAGACTTGTTATTCCTGGGTTTAGGGTAATCTATGGTTAAGGGAATAACCTTGTTGGACAATTTTTTATGTCTTCACCTAAGATTCAATAAGTGTTATGTTTATGGTCAATATCAAATTGAACTAAAGGGTGGGTGGACAAATGAATCACACTCGAAGTACTGGGTGTTGAATTCTTTGGCCAAAGTAGTGTAAGTAGCCATTGTTTACACTATTAGTTAATTGTGGTCCGTGATTGCATTCTAGGAAATGAAGTCATACATGTAGGTTGCAGCCAATCTATGGTAGATCTAGATATGTAGGACACAACACTATGATCAAGAAGGTTAGGATTATGGGGTTACCAAACCAATCTCTTTGTCAAAGGGTAGGGCCATCTTACCAGTTAGGTAGATGTGCAGGGGACTGTACTAAGTCCATGGTTGGTGAAAAAAGAGCTTGAGTGATGCTCTCCCTCATACAGTTGGCAACTAGGATTTGAGGATGTAGTGCCAGTTTGGGGACACCTAGAATGTAGCACCAATGGTGGGGACATCTAGGAGGTATGCACCAACATTGGGGACATCTAGATCATTGTATTTTTTTTGTATATCTATATCATTGAGCTCATGGAAGCTATGAATGTAAACATGTATCTCTATTCTTATTGAGAAATTATAAATGGGAAACATTATCATGAAATTATGTAATATGAAATCATTACTTGAACTATTGAAATGATTATTTGTTATGCAACAAGAAAGTTTGAAATGGTTATGTTTCAAATGTGCATCTTGTTATTTCATATGAAAAGAAATTTTTTATTGCTCATAATTTTAGTAGCATAAATTGTTCACTCATGGGTAAAACATAGTAAAAACAATGGGTAGAAAAATGGGCTTGTTACAAGTGGTATCAAAGCTACTAGGTTCAACACTAGAACCTATGTGCTCGCTATGCTTTCATCCAAATTGTGAGTCTAATGTTTGGAATTCTTGTGTTGAGATGGTGCATCTCAAGATGACTGCAAGGAACTTAGTAATCAGTAATGAGCGCTACCTAAAGGCCAAGAAAGAAAGGGAAGACATTGTTTGAACCATAGAGGGGACCAATTACAACAACACTATTTGGCTGAGTGACATTGAGACTTTTAGTCATGCTCTATCTTGCATCAGTCAAGAAAGGAGGAGGATATGTGAGGTTATTAACTATGTATCTCCTAACTCTCCTTCCAAGTTAGAATCTTTATCACTTTCTAGGGATATGCCCTCAAAATTTAGTGTTAGTCCTCATTCATCTCTAGGGATCCTCGTGTTCTTCCTATGATAGAAGTTATTATAATAGCCTCAAGTGGCGAATCGGAGGGATATGTCCCCCAAAACTATGTATCTAAGGATAGGTCTGAGGGTTATTTCCCTTTTGACGATGTCTGTAAACAAAATATGAGGGGTATACCCCACTTAGCTATGTATTGGAGAGTGAATCCAAGGGATACTCTCCCCTAGACTATTTGAATAGTCATTCCATGTAAATGAAAGGATATTGAAATCCTATTGATATAAATGAAAATCATGTTTTGGAAAAAAAATGTGTATGAGTTCTTTTAAACTTCATTTATATGAATGTTTGTTCTTTGGAAATGTTTTAAATGATATGTAAACATTCCTAGAATATAATTGAAAATGAAACCTTCAGGTGTAAACTTTCTTTTAGAAAATGGTTAGAACTAGAACTAACCTTTGGGGAAGCCAAGAAGTAGGCCAAGGAGCATAAAATTCAAGGGCTAAATTGGACTGTATTTTAGCTATGATGGATGAGACAAGAGAAAGAATAGGAAACCTCGAGAAAGAGGTAAGGGGAAAAGAAAGGGAGGAACAAGAAGTTCCTAATAATGATGAAGGGGAAAATTCCCATGATCGTAATTAGTCTAGTAAACATGAGGATGATGAATCATAGCCTAGATCGAAGGGAAGAAAATAGAAATGACTTGCTAGTGAGCTATCTTGAGATATGAGAAAGATCACTCCTCCAAAGTTTGAAGGAAGTACTAGTGGGGATGTGGGGTGTGGCTCACATAAATGGAAAAGTATTTTGAAATCAGGAATTACTCTGAGATAACTAAAGCCATTTGGGGAGCTTTCCAATTGGTTGGTGAAGCATCCAACTGGTGGATGAATAAAAAGATGAAGCTTGGGATAAGTTCCTTAATTCCTACTTGGAGTGAATTTGTGGAGATTTTTTGGAAATAGTGGTTACCTCAACTCTTCTACGATCAAGAGCTTACCAACTTCCAAAACCTGAGGCAAGGAGATTCTTCAGTTAACGAATATTGGGAGAAATTCACTCAACTCCTAAGGTATGTACCCATGTACTAAAAGGATGAATGGTTTCACATAAGGAAGTTCATTATGGGCCTCAATTCCCAAACAAGTGGAGACATAGACATGCACGGTCCTACTACCATGGACTTGGTGTATGAGAAATCCATTAATCAAGAACAAAGGCTTAAATCTATCTTGAATGATTGTGAAAAGAATTGTAAGAAGTTTAATTGGTCAAAAGACAATCAAGCTTTGAAGAAGCCTAGTGAAGGGCAGGATCACCAAAGGAAAGGGAGCAAAGGATTCTGTAATAGTTGAAATAATTCAAGAAGGGACCATAGGGGGAGCAACAACAATAACAACAATGCTAGTAGGAATGAAGGAAATTTTGGAAGGCGTGTGACAAGGATTGGACCATTAAGAGGATGTTATACTTGTGGTGGAGATCACTTTGCAAATCAGTTTCCCAACAAACCACCAAGGATGTAGCCACAAGGGAATCAATTACCTTCTCAATGAGAAACATTCTAGCAAAGGATTCATGAGTTATTAGACAACTGACAAGTAGAGTACTAGATCACTCTTGTGCAAATATCAGGTACTTTGTTTGGTACACCTATTTCCATTCCTATTGGTACTAGTACCACTAAATTTTTTGTTTCTCCTAGTGTAGCTAGTAAAATTTATAGAAAAGCTAGCTATATGGAAAAGTCTTGGATGGTTGAATATACAAACTAGACAAGAGCTAAGGTGGAGCAATGCCTATTCGAAGAAAGGGTTGAACTTCTGAGTTTCTCCTTGGAAGTGAATTAGTACGTAGCACCCCTAGGTTCATATGATGTCATTTTAGGGATGAACTAGTTGTGGAAGCATAGATCCAAAGTAGATTGTCATGCACAAATAGTGGAATGTTTAGATGATCTAGGAAACTTGATGTTCTTGCAAGGAACACCAAGAGAAGTTAAGATGCAATAGATCTCCATCGTACAAATGCATAGGGTGAAGAAGAAAGGTTATCAACTCTTCATTGTGAAAATAGAGAAACTTGAGGAATGTAATGAATTCATTTCTCAAGATAATGTTGTATATTATGGACCTCAAGACCCACAAGAAGTCAAAGAAGGTGAGGTGGTGGAATCTGAAAAAAAATGGATATGGAGAAATATCCTATCCTACGGAAACTTGCAGATGTATTTCTAGATGAATTACCTGGATTGAGTCCCAAGAGAGTGTTATATTTCTCCATCAACATAGTTCCAAGGGTGGAGCCTATAATGTGCCATATAGGATGACCATGACATAATTAATGGAGTTAAAAGCTCAATTGGAGGAATTGTTGTCTAAGGGACTGATTAGACCCAGTGTTTCATCCTAGGGAGCATCGGTGATCTTCGTGAAGAAGAAGGATGGAACACTATTCTTGTGCATTGATTATTGTTTACTTAATAAGGAAATGATAAAGCATAAGTAGCCATTGCCACCTATTGATGATCTCTTTGATCAGATGCAAGGAGCGGCAATATTTTCAAAAATTGGTTTGCGATCAAGTTATCATCAATCGACGATCAAGGATGAAGATATTTTTAAAACAACTTTCAGGACTAGGTATTGTCATTATGAGTTCATGGTCCTACCTTTTGGGCTAATGAATGTACCTATAGTATTCATGAACTTAATGAATAATATATTTAGAGGTTGCTTGGACAAGTTTGTGTTGGTCTTTTTGGATGATATTCTTATCTATTCCAAGAATGAAGAGGAACATCTCCAACATTTAGAGATTGTTCTCCAATGATTGAGAGAGCATAAGCTATATGGGAAACTCTCTAAGTGTACTTTATTTTAGAAGGAAGTGCAGTATCTAGGTCATGTGATTTTAGCTAGTGGGATTGCAATTGATTCAACAAAAATAAAAGCAGTGCTTGAATGGCTAGTGCCTAAGAATGTGCTAGAAGTTAGAATTTTTTGTTGGAAATATGTGCCTCAAACAATACAGGTTGAAACCTCCATTAGAGCCAAGTCGGTGTGATATTCTAAATGTCTGGCCAACTAAGTAGTTTGTATCATCATGTTTTGCATAGGTCGTTGTGACCTTGTAGGAGTTTTGCCAAATGGTTACTATTTGGAGTCTATCGCTGTAACATAGAGCAGTCGTTGTGATCTCTTACCGCGTGAACACCTCTGGCCGATAGGCCATTCAATTGTGTATCAGGGAGACTCTTGGTGACCACGGGCTTCGGGATAACCTATGACTGCTCGGTAATAAGTCTCTGTGAAAGTTAATGTCTCACCAACGAAGGCTCAAGTGTTAGTCATTAGTGTAACACGGCGGCTCGGTGAGAAGTCCTAGCGAAAGTAACTTGTCTCACCAATAGTGCTTTATGTTGGAGCCTTCGGGGTAAGGCTTGGCATTCGGTATGTTCTCTTAGCGAAGGGCGTATGTCTTGGATTGGTGATAGCTTCAGGGTGACAATAAAGATCTCGTGAAGACGTCTCAGCGATAAGCTTTTGTCTTGCCGACTGTGACTTGGTGCTTGGTATGACTTAAGTCTTCGGAGTAACATTTGTTATCTCAATGAAACCTCTTGGCGACAATGATAAGTCTTGCCGACTATTCTTTGGAGCTCGATATGACTTGATCTCATTGGTATAACGTCTTACCGAAAGCTATGAGTCTGGGTGATAGCAATACATGTGGAGAACGTCGACATGAGGTCCTGGCGAGAACGATATGTCCTGTCGACAGAATGTTTCTTCGAAGTGACTTGTGACATCAATATGAAGTCTCACCGAAGCTCGATACTCTTGCCGAATGGAATGCTCATGTCTATATGACTTCGGTATAACCTTTGATGACTTGCTATGATCTCCTAGCGAAACAGATAGGTCTAGGTGACTGCGTGGTGACTTGGTGTAACACATGAAGCTCAATAGAACATCTTGGCGACTACAGTGACTCTTGGTGATATCGGTATGAAGTCTAAGTGGCATCGGCGAGACACTGTTAGTCTCTCACCGAGATGCCAACACAGTGCGAATTCTATTGACCGAGTAATACTTTCCGATGTGGCATCTCGTGGATGAATAGGAGGATCCGAATGTGAATAGTTAGTAGTTGGTTCGTTGTGACAGTTCTGTGAGGAAGCTCGACGGACATAGAACAACAGAGATATACTCTATGATTGCAGATTGTGATCAGTTGGTTCGATGGTTGGTTGATTGATGGATGATGTATGATCAGTAAATGAATTCTATTCTGTGGACTATAACGTGAAGGTTCCTAAAACAAATTGTACATGGTGAATGTTGCTGTAAATAGACACTAGAAAGATAAGTCTGACAATTGTATGTAATCCTTATTACTGTAATACAAAGTGATTTCTCTTGGTGTGGTGGTTTTTTCTCCCATAAGGGTTTTCCCATGTATATCTGGTGTTCTTGTGTGATTTTCAAATACTTTGTTTCTGTTATCTACTTCATAGTGCATCTTAATTGAACTGTAAGTGTAAATTTTTAAAGTGTATCTACATTCTTCCCTGAGGTATTGACGTTAGGAGAATTGTTTTCCGCATCTAATTTTCCTTACATTTTTATGGGTTTGGCTAGTTACTATCAGAATTTTGTTGCAAAATTTTTCAGAATAGCTTTTCCCATTACCTCCTTACAAAGAAAAGGAAAGAAGTTTGAGTGGACGGAGAAATTTCAAGCGACATTTGATCAACTCAAGGAGAAGTTGACCATAGCTTTGATACTGAAAGTGTCAAATCCAGAGGGTGATCTTATAGTCATCATCAATTCTTTAGGAGAAGGTTTGGGTGGAGTGTTGATGCAGGATGGGCGAGTTATAGCCTATGAATCAAGGAAGCTAAATCCTTATGAGAAAAATTATGCTTCGCATGATTTGGAATTAGCTATTTCTGTTCATGCATTACAGATGTGGAGACACTATTTGTTGGGAAAACCTTTTGAACTGAAGACCAATCATCACAGTTTAAAGCACTTGTTTACTCAAGTGAATTTGAATGCATGACAAAGAAGGTGGTTAGAATTGATATCTAACTATGATTTCAATATCAACTATATCAAGGGGAAGGAGAATCGGGTTGTAGATGCCTTAAGTTGTAGGAGGCATATCTCCTCAATGATATCAATTCAAACCAATTTCAAGGGTCAAGTGTTGCACAAGTCCAATGGTGACAAATACTATGAGCAATTCAAGCAAGCACTCTTGGATAATCCATAAGCCCAAGGTATGAGGGATTTCACTTTGAACTTGATGGTTTGCTAAGGTTTAAGGTAAGAATCTACGTACAAAATTCTATGGAATTAAGGAATTTAGTGTGGAAAGTTCATATCATACCATATTCTAGACATCCTAGAGTGACTAAAATGTTGGTTGATGTAAAGCCATCGTATTTCTAGAAAGAAATGAAAGGGGATGTTGCAAGATTTGTGAAAAGTTGTTTAGAATGTCAAAGGGTGAAGGCAGAACATCATCACCCTGTACATCTTTTGTATCCTCATGAAGTTCCAAAAAGTAAATGGAAAATCATTAGCATGGATTTTGTGCAAGGTCTTCCAATGACAAGGAATAAGCACAATTCCATTCTAGCAGTGGTGGATAGGCTTACAAAGGTGGATCACTTTATACTAAGGAATCTGACTGATGGAGCTCCTATTATAGCTTGAAAGTTTATTCAAGTGGTATTTAGGTTGCATAGAATTCTTGAGAAGATTATTTCTGACATAGATGCTTGTGTGACATATAGGTTTTGGAAAACCATGTTTTCTTCACTTGAGACTCAGTTGAACATAAGTTCAACATATCATCCAAAAATGGATGGTCAAATTGAAAGAGTGAACCAAGTGTTAGAGGATCTAATAAGAATGTATCACATGGATCAATAATACAAGAGGGAGGATTATATACCTTTGGTTGAATTTGTGTATAAAAACTCTTATCATTCTACAATCAAGATAGATCCATTTGAAGCATCGTATGAAAGGAAGTTCCAAACTCCTATAAGCTGAAATAAACTAGAGGATAGGATAAGCCTTGGGTAGAAATGTTATAAAAAATGGAGGAGCAATTTGGCATTATTAAGTAGATACTAGAATAAGCTAATGATAGGCAGAAGAGTTATGTAGATTCCAAGCAGATACCTAGACATTTCTCGGTAGGGGAGAAGGTTTTGTTAAGAGTTAAACCTCACAAGAGTTCTATAAAGTTTAGAAATTCATCCAAACTAGCTCCACATTATGTAGGCCCTTTTGAGGTTCTCGAGGAACTCAACCCTATTACGTATATAATTGTTTTTCCACCAGCTCTTGCTAGAATGCACAATGTCTTTCATGTGTCGTACCTTAAGAAGTGCATGTCATGGGATAGCCATGTTATTGATTGGAATGCTTTATAGGTACATGATCCGGGAGTGGTAACAATTGAGCCTCTCAAGGTGCTTGGAACATGTAAGCTTCACTTACATAATAGAGAGGTTTTGTAATGCAAGGTCCAGTGGGATCAGTATGCAAAAGATTCTGCCACTTTAGAAGACTATGTTGAGATGAAGCAAAAGTTTCCTCAAGTCTTGCTAGATTTTAAAAACTCCTAAAAAAAATTGATGTTTTATGATATGTTTAATGTTTTAAGATATGTTCATGTTTGATACTTAATAATCATCGGGAACGATGATTCACAAGGGGGGATATGTTACACCCAGTTGTGTTGTTACCTATTTGCTATTACCTTGATGGGTTAAAATGCTTTAATATATTTATGATTGTGTTTTGTATATATCTTGATGGAAATATGATGAATGAATGTTTAATTCAATTTGATATTTATAATGTTTTGAAGATGAAAATATATGATGCATGCGAACATAATTTTATTAGCTAACTACTATTGTGATATACTAAGTTAGATGCAGGAACAAATTTTAACCTACGGAAGAGAGGGGGAGTATCACCTAGGAGAAGAACTTGGTCTGGTAACCCTAATGAGACTAATTGAGCATACACACACTCACTTCCTAGTTGGTCTAGTTGAATTATGATAGTTCAGGAAATGGTAAGTAACCTTTTGTTAGGGTTTGTGTATGTTTTGTATTGGTATGTGGTTTAAGTCTTTGAATGTTCTTGTTTGTGGATATGTGATTGATTCTTTATGTTGAGTAAGAGTTCTTCCTCATATGTTCATATTTTAATCAATGAAGTATATTCATAGAATGTATATATGTATATATATACATGTCTATGATATCTCATACATGTGAGTATATGTGTGCATGAGTATATGTAGATAGATGTATCTACACATGCTCATGAATGGATAACCCATATGCATTGGAATACTGTTTGTACAAATGTGACATATATAAATTTCTTATATACATCAATCAATGAATATGAGGATATATGTGTTTAAAGTATGGATATTAAAATAATGCTATATATATATATATATATATATATATATATATATATATATATATATATATATATATATATATATATATATATGTAATATATATATTAATTGGAAAGTAATATATTTAAAGTAATCATGTGGATATAATTATATATATATATATATATGTGTGTATATATTATGGATATAATATATATATATGTATTATTAATATATAATATATATTGTTTGATACATGTTAAAAGTACTTTGAATAGTATTGTGCATTAATCACAGCACTAGCATGTATGAAACAATGGAAAAAATTAAGTGTTGTGCATAAAGCACATAAGGTGAATAAGTCAAGAGACTTATGCACAACACATAAGTGAAGGTAGAAACTATTCAAATGTTGCAAGTGAAAAAAATATAGTTTAAAACAATGCTAACATAGTCTACCTGTGCATGAATAAAGGGCACTAATGTATGAAAGGTGACGCAAAAATCTGTAGAAAGTGCAAACCAATAGAAGTCTAAAACCTGTGCCAAGTCCAAGTAAAGCCATATGATAAGCATGAAGATCAATCAATGTAAAGATGACAAAAAATTGTAAGGGTAGCCAATTTACAAATCAAATAGGAAACCTATAGTAATTTGTCATTGTGCCTTGACTCAGTAAAAAGAGTCATGTTGTCAGAAAAATAGAGTTGACTCGTCCATTATGTGAAATTGGAAATGAGAGGACTATTATGTGTTGCAATTTGAGAGTTTAACTTAGCCACATATCAACTAAGTTGATGCATTTTTGGTTGTTGTTAGAGTGGTGGCAGATTCAATAGCTTATTTTTAGCATTATGATGCTCATATTTTAGTATAAATAGAGGTGTTCTCTCTACCATTTGTTACACATTTTCCATTCAAATTCTTCATTTTTATTTTGTTGTAGTTTTCTATGCAAGCATTATTTTGAGATTTTTTGGTGAGATAGAGAGAGTTGTTCATGAATTTGATTTTATTGAGAGTTCTAGAGAGGAGGCTAGAGTTTGGAGATTAGTTGAACATTGAAGAAGTAGCATTCGTGATTGTAGAGGTTGAGGTTGGAAACAAACATTATCAGTTGGAACTTTATATCCAGACATGCTAATTTCTATTCCTCTATTATTTATGTTTGAAAGGTTATTTGGTTATAAATTCCTTTGTTTGGGAAAGATTATTTTTGGAATGCATGGTATGCTTGTTCTTATGAACTTATTTATTTCCTATTATGGAATAATCTTGTGTGATTCTTGATTGATTCTTGAATTAGTGAAACCCTCTTATTTGGAAATACATTTATATTATTTTGAAGTATGTGTGGCTTTAATGCTATTAGAACTATACTAGTTCATTAAGTCTATATGGATATTACATGAAAGCATGAAATGTGGTATATATTGCTATCTTATAGTGCTTTTATGAAAGCATCATTTTGAACATAAGAGATTAGCATGGTTATTCCTAGGGTTAGAGTAATCCATGGGAAAGGGTAACCTAGCTAGTCACTAGTATGTATGCATGTATGATTAGCATGGTTACACCTGGGGTTAGAGAAATCCATGGGAAAGGTTGTAACCTAGTTAATCAATTTGTTAAGACTTGTTATTCCTAGGGTTAGGGTAATCCATGGTTAAGGGAATAACCTTGTTGGACAATTTGTTATGTCTTCACCTAAGATTGTGATGAGCCTAGTTTATGGTCTAATTTTGGGTAGAATTTATGATTTGTTTGTTGAAGTTATCGTGAACCTTGATGGTAAGTGTTGATATTTTTATGATACTTCCCCAAAACTATAGACATTGGGCCTAATCTTATTTCTACAAATATTTAATGGAATTGACATGTTATATGGACTAACTATATTAATTTTGCATGTGTTTAATGAATTCTCTTTAAGGTAGTTATAGATGTGCAATTATTGTGCATACTAACATTGCCATGCAGATATAATTTGAAGATACTAAATTGAGAAAGACACCGCCAGCTGGGCATGCACCATAACGTCCAGCAAGGGAATCATTCAAAGGTCAAAGGAGGTTGACAATAGGAGATTCCCCATGCAAATCAAATGTAACAGCCTTCTAGTGGAATTTAATGTTGTTGAGAAAATATTTGCATTACTATTGTGCTAAATCTATGGGCATGTCTAACCAGATTCCATTTGCGCGTAACTGCCTCTCCATTTTCTCAACTTTCCCTAAATTGGCATCCTCCCTATTCGTGGAGTTGACCGCCTTGCTTATTTGGTAGTATAAATAAGGTTCAGATGCTCCTTCTCAAAAGGTTGTGTGATCTGGTATTGTACTTGCATTCTTAGTTTTCAGTGATATAGTTACACTGCTCTATTGTACTCATGTTTCCTGATGAATAAAATGAAGTTATAAGTTTGAGCATCTAGGTTTTCATTAGTAGTAGAGGATGCTCATCTAAGGGGGTCCACTTGGTGAGCAATCCATCCTTTAGTTAGTTTATCCTATTTATTACTTTTTGTTCAGTAATTAGTTAAGAATTTGGGGTTGACTGTTCCTGCAGCCACTAAAATCCCATTCTATGACTATTCCTATAGCCAAAGCAAAAAGAGTAGTTTCCTATTTTTTGTTCATATTTTCATTTATGTCATGAATTTCAAGCTTAGTATAGTTGTTGGTTGATGTTTAGCATTTATTTTATTCCTTTCCAAGCAATTTACTTTCAGCATTGCACCTTTCTTAGTTGTAGAATGAAAATGGATACTTTGAGTTCCTAGTCCACATACTATGCTGACCCATTTTAAGTTCACATCCCTGGGTTGACAAGTTAAATGCACCTTCATGATGATTGAAATAGTTATTCAGGTTAGATGCCCAATCTCTGAATCACGGTTGTAAAGGCCTAGTTGTTAAATCATTCTAGGAGGCCAACATTTTTGGAATCATTGTCGGGGATGGTGTCAAACTAGGGAGTTCTTTGGAGTCATTCGTAGTTTTTCTTGTTGTAGTATTTCTAAAATTTGTTCTTATTATACCCTCATTTAGGAAGGTAATGACCCCCCTTATTCTTTACCAATTCTTTGTGTGAGCTAGCTGATAGTGAGTTGATACCACATGCATAGAGGAAGGAGAAGAGATGCTTATGGGAGATTCCTTCCTAACAATCCTAATCCATTTTAGCTAGTTGAATATCAGAACCTTCCAAGAGAAGAAGAAGAAGAAGAATATCCACACCCCTTTGTTGATGCATTTCCTGATCTGACTAGCTCTGAAGATTCCTCTGAAGACCAAAATCAGCTTGAGAATCCCTTTGCTTTGGAACTACATCAAGCAAGCATGGGAGATGCAAATAGAAATAGACCTAACCAACCAGCTTTTCCTTTCCCCATTTCCCATCAAATTTAAGTTGACAACATAAAAAATATCCCTACTTCAACACTTCCCAAGTTTTATGGACTTGTCACAAAAGATCTTGATACCTTCTTGTTTGAGTTTGACATACTCTGCATAAGTTATGACTATACCACTGATGCCTATAGGCTTAATCTATTTCCTACCACTCTAAAATAAGTTGCATTAAGATGGTTCATGAGCCTAGGCAGAGATACTATGGAGACTTGGGAGGACATGAAGAAAAAATTCCTTGAGAAATACAAGGAGTATTGCAGGGGTAGTGACATGAGAGGAGGTGACATTTTTAGTATGCAACAAAAGGAAGATGAGAGTCTGGAGGATTATATTGCAAGGTTTTTGTTCTACCTACAAATATATCCACACCATACACTTAATGAAGACTCACAAAATTTTCTTTTCTTGAGAGGAATCAATGACAGTTGCACTGATGCCTTGGACCTGATTGGAGGAGGAGATATCTCCCAAGTTCCCTAGGAGGATATCAAGAAAATATGCCAGAACTACTCTAGGGAAGCTTCAAAGAAAGGGAGAGCTTACCAATATTCCATGGATAATTCATCTACCAGTGGAGTCTCAAGAATGGATATTACTCATTTGCTAGCAAACTTCAAGCAAGAAATTATAAACAATCTAGCTACCCAATTGGATACACTTCAAGCCAAGAAGAAACAAGAGTAGGCAGAGGCAATGTTGGCAAAGTATTGCCCCCATTGTAGACAAAAGAAGAAGGACTGCAAATGCAGGATGGTAGCTAATATTGAAGGAAAATAGATTGCACTCGAGTTCAAGCCAATTCAGATTGAAGAAGATCAAGTCTACTATGTTTCACAAAGGAGGCCTTGGGATCCAATACAAGGTATGCCACTAGATCTACTCTTATGTTGGGCCATATTTCAATTCTTACTCATCTAGTAACCAATGACAACCCCCATATCCATCCAGCTATGGAGGATATCCACCACAACCTTGGGGTAACCCTCCAAATGCTTGGACCAATCCTCAAAACTCTCCACCCTAGTGGCAGCAACCTCAGGGGAATTGGCAGCAATTTTAAAGGCATTGGCAGCCACCTCCAAGAAATTGGAAACAAACAAATCAATGGAGGGGAGGACAACAATGGCCTACCCAGACAACCAGTTACATGCAACCACATTCTCAGCCCTAGCAACCTACTATAATGCCTCCACCTGCTAATTCAATCTCAATTGTACCTAAACCTACTCAACTACCAGCTCAGCCCACACCCAATCCAAATAACAAACCACATCAACAGCCTATATACTATGTTGATTCAAACCAATTCCTTGCATATGTTGTGAGTGTAACTGACATCCACTTGCATTCAAGAACTACTTTACCAGCCCCTTCCAATCCCATTATCACTGAGCTTCCTTTGTAAGAGGAACCTCTAAATGATCCCATTCAACCAAGTGCACCTAAAAATCCTAAACCAGTCCAAGTCAAGCAGACTGAACAAAAACCACCATTTCCTCAGAGATTGGAAGTTTCTAAGAAGAAGGAAGAAAAGGAGGACACAAACTTTCACATCTTGGATCAACTAAAGCATATATGTGTCCTAATACCCCTATTTCAGGCCATAAAGGATGTCCCAATCTATGGCAAGGCAATCAAAGAAGCATGCCTCAAGAAGCTAGGCAGGAAGAAGAAAGACCCCACTACGGTTCATGTGGTGGGACAAAAAACTAAAATTATGCTTGGAAAAGTGACTATCCTAAGTATAATAAACCAGCTAGTCCTATGGTAGCAATTGTTATAAATGGGATTCAAATAAAGAATGCTCTGATTGATTTAGGGGCAGCAATAAATGTAATGACTAAGGACATCCTACAACAACTAAACGTTGCAAGCATGAGATATACTCCTATAGTCCTATAGCTTGTTGATAGTTCTATTGTTAAGCCTGATGGTATAGTGGAGGATCTTGTGGTGATTCTAGACTCTTGGGAGTACCCAACAAACTTCATGATTCTTTCTCCTAAAGCTAGCAATTGTAGACGTATATACTAGGCGGGTATCCCATTATTCTTGGAAGGCCATGGTTAACAACTACAGATGTATATATTGGATGTTGGTTAGGTGACATGCCCATTTATGATGGGAAGAGTACCAAAAAAAAAATTCTTTATCCTCCTGCTCAGCCATCCCATGATGAGGATAATCTTGTATGGCCACATGTTGGTGAAGAGGCCGAGGAAGTTAATTCTATGGCGCAACTTATGATGTTAGGCTGAAGCTCCTTCATGTAGCTTCAAGATGAAGATGAAGTATTGGTTAACATCATTTAGAACCATTGTGAAGTGGAGGAAGCATCATCTTCTCATTCTGCTACTCCGGTCAAGACACTTCTGCCTACTCTTCTTGCAGCCAGTGTTCCTACAGACCTTCTTTTTGCAGTCATTCTTCCTACAGTCGCTCTTCCTATAATGGGACTTCCTATAGCAATAGGTATGTCCCATACATTTCTTCCATATGAACTCAAGGTGTCATTTGTTAATGAAGTAGCTATAATAGAGTCAACCACACAAGTACAGGTGTCAGAATGAAAGT
This sequence comes from Sequoia sempervirens, assembly GCA_007258455.2. Lineage (NCBI taxonomy): Eukaryota > Viridiplantae > Streptophyta > Pinopsida > Cupressales > Cupressaceae > Sequoia > Sequoia sempervirens. The sequence goes on along the minus strand of VDFB02270651.1, from coordinate 10,135,016 downwards.
ATCTAAATGTTCACAACAAACTAAGTGAAGAAAAATAATTGTTATTGGAAAACTTATTAAGGACCCACCAACATGCATTTGTGTGAGACTATTATGAGATGAAGGGATTGGATCCTAAGATTTTCACTCATAGAATTTACATCAGAGATGATTTCACCCCAGTGAGGCAGCCACAAAGAAGAATTAACCTTGCACTGAGAGAAATTGTCAAAGGAGAACTGCAGAAATTTCTAGATGCATGATTTATCTACCCCATTTTAGATAACCAATGGGTGTCTCCATTAGTGATTATTCCTGAGAAGGGAGGGAAATGGTGAGTTTTTGTTGATTACAGGGAACTCAATGCTGCCACCAAAAAGGACCATTTTCCCTTACCTTTCATAGATCAAGTTTTGGACTCACTTGCAGGAAAGCAATACTTTTCTTCTCTAGATGGATTCAACAACTACAACGAGATCCAAATTTCACTAGAGGACCAAGAGAAGACCACCTTTACCTATATCTACTTGGTACTCCCATTTGGCTTATGCAATGCACCTACAACTTTTCAGAGGGCAGTCATTAGCATATTTTCAGACATTTCTCATGATTGCATGGAAATTTATATGGATGATTTCACCACCTATGGTGTTGATTTCAATGAAGCATTGGTGAATCTTAGGAAATTCCTATAGAGATGTGAAGATCACAATCTCTCTATAAACACATGAAAAGTGCTTCATGATGATGCAAGAAGGTGTATTTCTTGGACACTACATCTCTTACAAAGGAATTCAAGTAGATCCTGCAAAGATTGAGGTGATCACAAATCTTCCTACACCTGCAAAATAGAAGGATGTTAGGAGTTTCTTGGTTCATGGAGGATATGATAGGTGTTTCATCAAGGATTTTGGCAAAATAGTAGCACCATTGTATACTCTCCTCATTAAAGATGTTGAATTCCAATGGACTGAAGATTGTGACAAGGCATTTTCTGATTTGAAGGTAGCCTTGACTCATGCTCCTATACTCAAAGTACCTAATTGGGAGCTTCCTTTCCACATCCATATAAATGTATCAATTTATGCCATAGGAGCAGTCTTAGGATAGAAAGAAGGAGCTATTGAAAATGCCATTTATTTTGTTAGCAAAAATTTGCAAGGAGCTAAATTCAACTATACAGTGAAAAAAAAAGAAATGTTGGTAGTGATCTATGCCCTGAACAAATTTAGGCATTACATAACAAGCTACCAAATCTTTGTACACACTGATCATGTAGCCATTAGATATCTCATGAATAAAACCCTAATCATAGGTAGGCCGGTAAGATGGTTATTGTTGATGCAGGAGTTTGAAATAACCATTGTGGATAAACTAGGGAAGGCCAATGTTGTTGCAAATTTTCTTTCAAGGTTGAATACATTAGGGGATAATCAAGCCATAGATGACTCTTTTCCTAATGAGCATCTATTCTCCATTAGTGTACAAACACCCCAGTATGCTGACATAGCTAATTATTTGGTCATGGGTAGGGTTCCACCTCACTTCTCTCCAAAAGAGAGAGGGGCACTTATTGAAAAATATTTTCCTTTCTCATGGATTGTTGGATGTTTTTTTTATACTGGACCAAACCATGTCATGAGGAGATGTGTGAGATAAGATGAGACATATGAAATTTTGCATGCATTCCACAATGAACCATGTGGAGGACATTTTACAGCCAAGAGGACAACAATGAAGATTTTGAACATAGGATATTACTAGCCAACACTCCACAAGGATGCGAGAAGGTATACCAAAAAATGTAATAGATTCCAAAGAATGGGTAGACCAACTAGATCTGATGAGATGCCACTTTTCCCTCAGGTAGTAATCAATCCCTTTAACAAGTGAGGATTGGATTTTGTAGGACCCATTGACCCTCCATCAAATGGTAAATCTTATATTCTGGTATGCACTGATTATGTAACTAAGTGGATAGAAGTTAAAGCCATGAAGCATGCAAAAGATAACAAGGTTGCATAATTTCTTTATGAGGAGATTTTCACAAGGTATGGAGTTCCAAGAGAGATAGTGACCGATCAAGGGAATCAATTCACATCAACCCTTGTTGAACACTAGTTAATGAGTACAACATAAGACACAGGAAGTCTACTCCTTATCACCCCCAGGCTAATGGCCAAGTTGAGGTGACCAACAAAGAAATTGAAGCTATTCTAACCAATACAGTAGCTATCCATAGAAAGGACTAGGAAAATAGATTACCAGAAGTTGTTTGGGCCTACAGAACTATTTGGAAAACAACTACAGGCTTCACTCCATTTGAGTTGTATGGAAAAACAACCATGATGCCCATTGAATTTGAACATAAGACTCTTAGGACTATAGTAGATTTGGGGATGGATATCTTTGAGGTACAAAGAGAAAGAATCATGTAGTTGAATGCTTTGGATGAGATGATGAGAGCAGTCTTGCATCACACTGAGGTAGTGCAGAATCAGAGAATCAAGTGGCGTGACAAATTCATCAAGGACAAGAAATTTTGGCCAGGTGGCTGGGCATTACTTTATGATTCCAGATATTAGGACAAAGCTCGAAAATTACAAACAAGGTGGCTAGGACCATATGAGGTTGTTGAAGTATTCCCTAATGGTTTTTTTCAACTCACTAGTATTGACCCAGTCAAATTCAAGTTGCTTGTCAATGGTCATCACCTCAGATTGTATCACAAGCCAACTTCCAAGGAGGAGTTCCTATAGAAATTCACTCAGCATACTGCACTCAAGCTTCCTACAGCCGAAGGAAGTGGACCCAATGTCTGTCTTTCTAGCTAATTAAGGTGTGTACTTGTCATAATAAAGACTTCCACTTTCGTGGGAGTCCATTTCTTCACCCATCCACCCATCCGCCCATCCATCACCACCTTTCTCTCTCTTCCATCACATCACTTCATTCCACTCCACCTCATCCCACCTCATTTTCATTAATTTCTCATCTTATTTCCTAAAAAAGTGAACAATACTTTCTCTACAATCTTTGCAATGAATCCTCCACACATTCAGGTATTTGTGCATTAATTGCTATATCTTAATTGTCTTTTAGTGCATTAATTTAATTGATGTATGTTAATATGGGCGTTCACCATAACATGCCATTATTCCCTACCCCTATCAAATCATCATCTCACATGTCAGGAAACATTCCCAAATTTAGGTTGGGGGGGAGGAAAAAGATGTGAATACTTTTCCCACATGTCAATCCATGTTGGTCTACATCAGCAAAATTTAAATTGAGCCTATTTGAAATCTGAGTGAGAGGAAAACTCGCATGTGTGAGGTGACACCAACTGTCACTGCCATTTCTCTCCATAATATCTTTCCTTTATTATTCCTTCCTTGCCATTATTGAATTTATCATTATCTCAAGTTGCAAACAAAAGGTAAAAAGGGAAAATTCAATCGACATTGGCATTGGAAATTTGGCAAGTGTTGTAGGAAGGTGAATTTGGTTTTCAGACGAGAATTGTAGGAAGGAAACAATAGAGTGATTGTTTGATTGCAAACAATGGGAGGTGGGTTAATTCAAAATGAACCCATGGTGCACGATGTATTACTGTAGGATGCACCCTACCTAGTTGAATTCTAAAACTATGGCTAGTTAGATTATTTCATGAAGCTAGATAGTTTTGATTAAGGAATTGTACTAGAATTCGCCCAGAAATTGTCTAAAGGGAAATCCACGGTAAAAGGGTTGGAAGTATTGGCTATGGAAGAAATAATTGCAGAGGCTACATGGTTGTCGGTCGACGATGAATATTACCTTGCTTCCAGAGATGCCAGATCAGCTAGGGAAAATTTTACAGAACCAAGCAACCCTCCATTGAGCATAGATAAACAAGGTGCAAAGAGAACCTCTCTACCTAAGCCATGGAAGTAGATAGTTGTTTATGTCATAAAATATGTCCCCTATGAAGGACATCGGTCAAATCTACATTCTATGCATTTTAAACTCTTGAAGCACATGAGGCACGGGAGGAGGATGAATGTGTCGAACGTGCTATGCAACCTTCTTTCAATCATGGTGGCCAAGACTCAAAAAGGTAGGGACAATTTAGTTTTCCACCATTGTTTGATTAAATTGTTAGTTGAGAAGTCTTTGCATGATGTATTTGGAATGACCTGGGAGGAATTCATAAAAAATTGATCAAATTAGACTTGAGCACTTGCAACCTATGGTTTTACTTCAACCTTGTAGGTCTAGCAGGAGATTGAGCACAGCTGAAGCCACTCTTGGTGCTTCAACCTCTGGCACGAGACCTAGTGTAAACCCTCCTATAGCAGAAGAAACCATAGAAATTATCTCTTCTGAGACAAAGCACTCAAACAAAGAAAGTTCTCCTCCAAATTTTGATGATAATGTTCCACTTGGCATCCTAATGAAAACTAGGGCACAAAAAAGAGAGGCAGAAATGAGAAAAGGAAAAGCTAAAAAGAAGCTAGCAGAAAAGGAAGTACCAAGCTCTAGGAAGGGGAAGGCTGACACTGTTCATCCTATAGCCAAAGAAAAACATGAGAGCCCTCCCAGAAAATAAATACCTATTGGGCTAGCCTTTGGTATGCCTCCACAGGAAATCCCTAAGTCTGGAGAAATATCACAGGGGGACACAAAAGCTCCAATGGGGCAAGTGAATGTCGAGGAAGAGGATATATTTAAGACGATAACAAACATAACATTGACAGATCTTGTTGACATTGCATAACAAGTGGAGAATCAAGAGTATGAGGAAAATCAGAATTTCCTGTAGCAAGAGACCCTACAACAACAACAAAAACAAGAACAATCAATACCCCTATAGCCAGAATTGACGAGACAGCCTGAATCCTTGCAATTAGTACTATATGGAGAGCAAGAATCAGTGCCAGGGAAAATGTTGGTAGGAATGCATAAACCCCCCTAATTTTTCAATGCACATGGTAGCTATGCATTTATGGAAAGAGATGCAAAGAAGAGAAGAGGAATGGAAAGAAGAGAAAAGTAGATTGAAGAAGGAAATTCAAAAGAAAGATGAGGAGATTGAAGATAAGGTTGCATAAATTTCCAGCTCAAAGAAGAATGTGGATGATATGACAGCCTTAGTACCATAGATTTTAGAGTGTCGGACCCCTCCAAGGGTCTATGCTCTGAATTTGAAGGAAAAATATATTTCTTTTAAGCTGGCAAGAATTGTCTCAGGTTTGATCCCTTCTATTGAGACTCTTGTTGAATTTTTTAATGCTTATCAAATTGCTTCTCTTGAAATGAAGAATTTGTTGTGTGAGTTTTATTTGCATAAGTATGATGTGACTCAAGACCATAATTGGAATCCACTACTATATGTTGGAGATGTCCAATTAAGGGAATTCATGTCTTGGGTACAAAATGAGATCAGTTGAGGACAACAATATGGGGGTTATAAACAATTGGAATCCAACATCCCTCTGCCCATCAAGGTTGAATCAAGGAATCCAAGGGACATTTACAAGGAATGGCGTAGAATGCTTTTTAGGCCTAGCTATGGTAATAGGATTATTCCTTGGATAGAAACAATCTACAGTGAGTATGAGGTAAAGGAAAAATCAAAAGAGGAAACCATGAAGAGATACCTCTCACAAAGATGGAACAACCTAACTGATGAGCTAAAACAGGCTGAGCCTCATTCCATCCAAAACTATGTTGCAACACTTAAGATAATTGACAGATATATACAAATTAGAAGAACAAAGGGATGATTTTGGCTTCCCCCAACTTTTCAGCCACCCCTCTTGATGTGGCCTATGCCAAGTTACAAGTTTTACAACTATGATATTGTTGTAGAAAGATAGAGATGGAGCATATTGGATAAATTGGTAGGATTCTATTGGGACCCTGATTCACGCACAACAAACACTTATGTAGGGAAGTTGTCAGTTGCAAATTTTAGAGCATTGACCAAGCAGAAGAACAACCCTTCCCCTTCTGGAGGACCAACAAAACCTTAGGTTGAGGGGAGTGATGAGCCTAGTTTATGGTCTAATTTTGGGTAGAATTTATGATTTTTTTGTTGAAGTTATCATGGACCTTGATGTTAAGTGTTGATATTTTTTATAATATTTCCCCAAAACTATAGACATTGGGCCTAATCTTATTTCTGCCAAAGTAGTGTATGTAGACACATAAAAATGACCTAGGCCTGCAAGCTCTATTTTACCACTTTTGTCCTAGCATAATTATGACATTTAATTATATCATTGGTCCACATTCAACTATTAATTAAATAATTCATAATTATTTAATTAATGCATATCTCTTTTATTCTTCATGATTACTAAATAAATAATTTTATTTATTTATTCAATACATCACTAAGGGTCTATTGTCCTCTTACAATTAAATAAATTTCTTAATTTATTTAATTACATTTATAAATTTATGTCTTCTCGATTATTAAATAAATGAATTTTATTTATTTATTTAATATGTCATTAATTCTCATAATTAAATGGATTTATTAATTTATTTAATTATCGGTCATAATCCTCTAAATTAAATAATTATCTTTAATTATTTAATTTCTTAAATTAACATGTCCCTCATTTTAAATAAATTAATTATTAAAAATGATCTCACTTTATTAACTGTCACTTCATTTTAGTAAATAGTCTAAAAATTGATTATTTATTGTCACACAAAATCCATATTTTGAATTTATTTAATTCAAAATGGTAATCTTCTTCCAAAAATCAAGTAATTGAGAAAATTATTGATTTTTCAAATCTGCTTTTCAATTCAACCTTTATCCTCTTGATTTTTTGAAACTTACAAATCAAGTAGTCTTTATCTTCTTGATTTTCAAAAATCTTTATCTTTTTGGCTAATTGTCACATTTATTCTTGACTAGCGATCCAATTTTCTCAAATGACATCTTGACCTCTCATTTAATGATTTTTCCCTAACCCTGATTAGGGATTGTCACATGAAATCTCATCCACTGATTTTAGGATTTTTCAACTTTCAATCTCGTTCATCCGTCCAAAATTGCATTTTCTATAAAATGCTAATTTGCTCACATTCTCGAGACCACTTCATTATTATAGAAATTTATGCTTAGATTTTACATTGCATTTAGCTTATTTACTTTGATTATTTACTCATAGGCATAGTCATTTGTCATAGGCATTTTTTCATCAACTCCTTCAAAACTTGCAAAGGGCTTGGTCACAATCACTTGCTCACACACACAAATATGAGGGCAACAATCATACATTGCAAGTTAGAAGGTGCTATGGAAAGGAATCATGGAAGCAATGAGTAATAGGTATAACTATTTTAATTTGCTTAAGCTTTCAATGTATTTCATAGTTTCTTTGGGTTTTGTTTATTAATCTAATCATGCTAACCTACCTGAAAATAACCCATTGATACATTGGTGAACCCAACTTGTTTTTTTTTGCTTCCGTACAGTTTTTGATTTTCTGTCCTTTTTTTTGTAGGTACAGGTATGGAAAGACGCATTCAACAACTGAAACGCTACAATCACTGTTGCGTCGCAATTGCAGTCGGGAAATCCACATTTGAAGACTCAATTGATGCATCTTCTTGTTAAACCAGAACATGGGCCAGTGATGCATTTGTTGCATAGAGCAATGCATTCGCTCTATTATGATGAATTTTCTTGATAAAATTTCTTTTCAAATTTTGCATTCGGATTTTTCTATTTTCTGTTCTTGGTTGTTTTAAATTATGGTTTTCTTCTGCATTCTGATTTTCTTCTACATTCTGCCTAACATAGGGGTTTTTCATGTTACTAATCTTTGTTTGTAGTGTGTGGTCGTTACATTTCGTGGGTCCAACACTAGTTGATAAAACTCCTAATTTGTACTTTTGTAGGTTCGAGTGTCCAAGATTCATTCCAAAAACATTGTGCTTGTTCTTTTTAGAATAAAAACAATTTTTTTCGGTGCATTTAAAATGAACATGCTTTCAATTCTATCTGATTGTGTTTGAAAGTGGTAAGAAAATATGCTCTCACCCTGTACAAATTAGGTGATTAGAAATCCAGACCCACTTTGTTTTGTGTAACCCTGATGCAATAATTGTAGTATCCTCTCCCCTTTCGCAATCACATGATCCTAGGTGTAAGAGAAATGGTTATTGCCTCTAGAAATTGGGTCTTCCAAGGGATTTTATCACCACTAGGTGACTCAAAATGGTAACGGAGCTAAAGCCAAGCTACCCCTGACCAGTATATAAATGTGAATCTTAAGGGAAAACCTAAGATTACAAGTGCGGATGTGCCATACGAACCAAGTAGTACTCCCAAAAACCCTTTTGAGATTAACCTCTTCAGGCTGGAGTGCCTCCTAAACGGAGATTAATCTTGCTCCCCATGTATGGCCACTCGAATGGGGGTCCCAAATTAAACACCATTGTTTATTAGCCAAAAACCTTCTATTTGCTAGCACAGCATCGGTCGGTGTGAAGGCATCCACATCTTCGCAGTCTGTAGTAGAGGTAATCAATCTGCCATGGGATTTTCATGGGGGTTGGAAGCTTGGTTGGCCTAAGAAGAGAGTGCACTGTAAGAGGGAGCCCATGCAACCAAGCTTCTGAATTCACATGCTACTGATATGCAGCTAGGGAAACCCACATGGAATCTAGCGGATACTGTCTTGGCTTAACCATAAGATTGTACTTGTTCTCTTTTGTGTTTGATTACTTTTAAAATATCATCCTTGCCAAGTGTTTGTTGGTTACTGAAATGACACAAACAACACTCAAACATCTGGAAACAAATAGTCAATCTTTAAACAATTCAGGTTTTTGACCAAAACATCAGAAAATTGACTTTTTACATTCTGTGCCACATCTGTTAAACCACAATCGCTCTGACGCACCGCATTTGACAGTCTTTGCAATGCATCTACTCTGCTAAAATGCATTTTCTACTCCAAACACCACATTTTTTTGTCATGCACCTCATTTGCTATCTAGAAAGCCTCATCTCCTATATTAAGTCACAATTGACATCTTAAAAACTGCATTTATGAAACTGCATCGCATTTGCTACCTAGAATGCCACATTTGACCACTACAATGCGTTTAATACCTCAAACGACGCATTTTCCTGGAAACACAATAAACCCTATTTCAGACCAGAATTCAAGTCCAAAAATCTTAGCCTGCTGACAAATATCTTTTCAAAAAAGTCTTTGTTAGAAACCAGAACTAAAATTGCTCAAAACATCCATCATTTGCATTCATTAGCTAGCATTTTCACCATAGGGTTAATTTTCCAAATTTTTTGTTGCATTCCCTAAGCATCATAATTGTCATTTCTAGCATAAACTTTTATTTAGGATTCATCTTGGCAAAATTTGGATTAGGCTCACTCACCTCACTTTGCAAAACCATTGTCTGTAAAACTAGGTTATCTTGGGACTTGGTCATTACTACTCTTTTCAATCATTGTCCTTTTGTGAGAACCTCCAACTCAATAGTCTAGTTAGGAAGGCTCACTTGTCATTTTGACCTTGTCACTTAGTCTCCTTAGCAAGTCCTTTTGATAACCAAAATTGAGACATAATTCAAGTTTAGAGTGGTTAGGCAAACCTTTCTCCAAATATTGTCCAACCTAGTCCTCATTTTGAACTTAGACATTGCATTGTCCATCTTAGTCCTCATTTTACACTTAGGCTTTACATTGATATCATTCACCCTAGTCGTCATTTTGCACCTAGACTTTGCATTAATCATCTCAGTCCTTAGTCAAAAAAAAAAATCCAAAAACATAGTCTTGTGTTGTCATCCCTTATTATCAAAAATCCAAAAAAAACATAGGCTAGCATCATCCTTGCATTTAGTTGTCATTCTCATCACTCTCATTTGAGCAATTTCCTTTTATGGTGGAAACTAGACTCTAAAGAAAGAAAAGACAAATGTAAGACTTTGGACAAGATTCCAATTCCAACATCATCAATCACACGTATGAGCCAAATTGGACGTTTGATGACCCATTTAGTAACACGAATAATCAACCTCTCATGACCATACCATCCTCATCAAACAGTTGCTTTGAACCATTCTTACGTAAGGATGAATATGGACAAATACTTGAGGAACAAAAACCTAGAAGTAGCAACACAAGATCCAGAAGCAGCCTACTTCGTAGAACAAATGGTCTTATATGACAGAGACAAATATTTGGCCATACTTTTAAGTCGAGGAGCTAAATTACCCCATGGGTTCGACATTAATACTTTGAGATCGACATCTCCTAACCATAACATCAACAATACACATAACATGTCCAATAGTGGTCAACCTCCAAACAACACAAGCAATACCTTTTTTGATGCTACCTCGCAAAATGTCACAACTACCATGAGTGCTACCTCCAACATTCCAAACCATTCCAATTCAATCAACGCAACATCCATTGGAGGAACACAGTCTGTCACACTGCCCACAATATCCACAATATCGTCACAATTGGCTGGAGCCACCTTTGGGTCCTCGACAATGTGGGAAAGTTATTCCAATCCTCTATTTACCACCTCAGTAAATGCCATGGGGGTATCATCAAGCCACTCAAACCCTCCATTTACGACTACCTCTAGTACCATGAGTGCATCTTCATCAAATCCTCTCATTGGTACCTCACATAATCCTTTGGGAGGAAGTAAACGGCGTCTCCTTATTCAAGGACCACAACCAAATGTTAACATGTCAACACAGCTTAATACCATCACCTCCCAAGGACAAAATACGAACATTCCCCTTGTACAATCCCAACAATTTGGACAAGGCAATCAAAACACACAACCTATGGCATCATTCGTACATAAAAATATTCATGGTCGCCATATTCCTCAAATATCAACCCAAATGGCTGGGGGACACATTCTAACATATTCATTCCATATTCATACCCACCAACATGTCCCCAATCCAAAATTTCAATACCAACAACACACAAATCAGAACACATCATACATGTCACAACAACACATCCCTCAACAACACACCAACATCCACTCACAACAAATGGGGACCCATGGTGTATCAATCAATCCAATGTATGGGGCCACAAATGACCCTATAATCGATGTCTTGCAATTAAAGTTGATGGGTCTAGAGATGACCATAGAAAACATGCAAATATCTGACAAGAAATCACAAGTGTCATATGATTTATCTGTATATCCCTTTGACATGAACTTATACATGCCACCATTTCCTCTAGGATAAGTGTCACCTAATTTTACCAAATACAGAGGAAAGACAAATCCTATATAACATGTCCAAGAATTTGCGACCAACTATATGGACGTCACCTATGAACAAATGTACTTGATGAGACTCTTTTCTAAAAGTCTTGCACGTCCTACCCTTGAATGGTTCTCCACTCAAAAGTATATCAAAACATGGGATGAACTTAAACACAAATTCATAAAAAATTACTGTTACAACATTGACATGGACACCTCTATTACTAGCTTATGTACTCTTACACAAGAGGATGCTGGTGAAACGTTCATCCCATTCTTCCAAAAATGGAGAAGTTTAGCTAGTCGTTGTCACATCGACATACCTAAAAAGGAAAAGGTTGGCATGTTCATTCAAACACTTCTAGGCCCCTTAAAATATGGATTGCAAATGCATTGTTGCACATCTTTCACAGACCTAGTCGAAAATGGTGTCCAGGTTGAGAAAATCTTATTGCAAAAGGAGAGATAAAATATGGTCCTAAAAACACAACTGTAAATCCTCCTGCTGACAAAAATAAGTACTGGGTCAAAAATAAACACATTACCAATGACGGTGTTGTCAATGCCAAGGTTGTCAACACTATGGGTCCTGTATTGGTCCTCAAAGGGGTTCAACCACAAAACAAACCAACAACGATACTGACACCCCCCACAAATACCACCCAAAATAACCAAAATAGTCAAAACAATCAAAGTCAAGGACAATGTCATCAGACAAGACAATTCCCAAAAAGACGAACATACTCTGCTTTGGGAGAACCAATTGAGGATGTCCTTAAGAAGCTCCTCCAAAATAGTCTCATCACACTTGAAGAACCTAAACTATATGACCTAGGGCAGTTTAAACCATCATGGTGGGATGATAATGCTTTTTGTGAGTACCATCAGGCTAAAGGACATAAGACATCATCTTGTCGACAACTCAGAAATATTGTGCAAGACCTTATTGAAAGTCGAATAATCAAATTGGGTGGGCCACAATTTCCATCAAATGCCGACCATACCATTCATAAGAACCCATTGCAAGACCATGGTTCTAATAACACTTCCACATCAAGTCCTAAGACAAACAATAATCAATCCAATTACACTCGCGCCAAGTATGACTATTCTAGTAGACCTACTATAAACAATGTCTGAACTGATAATGAGTGTGTCAATACCATCACAGTCAAAAGAGCACCTCAATGCAACACCACTACTCGAAGCGGCAAGATCACCATAGATGATCTGCCTCCTACTAGGCAACCTAAGATCACCATACCTGGTCCATCTCCTAAACAACTACAACCTGGCTCATCCACGAAGCAATGGCAACCCAAGATTTAGTTTAACCTTATTGATCAATTAGGAAAAACCCCTGCGCAAATTTCCATACTTGAGCTACTTCACATTTCTCCCACGCATAAGGCTATACTGGATAAAACCCTACAAGAGTCATCTGTCCCTAAAGATATTGATGTCAACCAATTTGAGACTACAGTGGGATACCTCACTACACCTCATCACGTCACCTTTTCTAATCAGGATTATTTGTCACCCAAAACCAACAATAACGATGTACTACATATCAAAACTTTCATCCATAAGCACAAGGTTAGAATATTTTTAGTAGATGGTGGAGCAAGATTGAACATATGCTCCTTAAAACTAGTTAAGGCTCTAAGATTTTTTGATGCATGCGTAGACCCTACAAAGAGCATAGTCATAAAAGCATATAATGACGAGGAACGTTCTTCTAAAGGAATTATTTCACTTCCTATCAGAGTGGGACCAGTCATTGTGGACACAACTTGCTAGGTCCTAGATCTACAATTACCTTACAACATCTTTCTTGGTCACCCATGGATTCATGCCTTAAAGGTCGTCCCCTCCACATATCACCAATGCTTGAAATTTCCATTTGACGGCACAGAAATCACCATATATAGAGACCCCAACCCTTTTCAATATTGTACCAACCTAAGGGGTATTTCCAAAAATCAAGTGCCCATCAGCCAAGAAGCTCCTAGCTCTTCTTCTTCCAAATACATTGACCCATCTACACTGGCATCATCTTCCACGTCTACTCCGTCCATGAATTCCACCATGCCACCATCTCCCTCACTTTCTAAAGCTAAGTCTAATGTCAAGATCTAGGACCTAGGCTGTGGAGAATTCAAACTACATACGGCATATAGCATCAAAACAATACCCAAGTCTCCAAAGGTCTATGGTCGGCCATGTTTTAGAATGGAACCCAAAGAAATTTTCAAAGTTCCACCAAAAATAATTTTAATCAAATGGGGAGACATGAGTAACAAGGACATTGTCGATATTACAAGATGGATCTATAAGGAAATGGAAGACATACCCCAATTACCAATTAAGAAATATGGCAAGGGATATGACAGCATGAAGGCTAAGGGCTACGATGGAACTAGTGGCCTAGGCAAACATAAGACTGGGCGAAGAGAGCCCATAGAATCTTTCAAAACACCAAAGTATCTTGGATTAGGGTATGGATTGCCTGACAAGGACAACTGACGTGCCAATGGACTTTCAAGTGAGCGCATGCATGCTTCAGACAGTGTCGATACTGTTAAGGAAACCTTTACCGAAACTAATTCCCAAGAGTGGGAATTTGGCTCCCAATGATCCTTAAGTGACTGTTGCCTTGATGATTTGTTCCTTGAAGCTGGGGAGCTTACCTCTGAACAAAAATTTTGGAAAACATTTAAAATCGATCAAGCACCAAATAGTCATAGTCCCATTTACCTTCCCCATGACATACAAGCCCCACCATCTGAACCCTATAACCATCAGTCAAATCCATCTGAAGTGACAGATAACATTGATACCCACGACTCTGAGTCCTTCACCCCTTACTTTGACAAAGAGTATGAGACAAGTGAAGGGGAATATTGGATAGAGTCTGACGTGGAATTGGATGATGAAAACTTCATCTTCAATGTCTTTGAATCTGTCTACATGCTTTTTGCATCCTCCCCTCAACTCACCAATGCTAATGATGGCATTTCCTTAGTCTACCTGCAACTAATCGATTGGGACCAACAAGGCCCACTAGTCCTGGACACCTTTCAGAATGATGAGGCCATCGTAGAGTTTATGGGATTATGTGAGGGCATACCCAATGGTGATCACAAGGCCGAATTTTCCATTGACCTAGATTGTGTAGCTTACTTCAGGGAAACTGCTTCGTCCTCCAGTCACAAAACTAAAAATAAGAATAAAGAAAAAAAATGAAATGTCTTTAGGTGAAAACCGAAAGGCACCTTCTGAAGACAAAAGAGTAAAAAAAAAGGACATATCTGCGAGTGAAAACCTCTCTGAGGCACCCAAAGATGGAGGACTGGACATTCTTCCCATAACTCAAGAGAAATCAGCTATGCTCATAGAGGACACCATAGAAGCCAACATATCAACAATAGAAGATCCCAAAATGGTCCTCTTTGCTGCATCCTTGACTGAAGAAGAGAAATCAGAATTTCAATAGTTCTTTGCAGACAGTAAAATCAACTTTGCATGGTCCTATGCCGACATGCCGGGGTTAGATCCAGAACTTTTTTTGCACCACTTACCATTATTTCCAGACATCAAGCCGGTAAAACAAAAGTTGTGCAAAATGCATCCTCAAGTCACTTTATTAGTCAAGGCTAAGTTGAAGAAACTTTTAGATGTCGAGTTCATACGGTCTATTGATTATGTTGAATGGATATCTAACCTTGTGCTAGTAACAAAGCCAAATGGAATGATCCATGTCTGCACAGATTTCAGAGACTTAAAAAAAGCATGCCCAAAAGATGACTTTCTGTTTCCAAATATAGATATCATAGTCAACCTCACGGCAGGATACAAGATGTCCCTCATGGATGGTTTCTTAGGCTACAATCAAATTTGTATTGTTCTAGAAGACCAACATAAAACAACATTCACTTTCCCTTGGGGTACATACTATTGGAATGCCATTCCTTTTGGTCTTAAAAATGCAGGCGCCACGTATCAGAGGGCTATGACCACAATCTTTCATGATATGATGCATAAGATAATGGAAGATTACATGGATGACCTTTTGGCTAAATCAGTAACAAGAAAAGACCATCTGAAAGTATTAGACACAATTTTCAAAAGACTGGAAGAATACAAAGTATGACTGAACCCTAAGAAATGCGTCTTTGGCGTAACATCTGGAAAACTTTTGGGATACATAGTTTCTCGAAGAGGCATTGAGGTCAATCCAACCAAAGTCAAATCCATCATGGACATGCCTCCTCCCAGAGGAATAAGTGAACTCTAGACATTACAAGGCAGGGTGCAATCTATTCGGCGCTTCATAGCACAATTGGCCGACAAGTGTCAACCATTCCAATATCTTTTGTGCAAGGGAATCCCTTTTGTGTGGAAAAATAAATGTCAAGAGGCCTTTCAGCTAATCAAAGACTACCTACTGTCACTGCCAGTCGTTATGCCTCCCATTCAAGGAAAGCCTTTAATTCTATACATCTTAGCCACTACATTAGCAAGGGGGGCATTACTGGCACAAAATGACCATGATGAGAAAGAAAGGGAAATATATTATATCAGTCAAACACTGGTCGGGTATGAATTGAATTACACATCAATTGAACATGCTTGTCTAGCAATTGTCTTTGCAACTCAGAAGCTAGGACATTATATGTTGAGCCATGAGACATAGTTGGTAGCAAAGATTGACCCCCTCAAATATCTATTGAGTTGTGCAACATTGACAGGATGTCTGGAAAAATGGGTAATGATCTTGAGTGAATATGATATTCAATATGTAGAAAGAAAGGCAATAAAGGGACAAGTCATAGCAGACCAACTGGTGGATGCACCTATACAAAGTGATCACCCTTTAGTGGTAGATTTCCCAGATGATTCAATATTCCATATGGAACCTAAGTCACTTTGGAGACTCTACTTTGATGGATCACATACTAATCATGGCTCGGGGGCAAGAATATTGTTTATCACCCCACAAGGAGATTCCATTACCAAATCTTTCCGCATAGCTTTTCCATGAACAAACAATGTGGCGGAATATGAGGCACTTGTTACCGGACTTAGAATGGCAATAAAATGGAAAATCAGAGCACTCCATGTCTATGGGGATTATCAGTTATTCATCAACCAAGTTAACGATGACTACAACACTAAGGATGAGAAACTAATGCCCTACAAATGAATGGTTGACATCTTTCAGACATATTTTCACACGGTGACTTTTGAGAAAGTTTCAAGAGCACAGAAAGAGGCAGTAGATGCAATGGCTACAATCGGCTCTCTCCTTAACTTTCCAAGCAATATGCCTCAACTAGAGTTCTTGGTGGAACAACTGTTGGTCCCCGCCTATGAAATTCTAGAATCAGAAATGGTCTGCAAGCTTGTTGGTCCCGATTCTCCTTGGTACCAATACATTCATGACTACCTTAAGTCCCAAACCCTTCCCCCTAATATGTCCAATAACTAGAGGAAGTCTTTTATCTAAAAATCCTCAAGATATGCCATCGTTAGCAACACCCTTTATTGTCGTAGCTTTGATGACACCCTCCTTAGATGTCTCAACACCAACGAAGCACACACAACCTTACATGAAGTACATGAGGGTATATGCGGGTCTCATTCGAGTGGTCCTACTTTGGCCAAGAAGATAATGAGACTTGGGTACTATTAGCCGACCATTGAGAAAGATGCACTAGAATATGTCACGACTTGTCACCAATGCCAGATTCACAACGATTTGATTCACGCTCTAGCACAGGAACTTCGGCCGATCACTTCCCCTTGGCCCTTCACACAATGGGGACTTGACCTCGTGGGTAAGATCCATCCTACCTCGTCAAATGGCCACAAATTCATCATCATCGCCACTAAGTATTTTACGAAGTGGATCGAAGCCATCCCCCTGACATACATAACCGGCAAACAAATCTCCAAATTCATTCTTAACTACATCATTTGTCGGTATGGTCTTCCACAATCCATCATCACTAACAATGGACGTCCACTTAAAAACCAAGACGTTTGTGAGTTATGCGAGCCATTTCACATCCAACATCATTTTTCCTCTTCATATTACTCATAGGGAAACGATCAAGCCGAGGTGTCAAATAAGACCATTGTTCAAATATTGAAAAAGACTGTCAATGACGTTGGCCATGACTAGCATATTCAACTCAACCTTGCTTTGTGGGCTTACTGCACCAGCATTCGTACACCCACAGGATCCACTCCATTCACCCTGGTCTTTGGATCTGAGGCTATATTTCCCATCGAGGTTGAAATTCCTTCCTTACGAGTCTCCCTAAAGGGTCTAACTAATGATGAGGAGTACAGACAGTCGCGCCTACACGAGCTAGAGATGCTAGAGGAAAGAAGGCATAATTCCCTGAACCATCTGCAGGAATATCAGAACCGTCTCTGTCGCAGTTACAACAAGAAATTCATGGTCAAGAAGTTTCACATTGGTGACCTAGTCCTCATGCAGAACCCTAAGAATCAAGCGGACAGAGAAAAGCCAGGCAATTTTGAACCAAACTGGTTGGGTCCTTACGTCATCATATCCTCTTTTGGTTTTGGAGCGTATCAGCTGGCTACTCCATATGGTGAACAATTGACGGAGCCTATCAATAGTCTACATCTTTGGAATTTCTATGCATAGCATCAGAAAGTCGAGCCGAAAACCTTAAAATACAAAATAATTGAAAAATGACAAAAATCGTCACCTTGATGAAAACCTGGCAAACAAGCATTCTGGTGACACAAAAAAAAAAATTTAAAAATGGCAAAAATAGTAAAGAAAAAGAATTCGTCCAATGGTGAAAACCTGGAAAACAGGCGCTTTGGATAAGTACCATGGTGAAAACTTGGAAAATAGGCGCCATGTGTAATCAATCATTGTTCAGCCATCTACTATCACTTTATCTATCTTGGCCTATGGTGAAACATATTTTTCATAACCACCATACCCTTCCTCTCATGGTTGAAAAAAGGTTGACATCAAGTCTTGCATACCGTCCATCCGGCATCGCATGCATATCCCTTTCATGTCCTTTAAAATTCGCTAAGTCTTGGACCTGACTAGGGGCATAAATTTTATCATGTGATCGCAGTGGGTATCACACATGGTCTCGACAATTGTAAAAAGTCCTAAAAAAAGACAAACATTACAAAAAGTCCTAAAAAAGACAAAAAAATCGCAAAACGTCCTAAAAAAAGACAAAAACATTACACAAAGTCCTGAAAAAAAAGACAAAAACATCGCAAAATGTCCTCAAGAAAGACAAAAACATTGTAAAATGTCCTGAAAAAAAAAACAAAAAACCTAAAAATCAAAAAGCGTCCTAAAGAAACCCCAACAAACGTCAAACTATCTTAGGATGCAAAATGGAGTCATTCCTTGTCAAGTCTATCAAATCAATCAGTCTTTGTGATTAGTCTAAACTACATTGTCTTTGCGCATTTGCTACGTAGGCAAGACTCAATTTCGAGTCCCTAAGACATTAGGTCAGTCCTTTTAGGTTTGTCAAAATAAAATCATGACGCAATCTTTGGTCATCAAGACAAAGTCATTGGTCGTGTTGAACTACGAGGTCTCTAAGTGTATGACATAGGAAAGGCCATCTATCAATGAGCCCCCAATGTCGCACTAGGTCAATCCATTAGGGTTCATGACATTACACTAGCACACACATCAAAAAACTCTTCAATTCAAACAAGTCATCTCAAAATAAGAAAATTACTGCAACCATTTATTCAACATGACAATTACACCAGCATGGCTACATCAACATGTAGTTGACACAAGTCAATGCAGTCAACTTCAGTCAAATTTGGTCAAAACAAGTTAAATTATCATAACCAGTCAAACTGTCAACTCTTGGTTATCTTTCAGATGTGTCCTTCTAAAGAATAGCCTCTGTCATTTATGCCTTAGGATGTGTCCTTCCTAGGCATCGTCATTGTCATCCAACATTTTTGAGGGATCCTCTTGACATTTAAGGATCACTCCTCTCGACATCGGTATCTTTCAAATGTGTCCTAAAGAAAAAACTCTGTTATCTATGCCTTAGGATGTATCCTTCTTAGGCATCGTCACTATCACTAGCATTCTGAGGGATCCCTTTTGACATTTAGGGATCAATCCTCTCGACATCAACATCATTCAAGATGTATCCTTCCTGAATTTGGCAATCTTTGGCATTCGCCATCTTGGCATCGTCAAAACTTGACACCTTGGCATCTCAACATCATCAAACCTGGCATCTTAACATTAAAACACTTGGCATCCAAACACACTTGGCACTTGTCTTTTTGGTTTTCATCATGTTACTAGTTTTTCAATGAGATCCCGACAATAGGATTTAGAGAAGCGGCGATGTATCATGACATTTGTCTTGTCTTTTGACACTCATGTTACTAATTTCTCAACGATGTCCTGACTATGGAATTTAGAAAAACAACAATGTATCATGACCATGGCTTTTTTTTCCTTTTTGGCAAATCATGTTGCTAGTTTCTCGAGGATGTCCTAAAAACAGGGTTTAGAGAAGCAACGACGTTTCATGACTTGTCCTTCTTGTCTTTTTCTACTTATGGTTGGTTATGACAAAAAGACTGGGGAAATTACCCCCTTAGTATGAGTCATGATCATCCTTCTCTGTGACTTCTTGTCTTATGTGATGGTACGACCTTGCACACCTTGATTTATGTCATATCATGGTGTTTGTTGGCCATCACAATAATCTACCCAATGATGATTAAGAGCAATAAATATTAGAGTCCTATGGTAAGGTTTTGAAGGATTTGGTCTAGGAACTAACATGCATCTCCTTCTATCTTGTTAGCTTCTCTCATCCATCTCTCGATGATATCCTGTGACATACAAAAACATAAGTGCATATATGATCATATAGACATTGCATTAGGTCCATACATACATCATCCATAGCATTAAATCATATACATTATATTACATATTGCATTATACATAGTCATGCATTAACATAATCATAAACATGGCATCCATTCAAATAAATACATTATATCATCATCATCCATGGCATAACATCAACATGACATATAAATAAGCATTGCATTATCATGGCATCACACCATAGGTACCATCATAGGACATACATGATAGGACATATAAATAACACCATCATTCATCATAAATGCATAATCCACATAGGCATCATATAAACATACATCATAAATGCATAAATCAAATAACACGCATATAGGCCGCATCAAAACTGCATCATATATATCATCTCAAAAAATATAATAAGCATGTCCCTATGAAGTGCTCTCTTCATCCCCTCATGGTGAAGAGTGTGCACTTGACTGAGGACCTGTGCCTGGCACTAAGGTAATCAGTGGAACTATAGCAGCCTATGTCTGTGAACCCAATGGAACTAACACTAATGGCATCATCTCCACGGTCAAATGCATCTGTGATGACACTATGGCATGACTCTATGAGGCCGAAGGATCTGTCACTAGAGGCGGACCAGGTACTGATCTATGGCCTGAACTCGATGACTCATGTGAGTGCCCTGACCTGTGACTGGAGGAATTTCTATGATGGGACCTGTGACTCGAAGTATGCCTTGAAGAGGTTGAGCCCCCCGCACTACTCCAACTACCACTACCACTGCCCAACTTGCTACCACTACCTATCTATGTCCTAGTCAAAATGGGATCTCTCATCTTGGCTGGCATGGCCTATTCATATAACTTCTTGTATTGCCCAAGCCGTACGCTAACCCTGCCAAACTCTCGAGCTAGATCTACAGATGGTTTTGTACATAGTCATGCAAACTCTATACACCAATGTGCTACCTCCTACTGGCAGATCATTACCTGATCCCGCTCTACCCAACTCACCTCTAACTCTACCTGCAGTGCTCTGACCTATGCAACACTCTCATCCAGTCTCCTTTGTAAGTCTGACACCCTCTGGTCTATCATGGCATCATGGGGCAATGCTGAGCTGGATGGTACCTCCTCTCCCTCCACCATGCTTCATCTTAGCAATCTCTCGGCCTCATCAATGGCCTCATCCTCACCACCCTCCCCCGTATCCTCCTCTCCTCCAAATCCCTCCCCCCGCGACATATCAACGTCCATCTTGGCCTCTAGTCAAACCTCCTCCTCCCCGACCTCCTAATCCTATCTGGCCTCCTCCTCAGCCACATGATCCTCCTCGGCCACATGCTCCTTGTTACCTACATCCTCCTACTCCCATCTAGGCTCCTCCTCCTCTCTCTCCTCCTCCTCGCTTGCCTCTGGGATAGCATCCAATGCCCCTCTCGTTGCACGCTGTCTCACCCTCCTACCCTGCCTCCTACCATCTCTCCTTTATCTCCAATCGTCCCCTCCATCATCCCCATCATCTTCATCTCTCCCTCCACCTTTTCCTCCACCCCTACCTCCATCTCTCCCTTTGCCTCTACCTTTGTCGCCACCTCTTTCCCCTCACCTAGCTCATGGCACACATGGTATAACCGATCTCCTATCAATCAGTGTTGGCCCATCTGGATCTATCAATGGCACTGGTTGATGTGCCTGCCACCACAAATCCTAGTCAACGGTCATCCTCAGATCTGCAATCCCACCCCTCCATCCCCACTGCTGCGCCACTAGCCCATCAATCTGCTACATGGAAAATGGTACAGGAATAGACGGACCCCAGACTCCCTCCCTCGAAGATCTGGCATACTCGGCTATGCCTACTAGTACACCCTACTACTCTCTAAACTGTCTCAGTACACGCTATGGTAGATACATCTTTATGATGAGTTGACTCTGAACTGTCCTCCCAATCAAGTAATGGTACTATCTTCAGAAGCTGAGATGGTCATCCTCATCATCCCACTGCTCGCAGTCTCTGTAGGGCCTCCAAATGAATGAAATCATGGTGTCAATCTGATGATGCCACCAACCTGTCTCTCCCACACTCGTCTGCTGAAGAGCACCAGCATAGTAATAAGCATATGGCATCCCCTCTGCTAGTTGTGGTCTCTAGATAGGAGGTCAGAATATGGCCACATGCTCCCAGGCCCATATCATCAGAAGGGTCGTACCACATCCAATGCTATGTGCCCTCCTAAAGGCCACCTCGTGGAGCTAATGGTAGAGCATTCCTAACAAATAGGGCCCCCAGGAATAAACAATCATGTCTCACCTCATGCCTACTAGAACATCACTCCAACCAATGGGAAACTCGTGTCCGCGACGGTCAAGAATCAGTACTCCGCCGATCAATGTCACTAGCAGTGCATCAAACTGGCCATAGTGCTCCGCCATAAAATCCCAGCGGATCTTGTATCCCTCAATGCCAAGTCCTGCACCCTCCTCATGATAGTAGGCTATAAAGGTCTGATAACCGTGTTGAAGATCATAGACAATCCGCTCTCCTCGGATCGAAAAACATAGAATATGGTAGACATCCTCCAGAGTCACAGTAGCCTCTCCTGTCAGAAATGGAAAGAGCATGCCTCTGAGTGTCATCTCTCACACAACGTAGTCAACAATCCCCTATTCTCCCAAATAATAATACAAACCCAGCCGCATCAACTGTCGTCGCTCTCGCAGACTTAGCTGATCTAGGAATCGGAAGGTCGATGGCCTACTCTCCCGCGTATAGATGGGTGCTAACTGTCTCTACACATGATCAAACAATGCATCAGCACCTTATAGACAATCATCATTACCATTTATGTCACTCAAAAGCATTAAAAATTTGAAACCCATCAAAATCAGCCTTAGTCAAAGTCAAAGTCAAATGTGTTGCGTTGACTTCAAATGCATAACGAGGAAGCATTTGCATTGTTTCGCACTTCAATTGCATCACGTTATGTCAAATGTGTCATTCTAGCTACCATTTGCATCGTGATATGTCAAATGTGTCGTTCTGGATGCCATTTGCATCGCGATATGTCGAATGCATCATTTTGGCTGCCATTTGCATCGCAACTGGGCGTTTGCATTGCGACTTTTAGCATATGCATCATTTAAATCATATGCATCATTTTTTACCTCAAATGCATCGCACTATTGTGAATGCATCATTCAACCTATCAATTGCGGCTCGTTTTAGCAAATGCATCGTGATTTCTTGCGAATGCGATACAATCAATGGCCCTATCCTAAAAATGTATTGCGATTGCGTCATGACACATCAAATGCGTCAAACGCGCACACAAATGTGACTTACGCACACACATATGCATCGCAGCATAGTTGTTGTTGACCCTAAAACCCTAAATTTTACACGCAAAACGATAAAATGACAAAGTGGGTTAGGGGTACATACTGTTGGCTTTGAGCCCTCAGGTCACCTGTGGGTCCGCACAATCTCTCTGCGATGCTAGATCACTGAAATCACCATGTCTGCTACAGTCCTCTTCGCTCGGTGCTCTCAAAATTGCTAAAGTAAATAGTGAAAATGAATTGACTTTTACCCCATTGTCAACCTATTTATAAAGTCAAAATGAGATTTGTCAACTCTTTTATTACTAGAGGCCCTTTTGACCAACTTTGACCACCCTTTTGGCTGCTCTAAACACGCCAGAATTTGAAACCGACTACGCCATTATCTTTTTGATCATTAAATTGACTTATCAGGACACTTTCCAAATTTTTCTGTCACCTGACCAAAATTTTAAATTTTCTTCAAGGGGGCATCGATACTATGTACCTTCACTGGGGCATATTTTTTATTTATCTTCTTTGTCACAATGCGACATGCTACATTATGACAAAGAGGGGCAAAATGTAGACACATAAAAATGACCTAGGCCTGCAAGCTCTATTTTACCACTTTTGTCCTAGCATAATTGTGACATTTAATTATGTCCTTGGTCCACATTTGACTATGAATTAAATTAAATTCATATCTCTTTTATTCTTCTTGATTATTAAATAAAAAAAATTTATTTATTTATTCAATACGTCACTAAGGGTTTATTGTCCTCTTACAATTAAATAAATTTCTTCTCAATTATTAAATAAATGAATTTTATTTATTTATTTAATTACCTTTATTTATTTATGTCTTCTCGATTATTAAATAAATGAATTTTATTTATTTATTTAATGTCACTAATTCTCATAATTAAATGGATTTATTAATTTATTTAATTATCGGTCATAATCCTCTAAATTAAATAATTATCTTTAATTATTTAATTGCTTAAATTAACATGTCCCTCATTTTAAATAAATTAATTATTTAAAATGACCTCATTTATTAACTGTCACATCATTTTAGTAAATAATCTAAAAATCGATTATTTACTATCACACAAAATCCATATTTTGAATTTATTTAATTCAAAATGGTAATCTTCTTCCAAAAATCAAGTAATTGAGAAAATTGTTGATTTTTCAAATCTACTTTTCAGTTCAACCTTTATCCTCTTGATTTTTTGAAACTTACAAATAAAGCAGTCTTTATCTTCTTGATTTTTGAAAATCTTTATCTTTTTGGCTAATTGTCACATTTATTCTCGACTGCCGATTTGATTTTCTCAAATGACATCTTGACCTCTCATTTAATGATTTTTCCCTAACCCTGATTAGGGATTGTCACATGAAATCTCGTCCACTGATTTTAGGCTTTGTCAGCTTTCAATCTCGTTTTTCCATCCAAAATTGCATTTTCTATAAAATACCAATTTGCTCACATTCCCGGGACCACTTACTTATGCTTAGATTTTACTTTGCATTTAGCTTATTTACTTTGATTATTTACTCATAGGCATAGTCATTTGTTATAGTCATTTTGTCATCAAATCCTTCAAAACTTGCAAAGGGCTTGGTCACAATCACTTGCTCACACACATAAATCTGAGGGCAACAATCATACGTTGCAAGCTAGAAGGTGCTATGGAAAGGAATCATGGAAGCAACGAGTAACAAGTATAAATATTTTAATTTGCTTAAGCTTTCAATGTATTTCATAGTTTCATTGGGTTTTGTTTATTAATCTAATCATGCTAACCTACCTGAAAATAACCCACTGATACAACGTAAGTAGCCACTATTTACATTACTAGTTCACTGTGGTCCATGATTGCATTCTAGGCAGGGAAGTCATACATGCAGGTTGTAGCTAATGTATGGTAGCTCTAGATGTGTAAGACACAACACCATGCTCAAGAAGGTCAGAATTATGGAGTTACCAAACCAATATCTTCATTGAAGGGTAGGGCCATCTTACCAGTTAGGTAGATGTGTAGAGGAATGTAGTAATTCCATGGTTGGTGAAAAAGCACTTGAGTGATGCTCTCCCTCATACAATTGGCGACCAGAATTTGAGGATGTAGCACCGGTTTGGGGACACCTAGAATGTAGCATGAGTTTGGGGATACATAGAATGCAACACCGGTGATGGGGACATCTAGGAGATATGCACCAACATTGAGAACATCTAGATCATTGAATTTTGTTTATATATATATATATATATATCATTGAGCTCATGGAAGCTATGAATGTAAACATGTATCTCTATTCTTATTGAGAAATTGTAAATGGGAAATATTATCATGAAATTGTAATGTGAAATCATT
The DNA here is from genome assembly GCA_007258455.2 of Sequoia sempervirens. Lineage (NCBI taxonomy): Eukaryota > Viridiplantae > Streptophyta > Pinopsida > Cupressales > Cupressaceae > Sequoia > Sequoia sempervirens. The sequence goes on along the minus strand of VDFB02270651.1, from coordinate 10,109,149 downwards.
ACTTGAATTATTGAAATGATTCTTTGTTATGCAATGGGAAAGTTTGAAATGGTTATGTTTCAAATCGGTGTCTTGTTATTTCATATGAAAAGAAAAATTTTATTGCTCATAATGTTAGTAGCATCAATTATTCACTTGTGGGTAAAACATAGTAAAAACAATGTGTAGAACAATGGGCTTGTTGTATACAATATTGGGTAGTGTTATCAAAATGTAATGAAATTATCTATCATATTATATCATTTCTTACTTATTATGCATAGAAAATTGGGCTCTAAATTATTCTTTTATAACATATTAGACTAGATTTGTTAGCCATGTCAAAAACAATTTGTAGTTGATATTTGTAATGATTAATCTTGGTGTTTGAATTCAATGTTATTGGATCCTATTATTTGTAATTGGAACTATCTATGTTTGGGATAAGATTCATTTAATGTTAATGTATGTATATCATTATATGAGTAAGTATTTTCTTATCATCTTATTTGGGATTTAACATGTTTGAGCAATCATGTTTGTGAGATGTATAGGCTTAATTTTTGTATGAAGTTGTTATTTTTTTGAGCCTGTATTTTGTTTATTACTTGGTTGCTATGAGTAGATAAAATCAATGATATGATATTGTGTAGTTGACATTATGCCAAGGGTTGAATTACTCTTTTATGCTTGTCACTTTTGATGTATGATGTCAATGTTTATGCGATATATGTTATGCTTTAAACATTGCTATGATTGTGGAATAGAATCATTAGTTTATGTTGTGCATTGAACTCTTTGAAGAGTTAAGACTTGCCATAGATGGTTGTGGTGTATGAGGTAAATGGGTATGCCAATGAATTTTAACATTTTGGGTTAAAATGAATCCTCTAATTTATGTGAAATAATGCATGTTGATAGTCATTAAGTGCAAGTAAATGTTCAATTTAAACCATTTCTTAACAACATTTGGTTTGAGATGGTTATACCTTGTCTCAATTCTAGAATGCTATAGGTTTTTTTAGCCTTGTCTTAGTTTACATGACCTTATCTCTACCTTTTGAGGTTAAGTTATCCACTCCTTTGTGTTGATTTGTATGCAATCAACTAGACGACAATTCAATTGATTGAGGCTTATATCTCCCTATTGAACTACCCTTTGAGGAGGCAATCCTAGTGAATGGATGTCATTTCAATGTCTTCTCAAAGGTCAAATGTGTCACGAATGTGTAATGAGTTGAGTGTTGTTCTCATTATATTCCTTGTGTTTGTAAGAGAATAAGATTGTGGACTAGTGTTTGATCTTCATTTCAAAGGAAACTCTACCCTCTTGTATGAGTGTCATGGTGACTTTGTCACATGACATGGTTAAGTTTTCCCCTTGTCTTGTCATGTTTGGTGCATTGGGATTGCATAACATCTCAAGTGCGTCAATACCACATTTACATTTTAAATAATTTGCTCATTTGTGTTTTGACCATAAATATCTTAAATGAAATCTTGGAGAATGAAAAATAGTACTCTATAATATTTAATTTTTTATATTATCAAATTATTAAAGAATATGAGTTTTCTATTGGAAAGAATGGAAAAACATGAAAAGTTCATTGTTGTGGAAAATAGAAGATATATCAAGCATGGCATACACTCATTGTCAATCTTTCCTATTAATAACTACTTTACCTTTATAATATTTTTCATGATCTATAATTTATTGATATTTCTAAATAACAAAAAATGAAAAAAATAAAAAAATCTTTTACACAATATGTATCTCATCTTTATAATGTTTTTAATGATCTACAAATTATCAATATTTCTTAATAACAAAAAAAAAATGATAAAATTAAAAAATATACCACAATAACATAAACTAATCACTACCCAACACTTATTTACTTTAATAAAATAAATCTATCCCAATCTTCTATCTCAAAAGCAACTGCTAACAACATTTTTTTTTCCCACGCCAATCAAATGTATCAAAATTTTAACCACAAATGTCCAAATCCTAACTATAGTTAAGAGAATCCTGAATTTGATTCGGGAATACGATGCACAATGAAGCTAGCAAATGTTTACCTGTTTAATAGCCAAACTAAAAGTACATATCTCTATTTCAACCCTAATTCCTCTGGTTGAAAATTTAGTAGTAAAACTACACAATAACCACAAGAAAAATAATGAGATATATTGAATAATGTCGAGCATCTTCTTTGTTGATTTTGTTTCGTAACATTGGAAAATTAAACATTCATTCCCCAAAATTAGTCCTCATCACAAATTTACAAGCAGAGAAAACTTGTAACATAATCAAATCTCCCAATTTGCACCAACAATTTTAGTTTTTCTGATACCAAAATAATTGTCAGCAATTGCGTTGATTTTGTGCAAGAAGAGATTGCATTTGTGCCAATTGCTATTTGAGAGAATTGATCTAGTGATTGTAATTCTATGCATGAAGAACGGACTCTGTCTCCAACTCTCCCAACTGTGAACAGAGGCGCTCCTCCACTTCTTCCATAGTAAACAATCTCCTCTTCACCTTCTCCAACTCCGCCATCAATTTCGCTTCATATCTTTGGCTCTCCTCCACCTGTCTTTGCAGCTTCATATTCTGATATCTCAGGGCCTCTAATTCTAGCTACTCTACCACTGCGCTTGGATCTTCCTTGGCGTTCTTCTTCTTGTATGCCGACATAATGGAAGGCTATGAGAAGAAAGAAAAATCAGCAAGAGCAGGAGCCATTATCAATTTCCCCCTCACTACAAAAAAAAACCTGAAAGAACTTGAGCCTTCACTTAATGCAGTCAATAAGAGGGTGCCATGGATATATATAATTTCATTACCAACAAAAAAGCTTCTACATATAATGTTGAATTTTAAAACAACATAAAACAATGGAAGAAATTGCAGCAAAAGGAAATTAAACAAAACACAAAGAAAGACAGATTTTAACGTGGTTCACTAGAATGGCTACATCCAAATTGTGCAGGGGATTGCACTCTATATTCATCTTTGTACCAATTACATACAACATTCTCAGCCAGTATATAGCATAAAGCTAATTACATCTTCTTCCAGGAAGATTCTCAAAATGTAAGTCATGCATTGACATGCACAAAAGGGACAGACTGCAATATGCCAAACATAGGCAGCAGTTACAAATTCTATATTCCTGAAAAATGCCAGACTTGGCTTCACACACGGCCAACAATCTCCCACTTGAAGACAAGTCATACAAGAAAACAAGAATGCTCAGAGATATCCCCCACAGTAGACTAAGATCACTTCTTCAAAATGCTGAGAGAAGCTCTACAAAATTCAAACTTCTCCCAAGTTACCACCTTTTTCAGAGCATCCGTCGAATTCAATTTCATGTCAATTTTGTGTAACTACAACTTGCCTTCATCAAGAACATTGTGAATGAAGTGATACCTCAGCTCTATGTGTTTGGTGTGACTATGAAATGCATAATTTTTTGCCAAATGAATGGCACTATTACTGTCACAAAACAAAGGAAAACCAGATTGCTTACACCATAGGTCTCACAATAGTCATTGTAACCAGATGATTTCCTTGGCTCCTTCAGTTAGAGCCATGTATTCAGCCTCTGTTGAAGAGAGAGCAACCGATTGTTGCAAGTGAGATACCCAACTGATTGCTACCCCGGTAAGAGTAAAAACATGACCAGTAGTAGACCTCTTCTTATCCAAATCTCCAGTCATGTTCGAATCAGTATAACCATGAAGTTGTGTATGCTTTCCTCCAAAACATAAAACATAATCTACAGTCCCTTTTAAATAACAAAGAATCCACTAAACAACATGCCAATGTGTCTTACTCGAATTACTCATAAATCTGCTCACAACTCCCACTGCATGAGCAATATCTGGTCTAGTGCAAATCATAGCGTACATGAGGTTGCCAACTGTAGAAGAATATGGAATGTTTTTCATGGATTCTTGCTCCTCTAGATTTTTTGGACACATGGCTGATGATAGATGGAAGTGATCAACCAAGGGTGTGCTAACAGGCTTGGCATTCAACATGTTAAACTTGTCCAAATTTTTATAAATGTATCTCTCTTGAGACAATGTAAGTTCTCTTTTATTTCTATCTTTGATTATATTCATGCCAAGAATCTTCTTTGCTGCCCCTAAATCTTTCATAGCAAAACGAAGAGCTAAATGGTGCTTTAATTCACCCACAATCCACATACTAGTGCTAGCAACCAACATATCATCAACATAGAGTAAAAGAATAAAAAAATCACCAGTAGGAAGCCTCTTATAGTAAACACACGTATCTGATTCACAGCGAACAAACTGTTGCTAAGTCATGAAGCTATCAAATTTCAAGTACCACTGCCTTTGGGCTTACTTAAGCCCATACAAACTCTGCTTCAATCTGCAACACAAATGCTCTTGACCTTTTTTCACAAAACCTTCAGGCTGCTCCATGTACAGTTCCTCCTCAATATCACCATGAAGAAATGTTGCTTTGACATCAAGTTGCTCAAGCTCGAGATCCCAAACAGCTGCCATGCCTAAAACAACACGAATTGTTTGCATTTTTACAACTGGTGAAAAAATTTCATTAAAATCAATACCTTGTTGCTGAGCAAAACCTTTCACCACTAATATGGCTCTGTATTTTTTACATCCTCCATCTTCCTCTTTTACACAGTAAACCCATTTTTTTTTCAAAGGCTTTCAATTTAGCGGAAGAGGAACCAAATCCCAGGTATTATTGACTCACAGAGACTCCATTTATTCATTCATAGAGTCCATCCATCTGGCTAAATTCACATCTTTACATGCTTGTTTAAATGTGGTTGGCTCTGCTTGATCAGATAACAATAACTCATAATCATCAAATTTGTCTGGTTTTTTTCTCTCTCGGGTAGATCTCCTGAGTTTTGGACCCGATTTTGGCTGCAAATTGTCCTGTAAGTTTACATTTTGTATATTTGACTGTGAATTTATGCCAAGACTCTATTTTTCTACAGTCCCCTATACATCCATACTTCCTTGTGCAGGCTGCAAATTTCCATGTGACTGAACATTTTCTTTGTTAAACTGAAAAACACTGTCAACATCCTGTATTGGAACATCGTGATGCTAAGGTATACAGGGCTGCTCATAGCCACGCGTAGTGGAGACAATCGGAGGGGGCTCATTAAAAGGTCATTTCCCATGTATAGGAACCTGCACATCATGAAATAGAGGTTGCACACTAGTTATAAGGGGTTGCACATGACTAATAAGGGGTTGCACATTGTGGAATAAAGACCGTTCCCCAAGATGTGAAGGTTGCGCATGACTTAAGGAGGGAGGTGTGGAATTTGTGGGCTACGTGGGGTGAGTAGATGACAGCAAACTAACAATAGGGGGTAGTGATTCACCCAAAAGAGGCTGCGTTGGAATTTGAGAAGACTCAGTAGGAGGAAATAAAGGCACTGTTTGAACTTGTGAGGAGTGCAACTAGTATAAATAGGGGCACCAGTAATGGAAGGAAGAGAGGCTACATTTGATGGGTGAGTGGAAATAATTAAAGGTTGAAAAAATGAAACAGAGGTTTGTCTGATACGACCATTATGAAATAAATCAACATTAAAATATTCATGTGGAGATGAACTTGGTTTTTGCAAACCTGGGAATTTATGCTCAATAAATACAACATCACGGCTGCGAACAATTTCCTTTGCAATGGGATCCCACAGCCAGAAACCAAACTGATCCTCAACGTAACCAAGAAAAATGCATCTCTTAGATTTGAAATCTAACTTCGTCCTTTGCTCCTTTGGAATATGCACGAACACTTCACAACAAAACACCCGCAAATGGTGATATGAAATCCTTTTTCAGTCCACCTCTCCTCCAGAATATCAAAGTCCAATCAAGATGAGGGAGCTCAATTGATCAAATGAATTGTAGTGTTACATGCCTCTACCCAAAACTCTTTTCCTAAACCAACGTTGGAGAGCATGCATCGAGCTCTCTCTAAAATAGTCTGATTCGGCCTCTCGGTTGCACCATTCTCCTGTGGTGTGAATGGTACCACTTTGATTCTTCGAATGCCATTGTCTGCACAAAACATTTCAAACTCTGAAGAGCAGAACTTGCCCCCATTGTCAGTTTTGAGACATTTAATCTTAGTTCCAACTTGATTTTCAACAAGAGCTTTGAAAGCTTTAAATTTTGAAAAAACTTTCAATTTTTTATTCAACATATAAATCCAAGTTTTGTGTGTATAGTCATCAAGAAAAGTCAAAAAATAATTTGCACCTCCAAATGATGTTACCTCTGTAGGACCAAAGACATTAGAATGCACAAGTTCCAATGGAGTGGTTTTAGTTTCATGGCCTGTCTTCAAAAAAATGCTTCAGCTCTGTTTTCCATAAAGGAAATGTTCACACAAATCCAAATCAATGGATTTCAGTCCAGGAAGTTGCCCTCGTTGCAGCATAACTTCTAATCCTTTCTTGCTCATATGCCCAAGCCTTTTGTGCCAAATTTTAGAACTGTTGTCCACCACTGTCAAAGCTGCTCCCACTTCATCGTTGCATTCTAAAACATACAAAATTCCCAATTTCTTTCCCTTAGCAAGCACCAACACACCTTTTGTTACTTTCCAAAAATCTAAACCGAAATTAACATTGAACCCTTGAGCATACAACTGACCTACAGAAATCAAATTTCTTTGGAGTGTAGGAACATGCCTCACATCCTTCAATAACCATTTATTACCATTTATCAAGGACAATAACACATCTCCCTTGTCTACAATAGAACATTTCTTGTTATCTCCTAGAAAAACTTTGCCAAACATACCTTCCTGATAATTGGTAAAAGCACTCTGACACGGAGTAGCATGAAATGAAGCGCCAAAGTCAAGTACCCACGAAGTTGCAGTTGTATCACCTACTGAGAGAATCAAAACACCATCATCAACAACATTAACTTCATTGTGACTCACCTTTTCTTGAGCCTTTTTATAGTTCCAGCAATTTTTCTTTGCATGTCCCAGTTTTCCACATAACCAACAAGCACCAGGCCATCCTCGAGACTTCGATCGTTTCACTGATTTTGACCTTCTACGATCTCTATTTCTTCCTCGTTCTTGACTTCTCCCTCTATTGTCAGTTCTTACAGTGGTTAGGGCATCACCAGAAGAAGGCTCTTGATGTTTCCTTCTCATATCTTCGTTGAGAAGAGTGGCTGCAACATCATCAAACTTTAACTTGCTTTTGGTAGCCACCAAAGTACTCACTGCCATTACCACACCTTCCCAACTATTTGGTAAGGAACATAATAATAAAACAGCCTTAATCTCATCATCCAAGTTAATACCCACAAAAATTAACTGAGTGACTAATGTATTGAATTCATTTAAATGATTTGACATAATACCCCTTTCTCGCATTTTCAAGTTATATAATTTCTTCATGATAAATATCTTATTCGAAGTTGATGGAATCTCATCGAGTGAAGATAATTTTTCCCACAGCTCCTTCGTAATCTTCTCAGCTGAGACATTAAAGAGCACATTGTTGGACAATGATAAGAAAATAGTTGCACGAGCTTTCTGATCCATCTTCTCCCAATCTTCATCTGACATAGATCCCTTTCCTTTTGTTTTTCAGAGAAAAGTAGGTGTGAGGTCTTGCTTGATCAATAATGACTCCATTTGAACTTTCCATAGTCTAAAGTTTTGACCTGCAAATCTCTCTATCTTCCATTTTTTTGGATCATCCATGACTCTAGAAATTCTTTATCGATTTCTCAATGAACCAAGTCTGCAATGAGCTTCTTCACCAAGCTCTGATACCAATTGTTGAATTTTAAAACAATAGAAAACAATGGAAGAAATTGTAGCAAAAGGAAATTAAACAAAACACAAAGAAAGACAAATTTTAACGTGGTTCACCAGAATGGCTACATCCACATTGTGCAGGGGATTGCACTCTATATTCATCTCTATACCAATTACATACAACATTCTCAGCCAGTATATAGCATAAAGCTAATTACATCTTCTTCTAGGAAGATTCTCAAAATGTAAGTCATGCATTGACATGCACAAAAGGGATAGACTGCAATATGCCAAACATAGGCAACAGTTACAAATTCTATATTCCTGACAAATGCCAGACTTGGCTTCACACATGGCCAACATATAATGCATCTAGTTATCCAATATTCTAGACACTTTTGCATATCCCATTTTTACATTTTTGGGCCACAAACAATTTAAAACAAGATTTAAATTTGACGGTTGCGCTTTTAGTCTTCATTGGTATCTTTCGGATGACGGTTGGCTTTTTTAATGGAGTCAAATTTGAAGCGGATAACGAATTAGATTGGTGATCAAGGAGTTCAACAAGAAATTCTAATTGGCTTTAATTTAGATATCATTTAAATTAGTCCAACGTTTGTTTGAAGAAAAAATATTTCATAATCTAGAAAAGCTTTTATATGTAGTTTTTATTTTAATGTATAAATATTATTAAATGATTTGATATTTTGTTCTTATATTAAATAATATATGTTATTATCTTGTATTTTTTTGGTGCAATTGTGTTTGATAGCAAGAACATCAGAAATAACAAATTAAAAGTGAATTTGCATTTAATCTTCACAATCAATATTAATGAGAGTCATGTTAAAAAAGGAACATGAAATTGGATCCCATAAATAATGTTAAATGTGATGCATTCAAAGACTATTATAGATGTTAGATAAATTTTAGAAGAAAATTACCCCCAACATTGCGAATAATAATTGTCTATAATATTCATTCAAACTATGTGAAAATGCAACATCTTAACATAATAACTATGATCAATTGTGTTATAAGTTGCAAACAACTTAACAAATTGAAGCTATATGAGAAATAACATATTTTTAATGGCATTCGCTAGCAATTCATTAAAGGAAAATTCACCATCAACAATTCACCACCATGGAAAATTCATCGACGAAAAATTCACCACCAAGTAAAATTCACCGCCAACAATTCACCTTAATATTTTTAATAAAATCAAAGTTTTGCTAGCGGTGAATTTTACTTGGCAGTGAATTTTATGTCGGTGAATTTTCCATGGTAGTGAATTGTTGGTGATGAATTTTCCTAGAGCCATTTTTAATATGTATAGTGAATTGCAAATAGATAGAAAAATTGAAGCAATTTTGACTTCAATAACTTTGGATTATATCATTGCCCTCTAACGAACACAAATTTGAAGCTTTCCCCACTAGTTAACAAAAAAAATAAAATTGTTGAATAAAATAGGCTAATATTGGTCGATCTATTATTCAACAATTCATGCAAGATCTTCATTGCCAAATACAGAAAATGTTAAATAGCTTTGGTAGACGAAGATGCTTCAAAGATTCAAGTTATATTATATTTACAACACTAAAATATGTATCAAAGGCCTTTTATAATCATCAAATCCCATAACCAACTCTCTTCTAAAATACCTAACAAAACTAGTTTATCAAATATTTAAGGGACATCGTCATTAGAGATAATGAAAACAATATTAGCCATAAAAAAGAGTTAAAAAATATTGAGTATAGAAAAGGTGAACCCCCGACAATGAAAATGAATACACTCTCTACTAAAAGAAATCAAATTTAGATTTCACGTGATTAATTTTTAGTTTTAGATCAATGAAATTAAACTTGGCACTTCTTGCACCTTGAGTGAGAATAGACCAAATGCCTTTGCATGTGAATTTTTGTCAATTTAATTTTCATACTTTTAATTTAATTTATTCATATCAAATAAAAAGGTTAAATCATACAATGTTAGAAGTTAAAAGGTCAAGGGTTGAAGTTCTCTAGATTTTATATAACAAATAAAGAATTAAATACATGCAAGGTTCGAGTCACTAACTAGGAATTCTTGAACATGATTAATACAAGTACCTTTTTCCTGCAATGTACTCAAGTTTTTTGTGCAAATGCATCAAAAACAATTTTTTTTTAATAATGTTCATTTTATATAGAAGAAATATAAAATATTTTGTAACTTGCTTAAAAAGAATATATAAATAAGTTATAAGCATAAATTCAATTGCTTTAAGTAGTAGGAGCTTGGGAAGGCCATTGTTTATATATAAAATTGTTATAAGTGAAAACTCGATAGTATTAGGATTTTTTAAATCTAAAGATTTAGAGAAAAAAGTTTTAAGATAATAAAAATTTCTATTAAAAAAAATAGATTTTTTGGCAAGTTATCCAATCATTTATTTTGGTTTTTATGCAATTAACTAGTCAATAGTTTGATTGGTTGAGGCTTGTATCTCCCTATTGGCCTACATCTTCACGAGGTAATCCTAGTGATTGGATGTCATTTCCATGTCTTCTTGGATGTCAACCATGTCACATTAGAATGTGTAATGAATTAAGTGTTTCTCTCATTCAATTCCTTATGTTTATAAGAGATTGTGATTGTGGATTGGTGTTTGATCTTCATTTATAAGGAAACTCTACCCTCTTGTATGAGTTTCATGGTGACTTTCTCATGTGTCATGGATAAGTCTTTCCCTTGTGTTGTTATGTTTGGTGCATTGGTATTGAATGCTTTGGGTGTTATTGTGTTTTTTCATAGCATCTCAAGTGTGTAGACATGTAATATGACTTGTTCATGTGACAGTTGCATTTTGAATAAGTTGTTTATTTGTGTTTTAACCATATAGACAAAAGCTTAGGAAATGAAAAATAGTATTTTGTAGTTTCACTTTTTCACCAAATTATTATAAATAACAAATATGCATTTTTTGTTGTTTATGTATTTAAATTTGACACCTTAGCTTAATCATGTATTTTATTTTGTATTTCAAAAATAGTATTTTGTAATGTTTCATTTTTTACATCACCAAATTATTAGAAATAACATATATGCATTTTTTTGTTATCTATGTACTTAAATTTGACACCTTAACCTAATCATGTATTTTATTTTGTATTTGCATTTTATATTTTTTAGTGATAATATGACATTGTTGAAGAATGAGTTTTTCTATTGAAAGAATAGAAAAATATGAAAAGTTCATTACTCTAGAAAATAGAGGATATATTAAGCATGTCTTGCACTTATGGTCAAGACTATTATCAACTATTTTACCATTATAATATTTTAATGTTTTTCTAATATTTTACAATCACTTTAATGCTCATAGAATTGTTAATATTTCTAAATAATAACCATTTCACCATTATATTTAATTTCCTCTTTCTAATAATTAAAAACATACACTTGAAATGAGAAACTTGACACAATTTGTAAAAAAATTATACCATATTTATCTTATATCTTTATAATAATTTAATACTTATTTCAAAAGATGGTGAAATAAAAATAAAAAAAATTTATGCAATGCTTTTGATTAGTTAAGAAGGGAAGGGCCCTAATCCCATGGTTACAACAACAACAAAAAGGAAATAGAAAAAGGTAGGAAACAACACCACCAACATCAGTAATAGCTCGCATACTAACTTTTATGCAATGTTTGTTTACTTTATTTCTAAATTAATTAATAAAATACAATGACTTTTATTCATTAAAAATATACCATAATGACAGAATTATCACCAAGACACACTCATTTACTTTAATAAAACAAACATAATAAAGCTAACCCAACAAAAGCGACTCCCATCAACATTTGTTCACTAATCTTTGGCGTAGGTACCATAACCTTTTTACTTATCATTTGGCCGGTAACAAATGAAAAGTGGGCCCTCGTGGATTCTTTACACAATTTGTTGAGAGAATTTTTAAAATATACACTTATTTGTACATTCTGTCCAAACCTAACTATAGTTAACATAAAATCAAAACATGAATGTCCAACTCTTAAGTTATTTGCGAATCTAGAATTTGACCCGTGAATGCGATGCACAGTCCTCTCTTTTCATAGTTAGTAAAGCTGCCAATCATTTTTCCCTTTTAACACTCAAACTAGAAGTACGGATCTACGCTTCAACCCCAATTCATCTGCTTGAAAATTTACTGATAAAACTACCACAACAACCAGAAGAAAATTGATGAGATCTATTGAATTATGTCAAGCGTCTTTCTCAGGCGTGGGCTCCTCTTCCTTGTTCTCGTTTTGTACATTTGGAAAATTACACATACATTAGTCCCCATCACAACAGATTTTCACGCCAAGAAAACATGTACAACACAAACAATAGACGCAATCTCATCTTCCATTTTACACAATAATTTTATAGTCATTATCAGCAAGTGCTTCATTGTGCGTAGGTTTCGCTAAGAAAAGCTTTACAATTTGCGGCAATTGCTTTTGGAGACTTAAAAATACATATTTATTTCTGAACCACAAATGTCCAAACCCTAACTATAGTCAAGTTGAAGTTTATATACAAATGTACACACCTTCAACTAATTTGGACCAGAATTTGATTCGCTAATGCGATGCTCAGTCCCCTCTTTTCCTGGCAATTGTTTATCTGTTTAACTACCAAACTAAAAGTACGGATCTCTGTTTCAACCCTAATTCCTCTGGTTAAAAGCTTACTGATCGAATTATAAAACAACCAGCAGAATACTAATGACATCCACTAAATAATGTCGAGCATATTTCAGACTTAGGCTGCTCTCCTTTGATCTCGTTCTTTACAACAGAAATTACACATTCATCCCCCAAAATTAGTCTTCATCACAAATTCACATACCAAGAAAACTTAGCCTATACAATACAAACACTACACGGGATCTTATCTCCCATTTTACTAAACAATTTTAGTTTTCTGATACAAAAATTACTGTCAGCAATTGCGTTGAAGTGCACGGGAATCGGCAAGAAGAGCTTGCATTTGCGCCAATTGTTGTTTGAGAGAGTTGATGTGGTGATTGTAATCCTGCGCCTGAAGAACAGATTCTGCCTCCAACTCCCCCAGCTGTGAACACAGCCGCTCCTCCGCTTCTTCCACAGTAAACAATCTCCTCTTCACCTTCTCCAACTCCGCCATCAACTCCGCTTCGTATCTTTGGCTCTCTTCCACCTGTCTTTGCAGCTTAATATTCTCAGATCTTAGGGCCTCTAACTCTAGCCGCTCTATCGCTGCGCTTGGATCCTCCTTGGCATTCTCCTTCTTGTATGCCTGCACAATGGAAGGCTGTGAAAAGAAAGGAAAATCAGCAAGAGCAGTAGCCATTATCAATTTCCCCTTCTCAAATCAGAAACTAAGCCTAAGCTTAATGGAGGCTATGAAGGGCAATGGATATATATAATTTCATTATCAACGAGAAAATGTTACATACAATGAATGTAGTCATCGATTATTGTAGACGTTGTGGCACATCCCATGTTCTTTTTACTGATAATCCGTTCCAAAATGTGAAGGGCAGACCGTCAAAATTAACATGGGCATCAAAAAGTTACATTTGACTTGGTAACGGTGGAAAATAGCGAGCCTCTTCATAAATAGGGACAACTCCAATTAAATAGTTAGTTGCTTTTTATTTTGTATTTTTTTTTTCTTTTGATTCAATTAAAAAACAAAAAAAAAATTATCGTTTGTAAATAATTACACACCATTAAATTAGCAATTGAACTCATAAATAGGCATGCTGATAAAAATAAAAAGTTGTTAAGAGTAATTTTTGTTTTTGGGGTGGGAAGGGGACTAATAAATAAAAATATATAAAATGTACAATGTTGATTAAATGTATTATTATTAGCGTGGGTCCAATTGTTAGTTAAATGATGTGCAATTATTTACAAATGATTTAACTTTTTTTTATTTTTTATTGATTAATTGTAATTATTTTTCAACATGCCTATTTATGAGTTCAATTGCTAATTGTAATGATTTGTAAATAATTGCACATCATTTAACTAACAATTGGACCCACGGTAATAAAAATAAAAAAGTTGTTAAGAGTAATTTTTATTTTTGGGGTAGGGAGGGGACTAATAAACAAAAATGATATAAAATATATGATGTTGATTGAATGTATTATTTATAAGATAGAAAGTAGTGAAATCATTTTTATTGTAAAGTTGAAAAATAATTATAATTAATCAATAAAAACAAAAAAAACTTAAATCGTTTGTAAATAATTGCAAAAAAAACAAAAAACTAAATAGTTTGTAAATAATTGCACATCATTAAACTAGCAATTGGACCCATAAAAAGTTGTTAAAGAGTAATTTTTGTTTTTGGGGTGGGGAGGGGATTAATAAAAAAAAGATATAAAATGTATGATGTTGATTAAATGTATTATTTATAAGATAGAAAGTAGTGAGACTATTACAATTACAAAGTTGAAAAATAATTAAAATTAAAATCATGCATCATAAGTGAAATTCTATTCTTTTAAAAATTTGATAGAATTATATTATCTATACATTATGTTCGAAATTTTAAATTTGGTATCATAGCAAATCTTAATATGAATGTATTTGAGAGGGTGTGTTAAAATTGAAATGCATTTCTTGATAGAATTTGAAATTTTTCATAATGAAAGGGTAAGTGGCTTACTGGTGGAAAATCTCACAAGCCACAAGTAGGTTCTAAGTTTGAATGTTAGCCTATCTAGTATTCTCATTAATGTACTTATAATTCCTTATACAAACAAATACGATCAAAGTATACAAAATTAAAATTAAAATCAAGGTATATAAAAATACCTAAAATAGCTCAAATAACTATTGTAAGTGATAGTGTACATGGCTCTAGGAAAATTCATCCTCATCAATTCACCATGGAAAAAAATTCACTACGGAAAAATTTACCACCACTAGCAATTCACCGCCACGGAAAATTAATCACCAAAAATTCAAGCAATTAATTTTTCGCAAAGTGAATTTTCCTGCGGTGAATTTTTTGTTGGTGAATTGTTGGTGGTGAATTTTTCGTATGCAATGTACATACACTCTAAGCTCTTGGGATTAAATCTACACCTTTCCACTGTTTATTAATTTGAGCTCGTTTAATGGATGTCAATTTATTCAAATTTAGGAAAAAAATGCTCGTTAATTACCACTTATTAGTAGAGATGAAGTGTAAATTTGTTATTAATTATATGATTGTTGAAGAGTACGATCTTTAAGTAGAGTGTAGAGAGATGAAACGCCTTGTTTACAAGACCTCTTCACATAGTCTACTATGTTTTCATCATGATTGACACAATCATGAAATAACTAAAAAAAAATCCCAAAAAATAGCATTTTAAGATCATAAAGTGAACATAAACTAAAATAATCTCAATCAACATTTAAAAAAAAAAATGAAAGTTGAGAATAAAATAATATAAATTTACTCAAATTATTAGTGAATGTTTTCAATTGAATCCCCAAATATAAATAAAATTTAAAGAAAACTACATCACTCTTTTGGTGTTAAGCAATAGAGGAGGGTGGTGCAATTATTTAATCCTCTCACAAGATGAAGGTTAGTGTCACCAAGGAGATTTGTTTGAGCACAATAATCAAATCCATCATGAAAGCTTGATCAAAGTTAGGCTCAACATACATACTAAAATAATTTGTATCAAGCATCATACCCATATTATTGCACTTTTAGTCCACTTAAACACAAAATTCTTTCACTAGAAGATTAAAAGAATCCTAAAGAAATAAAGAAATAAAACTAATGAGACACACTTTCATTGGTAAAATTAAAGATTTCATCACAATGAAGAGGGGTTTTTTACTATCAAACTTATCTCCAAGAGAGCCTTCACATCTTTATTGTAAACAATGAAGTTACAAAGGAAGGTATGCAACCATACAATCAAATAAATAATATAAATATGAAAAAAAAATATAAAACTAAGGTGTGTACCTTGTGGAATAGTGTGAGAAGTGGTTTACCTTAGGGGTCCATGAGAATAAGGTGGTTGGAAGCAAGGGTGTACATGTGTCCACTTTGGAATCAAAGATCTTCATTGGAATCAAAGATGGTGAAACCCTTGCTAGAATTTATAGAATTTGATAAAGAGAAATAAATGTTTCTTAGAATTGAATCAAATTAGATAAACCTTCACAACGCTACTATGTATGAAACAATGGCCAAAATTAAGTTTTTGCATAAAGCGCATAAGGTGAATAAGTCAAGAGACTTATGCACAACGCATAAGTGAAGGTAGAAACTATTCAAACATTGCAAGTGAAAAAAATATAGTTTAAAACAATGCTAACATAGTCTACCCGCACATGAATAAAGGGCGCTAACGTATGAAAGGTGGTGCCAAAATCTGTAGAAAGTGGAAACCAATAGAAGTCTAAAACCTATGCCAAATCCAGGTAAAGCCATATGATAAGCATGAAACTCATTCAATGTAAAGATGACAAAAATTTGTAAGGGTAGTCGATTTACAAATCAAATAGGAAACTTGTAGTAATTCGTTGTTGTGCCCTAACTCAATAAAAGGAGTCATGTTGTCACAAAAAGAGAGTTGACTTGTCCATTCTACAAAATTGGAAATGAGAGGACTATTTTGTGTTGCAATTTGAGAGTTTAACTCAGCCACATATCAGTTAAGTTGATGTATTTTTGGTTGTTATTAGAGTGGTAGCAGATTTAATAGCTTATTTGTAGCATTATGATGCTCATTTTAGTATAAATAGAGGTATTCTCTCTACCATTTGTTATACTTTTTCCATTCAAATTCTTCATTGCTATTTTGTTGTAGTTTTTTGTGCAAGCATTATTTTGAGAGTTTTTGGTGAGACAAAGAGAGTTGTTCGTGAATTTGAGTTTATTGAGAGTTCTGGAGAGGAGGCTAGAGTTTGGAGATTAGTTGAACATTGAAGAAGTAGCATTCGTGGTTATAGAGGTTGAGGTTGGAAAGCAACATTATCAGTTGGAACTTTATATCCATACATGCTAATTTCTATTCCTCTATTATTTATGTTTGAAAGGTTATTTGATTATAAATGCCTTTATTTGGGAAATATTATTTTTGGAATGCATGGTATGCTTGTTCTTATGAACTTAGTTATTTCCTAGTATGAAATAACTTGTGTGATTCTCAATTGAGCCTTGAATTAGTGAAACCCTCTTATTTGGAAACACATTTATATTATGTTGAAGTTTGTGTGGCTTTAATGCTATTAGAACTATACTAGTTTGTTAAATCTATATGGATATTGCATGAAAAGTATGAAATGTGGTATATGTTGCTATCTTATAGTGCTTTTATGAAAGCGTCATTTTGAACTTAAGAGATTAGCATGGCTATTCCTAGGGTTAGAGTAATCTATGGGAAAGGGGGTAACCTAGCTAGTCACTAGTATGTATGCATGTATGATTAGCATGGTTATACCTGGGGTTAGAGAAATCTAAGGGAAAGGGTGTAACCTAGTTAATTAGTTTGTTAAGACTTGTTATTCCTAGGGTTAGGGTAATCCATGGTTAAGGGAATAACCTTGTTGGACAATTTTTTATGTCTTCACCTAAGATTGAATGAGTGTTATGTTTATGGTCAATACCAAATCGAGCTAAAGGTTGGGTGGACAAATGACTCACATTCGAAGTATTGGCTGTTGAATTCTTTGGCCAAAGTAGTGTAAGTAGCCACTATTTACATTATTAGTTCATTGTGGTCCATGATTGCATTCTAGGAAGGGAAGTCATACATGTAGGTTGCAGCTAATGTATGGTAGCTCTAGATATGTAAGACACAACACTATGCTCAAGGAGGTCAGAATTATGGAGTTACCAAACCAATATCTTCATTGAAGGGTAGAGCCATCTTACCAGTTAGGTAGACGTGTAGAGGACCGCAGTAAATCCATGGTTGGTGAAAAAGTACTTGAGTGATGCTCTCCCTCATACAATTGGTGACCAAGATTTGAGGATGTAGCACCAGTTTGGGGACACCTAGAATGTAGCATCAGTTTGGGGACAACTAGAATGTAGCACCAGTGATGGGGACATCTAGGAGGTATGCACCAACATTGGGGACATCTAGATCATTGTATTTTGTTTGTATAACTATATCATTGAGTTCATGGAAGCTATGAATGTAAACATGTATCTTTATTCTTATTGAGAAATTGTAAATGGGAAATATTATCATGAAATTGTAATGTGAAATTGTTACTTGAATTATTGAAATGATTTTTTGTTATGCAATGGGAAAGTTTGAAATGGTTATGTTTCAAATGTGTGTCTTGTTATTTCATATGAAAAGAAAATTTTTATTGCTCATAATGTTAGTAGCATCAATTGTTCACTTGTGGGTAAAGCATAGTAAAAACAATGAGTAGAATAATGGGCTTGTTACAGTATTGGGTAGTGTTATCAAAATGTAATGAAATTATCTATCGTATTATATATCATTTCTTAGTTATTATGCATAGAAAATTAGGCTCTAAATCATTTTTTATAACATATTATACTAGATTTGTTAGCCATGTCAAGATAAGCAATTTGTATTTGATATTTATAATGATTAATCTTGTTGTTTGAATTCAATGTTATTGGATCCTATTATTTGCAATTGGAACTATCTATGTTTGGGATAAGATTCATTTAATGTTAATGTATGTGTATCATTATATGAGTAAGTATTTGCTTATCATCTTATTTGGGATTTAACATGTTTGTGAGATGTATAGGTTTAATTTTCTTATGAGCAAAATCTTATTTGTGAGATGTATAGGCTTAATTTTCATATGAAGTTTTTTTTTTTTATCATTTGGTTGCTATGAGTAGATAAAATCAATGATATGATATTGTGTAGTTGACAATATGCCAGGGGTTGAATTACTCTTTTATGCTTGTCACTTTTGATGTATGATGTCAATGCTTATGTGATATATGTTATGCTTTAAACATTGCTATGATTGTGGAATAAAATCATTAGATTATGTTGTGCATTGAACTCTTTGAAGAGATAAGACTTGCCATAGATGGTTGTGGTGTATGGGGTAAATGGGTACACCAATGAATATTAAACTGTATTTTTTTTCACTTCAACGTTTGAATAGTTTCTACCTTCACTTATGCGTTGTGCATAAGTCTCTTGACTTATTCACCTTATGCGCTTTATGCACAACACTTAAGTTTGGCCATTGTTTCATACATAGTAGCGTTGTGAAGGCACCTTATGCGCTTTATGCACAACACTTAAGTTTGGCCATTGTTTCATACATAGTAGCGTTGTGAAGGTAGAAACAAGACGTTCAATCATTGTCAATCTTTCCTATTAATAACTATTTCACCTTTATAATATTTTTAATGGTCTATAAATTGTCAATATTTCTTAATACCAAAAATGACAAAATAAAAAAATATTTTATACAACATTTATTTCATCTTTATAATATTGTTAATGATCTACAAATTATCAATATTTCTTAATAACAAAAAAATAAAAAAATAAAAAATATACCACAATAACATTAACTAATCATTGTGTTGTATTGTTAATGTGTCTACTATGGCCTTGGTTGTCTTGTATTGATGGGACAACACCCTTATTTTTGCTGCTTTTTATATCAAAAACATTAACTAATCACTACCCAACACTCATTTACTTTAATAAAATAAATCTATCCCGACCTTCTATCTCAAAAGCGACTGAAAACAACCTTTTTTTTCCCACACCAATCAAATGTGTCGAAATTTTAACCACAAACGTCCAAATCCTAACTGTAGTTAAGAGAATCCCGAATTTGATTCGGGAATGCGATGCACAACGAAGCTGGAAAATGTTTACCTGTTTAACAGCCAAACTGAAAGTACAGATCTCTGTTTCAACCCTAATTCCTCTGGTTGAAAATTTAGTAATAAAACTACACAATAACCACAAGAAAAGTAATGAGATCTATTGAATAATGCCGAGCATCTTTCTTCGTTGATTTTGTTTTATAACATTGGAAAATTAAACATTCATTCCCCAAAATTAGTCCTCATCACAAATTTATAAGCAGAGAAAACTTGTAAAACACAATCAAATCTCGCAATTTGCACAAGCAATTTTAGTTTTTCCGATTCCAAAATAATTGTCAGCAATTGCGTTGATCTTGTGCAAGAAGAGCTTGCATTTGCGCCAATTGCTGTTTGAGAGAATTGATCTGGTGATTGTAATTCCGCCCCTGAAGAACGGACTCTACCTCCAACTCTCCCAGTTGTGAATACAGGCGCTCCTCTGCTTCTTCCACAATAAACAATCTCCTCTTCACCTTTTCCAACTCCGCCATCAATTCCGCTTCGTATCTTTGGCTCTCCTCCACCTATCTTTGCAGCTTCATATTCTCAGATCTCAGGGCCTCTAATTCTAGCCGCTCTATCGCTGCACTTGGATCTTCCTTGGCGTTCTTCTTCTTGTATGCCGGCACAATGGAAGGCTGTGAGAAGAAAGAAAAATCAGCAAGAGCGGGAGCCATTATCAATTTCCACCTAACGAAAAAAAAAACCTGAAAAAACTTAAGCCTTCGCTTAATGCAGTTAATAAGAGGGGGCCATGGATATATATAATTTCATTACCAACGAAAAAACGTCTACATACAATGCATGTAGTTATCGAATATTCTAGACGCTTTGGCATATCCCATTTTTACATTTTTGGGCCACAAACAATTTAAAACGAGATTTAAATTTGACGGTCGCGCTTTTAGTCTTCATTAGTATCTTTCGCATGACTGTTTTTTAATGGAAGTCAAATTTGAATCAGATTGGTGATCAAGGAGTTCAATACGAAATTCTAATTGTCTTCAATTTAGATATCATTTTTAGTCCAACGTTTGTTTGAAGAAAAAATATTTCATAATTTAGAAAAGCTTTTATATGTAGTTTTTATTTTAATGTATAAATATTATTAAATTATTTGATATTTTGTTTTTATATTAAATAATATATGTTATTATCTTGTATTTTTGTGTGTAATTGTGTTTGATAACAAGAATATCAAAAATAACAAATTAAAAGTGAATTTGCATTCAATCTTCATAATCAATATTAATGAGAGTCATGTTAAAAAAGGAACATGAAACCGGATCCCATAAATAATATTAAATGTGATGCATTCAAAGACCATTATAGATGTTAGATCAACTTTAGAACAAAATTACCCCAACATTGCCAATAATAATTGTCTATAATATTCATTCGAACTATGTGAAAATGCATCTTAACATAATAACTATGATCAGTTGTGTTATAAGTTGCAAGCAACTTAACAAATTGAAGCTATATGAGAAATAACACATTTCTAATATGTATAGTGAATTGCAAATATATAGAAAAATTGAAGCAATTTTGACTTCAATAACTTTGGATTATATCATTGCCCTCTAACGAACACAAATTTGAAGCTTTCCCCACTAGTTAACAAAAAAAATAAAATTGTTGAACAAAATGGTTGATCTATTATTCAACAATTCATGCAAGATCTTCATTGTCAAATATAGGAAATGTTAAATAACTTTGGTAGACAAGGATGCTTCAAAGATTCAAGTTATATTACATTTGCAACACTAAAATATGTATCGAAGGCTTTTTATAGTCATCAAACCCCATAACCAACTCTCTTCTAAAATACCTAACAAAACTAATCTATCAAATTTTTAAGAGACATTCTCATTAGAGATAATGAAAACAATATTAACCTTAAAAAAAAAATTAAAAATATTAAATGAGTATAGAAAAGGTGAACCCCTAACACTCGACAATGAAAATGAATACACTCTCTACTAACAAAAATCAAATTTAGATTTCACATGATTAATTTTTAGTTTTAGATGAATGGAATTAAACTTGGTACTTCTTGCACCTCGAGTGAGAATCATACCATGAGACCAAATTCCTTTGCATGTGAATTTTTGCCAATTTAATTTTCATACTTTTAATTTAATTTATTCATAGCAAATAACAAGA
This sequence comes from Sequoia sempervirens, assembly GCA_007258455.2. NCBI lineage: Eukaryota > Viridiplantae > Streptophyta > Pinopsida > Cupressales > Cupressaceae > Sequoia > Sequoia sempervirens. The sequence goes on along the minus strand of VDFB02270651.1, from coordinate 10,087,297 downwards.
TTAAATCATGCAATGTTAGAAGTTAAAAGGACAAGGGTTGAATTTCTCTATATTTTATTTGCAAGGTTTGAATCACTAATTAGGGGTTCTTGAACATGATTAATACAAGTACCTTTCTCACGTCATGTTGAAACTCAAGTTTTTTGTGCAAATATATAAAAATCATTTTTTTTTTAATAATGTTCATTTGATATAGAAGAAATATGAAATATTTTATAGCTTGCTTAAAAAGAATATATAAATAAGTTATCAGTATAAATTCAATTGCTTTAAGGATTAGGAGTTTGGGAAGACCATTGTTTATATATAAAATTGTTATAAATGAAAACTCAGTAGTATTAGTATTTTTTAAATCTAAATATTTAGAGAAAAAAAATTAAGATAATAAAATTTTCTATTAAAAAATTTAGAATTTTGTGCAAGTTATCTAATCCTTTATTTTGGTTTTTATGTAATTTGACTATTTGATAGTTTGATTGGTTGAGGCTTGTATCTCCCTATTGGCCTACCTCTTGACGAGGTAATCCTAGTGAGCGAATGTCATTCCCACATCTTCTTGGATGTCAACTATGTCATCTTGGAATGCGTAATGAATTAAGTGTTTCTCTCATTCTATTCCTTATGTTTGCAAGAGATTGCGATTGTGGACTAGTGTTTGATCTTCATTTATGAGGAAACTCTACCCTCTTGTATGAGTGACATGGTGACTTTGTCATGTGTCATGGTTAAGTCTCCCCCTTGTGTTGTCATGTTGTCATGTGTCATGGTTAAGTCTTCCCCTTGTGTTGTCATGCTTGGTGCATTGGTATTGAATGTTGTGAGTGTTATTATGTTTTTTCATAGCATCTCAAGTGTGTAGGCATGTAATGTGACTTGTTCATGTGGCATTTGCATTTTGAATAAGTTGTTTATTTGTGTTTTAACCATAGACAAAAGCTTAGGAAATGAAAAATAGTATTTTGTAGTTTCACTTTTACATCACCAAATTATTATAAATAACAAATATGCATTTTTTGTTGTATATATATTTAAATTTGACACCTTATCTTAATCATGTATTTTATTTTGTATTTCAAAAATAGTATTTTGTAATGTTTCATTTTTTACATCACCAAATTATTAGAAATAACATTTTTTTTTTTTTTTATCTACGTACTTAAATTTGACACCTTAACCTAATCATGTATTTTATTTTGTATTTTCATTTTTTATTTTTTAGTGATAATATGACATTGTTGAAGAATGAGTTTTTCTATTGAAAGAATAGCAAAATATGACAAGTTCATTACTCTAGAAAATAGAGGATATATTAAGCATGTCTTGCACTTATGGTCAAGACTATTATCAACTATTTCACCATTATAATATTTTAATGTTCTTCTAATCTTTTGCTCACTTTAATGCTCATAGAATTGTTAATATTTCTAAATAACAACCATTTCACCATTATATTTAATTTCCTCTTTCTAATGATGAAAAGCATACACTTTTGAAATGAGAAACTTGAAGCAATTTGTAAAAGATTTATATCATATTTATCTTATATCTTATAATAATTTAATACTTATTTCAAAAGATGGTGAAATAAAAATAAAAAACTTTTATGCAATGTTTTTGATTAGTTAAGGAGGGAAGGGCACTGATCCCATCCATGGTTACAACAACAAACAAAAAGGAAATGGAAAAAGGTGGGAAACAACACCACCACCACCAACAATAATAGCTTGCAGACCAACTTTTATGCAATGTTTGTTTACTTTATTTCTAAATTAATTAATAAAATACAATATATGACTTTTATTCATTAAAAAGAGACCATAATAACAGAATTATCACTAAGGCACACTCATTTACTTTAATAAAACAAACAAAATAAAGCTAACCCAACCTTTTATCTCAAAAGCAAAAAGGTGGGAAACAACACCACCACCACCAAGAATAATAGCTCGCAGACCAACTTTTATGCAATGTTTGTTTACTTTATTTCTAAATTAATTAATAAAATATAATATATGACTTTTATTCATTAAAAAGATACCATAATAACAGAATTATAACTAAGACAAACTCATTTACTTTAATAAAACAAACAAAATAAAGCTAACCCAACCTTTTATCTCAAAAGCGACTTCCATCAACATTTGTTGACTAATCTTTGGCGTAGGTACCATAACATTTTTACTTAAGTTATCATTTAACAAATGAAAAGTGGGCCCTCGTGAATTCTTTATACAATTAGTTGTGAGAATTTTTAAAATATACACTTATTTGTACATTCTGTCCAAACCTAACTATAGTTAACATAAAATCAAAACACGAATGTCCAACTCTTAAGTTATTTGCGAATCTAGAATCTGACCCGGGAATGGGATGCACAGTCCTCTCTTTTCATAGTTAGTAAAGCTGCCAATCGTTTTTCCCTTTTAACACTCAAACTAGAAGTACGGATCTACGCTTCAACCCCAATTCATCTGCTTGAAAATTTACTGATAAAACTACTTACCACAACAACCAGAAGAAAATTGATGAGATCTATTGAATTATATCGAGCGTCTTTCTCAGGCGTGGGCTCCTCTTCCTTGTTCTCGTTTTGTACATTTGGAAAATTACACATACATTAGTCCCCATCACAACAGATTTACACGCCAAGAAAAATTGTACAACACAAACAATATACGCAATCTCATTACACAACAATTTTAAGTCATTGTCAGCAAATGTTTCATTGTGGGATGGTTTCCGTAAGAAAAGCTTTGCAATTTGCGCCAATTGCTTTTTGAGACTTAAAAATACATATTTATTTCTGAACAACAAATGTCCAAACCCTAACTATAGTCAAGTTATAATTTATATACAAATGTACACACCTTTAGTTAATTTGGACCGGAATTTGATTCGCGAACGCGATGGTCAGTCCCCTCTTTTCCTGGCAATTGTTTATCTGTTTAACTACCAAACTAAAAGTACGGATCTCTGTTTCAACCCTAATTCCTCTGGTTAAAAGCTTACCGATCGAATTACAAAACAACCAGCAGAATACTAATAGTAATGACATCCATTAAATAATGTCGAGCATATTTCAGACTTCAGCTGCTCTCCGTTGATCTCGTTTTTTACAACATAAATTAAACATTCATCCCCCAAAATTAGTCTTCATCACAAATTCACACGCCAAGAAAACTTAGCCTATACAATACAAGCACTATACGGGATCTCATCTCCCATTTTACTAAACAATTTTAGTTTTCTGATACAAAAATCACTGTCAGCAATTGCATTGAAGTGCGGGGGAATCGGCAAGAAGAGCTTGCATTTGCGCCAATTGTTGTTTGAGAGAGTTGATGTGGTGATTGTAATCCTGTGCCTGGAGAACAGATTCTGCCTCCAACTCCCCGAGCTGTGAACACAGCCTCTCCTCCGCTTCTTCCACAGTAAATAATCTCCTCTTCACCTTCTCCAACTCCGCCGTCAACTCCGCTTCGTATCTTTGGCTCTCTTCCACCTGTCTTTGCAGCTTAATATTCTCAGATCTGAGGGCCTCTAATTCTAGCCGCTCTATCGCTGCGCTTGGATCCTCCTTGGCATTCTTCTTCTTGCATGCCTGCACAATGGAAGGCTGTGAAAAGAAAGGAAAATCAGCAAGAGCAGCAGCCATTATCAATTTCCCCTTCTCAAATCAGAAACTGAGCCTTAGCTTAATACAGGCTATGAGAAGGGCAATGGCTATATATAATTTCATTATCAACGAGAAAACGTCTACATACAATGAATGTAGTCGTCAATTAATGTAGACGCAGTCGCACATCCTATGTTTCTTTTTTATTATGATAATCCGTTTCAAAATGTGAAGGGCAGACGGTCAAAATTAACTTGTGCGTCAAAAAGTTACATTTAACTTGGTAACGGTGGAAAAAGTAAGCCTCTTCATTAATAGGAACAACAACTAAATAGTTAGTTGCTTTTTATTTTGTATTTTTTATTTTCTTTCTTTGATTCAATAAAAAACGAAAAAACTTAAATCATTTGTAAATAATTGCAGACAAAGAAAAAAAATTAAATAGTTTGTAAATAATTGTACATCATGCATGCTGATAAAAATAAAAAGTTAGAGTAATTTTTTTTTTTGGGGTGCCGAGGGCACTAATAAACAAAAATGATATAAAATGTATGATGGTGATTGAATGTATTATTTATAAGATAAAAAGTAGTGAAATTGTTTTTATTGTGAAGTTGAACAATAATTACAATTAATCAATAAAAAACAAAAAAAACTTAAGTCATTTGTAAATAATTGCAAAAAACAAAAAACTAAATAGTTTGTAAATAATTGCACATCATTAAACTAGCAATTGAACCCATAAATAGGCACACTAATAAAAATAAAAAGTTATTAGACTAATAAACAAAAATGATATAAAATGTATGATGTTGATTGAATTTATAATTTATAAGATAGAAAGTAGTGAAATCATTTTTATTGTAAAGTTGAAAAATAACTATAATTAAAAATCATGCATCATAAGTGAAATTTTCTTCTTTTTAAGATTTAATAGAATTATATTATTTGTGTTATGTTTGAAAAACAAATTGATTTTTAGAAGGCCCTCCCTAACTTTCTTGTTGGTCACAGTTGCTAACATAACTTTCGAGCATGCTTTCATTTGAGAAAGGGGATGACCACCCCTATCTGGCGGCTAATATACCGCTAGAACTCCCTCCCTCCCAATGAGAAGAGTGAATAGTTATAGTCCTGAACAAGGAGCCAACTTGAGCATGCTCTGGTCCTAAATTCTGACCATCCAAATTTTATGTGTTGTCGTGCATGGTGGCTAGTTGAAGCAGAGGGAGGCAAGATGGGTGGGAATTTTAGCTTCAATTTGGGTCCCTCATTTCTCACAATAATGAAATTTTATTTCACAGAGTTAAGGCAACAACTAGAAAGTGAGGATGGCCAGCATGGATTATGGCTCCAGTCGAGCCCAACTATATGGATTATGCAGTCGAGCGATCCCTAGTTGATCGAGAGTAGTCCTTTGAAAGCAGTTCAAGTCAAAGGATGGTAGTTCAATTCAAGTTGTTAACCTGTGTTCCATTTGTTTAGTATCCTAGTACTCGTCGATGTGTTCTCTTTGGTTCTCGTTGCTTGAAACCCACCCTGAAAGTGACTGGATAGATTTCTCGCTTCTTTTTTTTAGAACATCAGAGTTACGCTCCATCTGAGGGTACTATCCTATTAGTTCAACCGGAAGGTTACGAGGAGGAGCCTACCTACTTAATGGAATTAGATGCTAACAAAGTAGAGAAGGTGGGGGGCATGAGAAGAGAAGCCGGGTGGGGGCAGCAGGATGCCATGGTCGGATGGGCCAATCAAAATTGCCTAATGAAATAAGTGGCCTTTTGAATTTGGTATCATAGCAAATCTCAATATGAATGTATCTAAGAGGGTGTGTTAGAATTGAAATGCACTTCTCGATAGAATTTGAAAGTTTTCATAATGAAAGGGCAAGTGGCTTAGTGGTGGAAAATCTCACAAGACATAAGTATTTTCTAAGTTTGAATGTTAGCTTATCTTTTCATTAATGTACTTGTAATTCCTTATAGAAACAAATAGGATCCTTGTCATAAAATAACAAAAATAAATAAAATTAAAATCTATATAAAAATAGCTCAAATAACTCTTGTAAGTGACAGTGTACATACATTCTAAGCTCTTGGGATTGAATCTACACCTTTACATTGTTTAGTAATTTGAGCTCATTTAATGAATGTCAATTCATTCAAATTTAGAAAACAAATGGACTCATTAATTACCAATTTTTGGTAGAGATGAAGTGTAAATTTGTTATTAATTATGTGATCGTTGAAGAGTATGATCTTTAAGTAGAGTGTAGAGAGATGAAACGCCTTGTTTAAAATACCTCTCCACATAGTATACTATGTTTGCATCATTATTGACACAATAACATGAGTAACTAAATAAAATAAATATCTTCAAAAAAATAGTATTTTAACTCTTAGGTTGTAAATTGACAACATAAATTAAAATAATCTCATTCAATATTTTTAAACAATATGAAAGTTGAGAAAAAAATTAATACATCAAAGAATATTAAAGTTGAGAATAAAATTAATATAAAATTACTCAAATTATTAGAAAATATTTTCACAACTGAGCAATTGTTAGGCTCCCAAATACAAAAAGAAATAAAGAAAAGTGCATCACTCTTTTGGTGTTGAGCAATAGAGGAGGGTGGTGCAATTATTTGATCCTTTGTGTGATCCTCACACATGACAAAGGTTAGTGTCACCAAGGATATTTTTTTGAGCATGATAATCAAATACATCATGAAATCCTAATCAAAGTTTCTAGCTCAATAGACATACCAAATTAATCTATATGAAGGGTAAACCCAAAAAAGTGGTTTACAATTCGAATGAGGAAGGAAAACTAACAAAAAATGACTCCATGCCAAAAAAAAGTCATTCTTGGGGTTCAAACGAACCAAAAGAGGGTTCACTCAAACCTAGGTTTGAGCGAACCCATTAAATGCATCCCACCAAAAAAGCACATGCAAACCCATTTTTGAAAGGGGGTTCGAATGAACCTTGGTGTGCTTGAAACCCTTGGGGGTTCGCCATCTCGCCAAAAAAGCACTTGCAAACCCCTTTTTGAAAGGGGGTTTGAATGAACCCTAGTTTGCTTGAACCCCTAGGGGTTCACTCAAACCCCCTTGGTTCAAGCGAACCCCCCTTTTCCTTGATCCCTGCTCTCTGCCACCAAAAAAATAGAAAATTTTCCCTTCGAAGCTTGGGTTGAGCATGAAAATGGAGGAGAATTTACGAACCCAACTAGAATTAGGTAGTCCTTAGAATGAGCTATCCAATGACTATAATTTTAATATGTTTTGGTTTTATTATCTATTTGTTTTTTTAGTTTTATTAAACACAGGTTTTTCATCGAAAATGAAGCTCTTTGTTCTGCACATGTGGAAAAATAGAAGATTATCAAATTTTTTTTTGAAAAATATGAGTGCACCAGATATTGAAGTCCTTGATCCAACAAAAAAATAAAATTGAATTTTGATACTTACAAAAAAAATTACATGTTATATGATCGCGCTATGTCTGAATTGTAATTGGTTTGACTTCAAAACTTGATTAAGGAAAAATATTCAATAAAATACTATCTAACCAAGTGGAAGCACTATATATCAGAGTTAAAAATCTAAATTCGAAAGAATTGGAATTTTTCCCTTCATGGAAAAAAAGTTATGCATTATACGGTGAGCATCACTCCTTAAAAATGTTATTTTCTGAAAAAAACTAGTTTTTGAGGGAGATGGAAAAAGAGGTACAATTTGATTCCAAAATTTTTGAAAAAAATATATTTAGAATCTACAGAAAAAATATCATGAAACTCTAGTTTGCATCATCTTCAAATTCCTCGTGGTTTAGCCGCTATAGGTGCCCGGAAGTGAAGATTTAGTTAGAAAAAATTGTTCCAGTGTCCAGTTTGGCCAAAAATTGTAAACCACTATTGTGGGATCACCCTGAAGCATCATACCCATATTATTGCACTTGCTTTCCACCTACATAAAATCCTTTGACTAGAAGATTAAAAAAATCCATTCTTGCAATGACAATAAAGAAATACATAAATAACATTAATGGGACACTCTTTCACTAGTAAAGATTTTACAATGAAGAGGGGGTTTTGACCATCAAATTTATCTCCAAAATAGTCTTCCCATCTCTGTTGTAGACTAGGAAGTTGCAAAGGAAGGTATGCAACCATATAATCAATTAAAGAAAAGAAATATGCAAAACAAAATGTAGAAATGATGTGAATACCTTGTGGAAAAGTGGGGGGAGTGGCTTTTCTTAGGGGTCTATGAGAATAAGGTGGTTGAAAGCAAGGGTCTTTGTTGGCATTAAAGATTGTGGAGCCCTTGCTAGAATTTGTAGAATTTGACAAAGAGAAATAGATATATTTTTAGAATTGAATCAAATTAGATATGCCAACTACTATGAAATTAAATATAAAAATCCAATAATGTACTTTTTACAAAAATAAAATCACACAAGGTTTTCTCAAAAAAAAAGAACCCATTAATGGCTTATGCTACATTTTTCTCAAGAAAATGAAACTATGTTTAATAACCATTTTGAGCATACACATAGTTCTTAAAAATAGAATAATTAACATAAGAAAGGGTCATATGCTATCTCCTCATAATTTCTTTATGAGGTATATGGATATGCTAGTGAATAATAACATTTTGGGTTGAAATGAATCCTTTGGTTTGTTTGAATTTATACATGTTGAAACTTGAATGCAAGTAAATGTTTGGTTCAAACCATTTCTAGGTAATATTTGGTTTGAAGTGGTCATGCCTTGTTTCAAGTCTAGCATGTTATAGGATTGTTCAACCTAGCTCTACTCTTGTCTTGGTTTGCATGACCTCATCTCTAACTTTCAAAATTTTATGTGAGTTATCCACTCCTTTGTGTGCAATATCCTAGTGAATGGATGGCATTCCCACATCTTGGGCATTGACTATGTCATCTTGGAGTGTTTAATGAAGTGGGTGTCACTCTTGCGCTATTCCTTATATTTGCAAGAGAATGAGATTGTGGGCTAGTGTCTAACCTTCATTTTAGAGGGAAATCTACCCTCTTATATGAGTGTTATGTTGACTTTGTTCCATGACATGGTTATGTCTTTCACCTTGTGTTGTCATGGTTGGTGGATTAGTATTGTGTATTTTGAATGTGTTTTGTCGTGACATCTCAAGTGCATAGGCATGCAATGTGCCTTGTTGATGTCACATTTACATCAAATTTATGTTTTGACAATCAATATCTTGAATGAAAGCTTGGATAATAAAAAATAGTACTTTGCAATGTTTAACTTCTTACATTGTTAAATTATTAGAAATAACAAATATATATTTATTTGCTATCTATGTATTTAAATTTCACACCTTAATCTAATCATATACTTTATTTTGTATTTTCATCTTTTTATTTTTTAATGATAAGACAACATTGTTGAAGAATATGAATTTCCTATTGAAAAATAACAAAATGTGACAATCTCATTGTTGTGAAAAATAAAAGATATACTAAACATATCATGTGCTCAACTATTATTGATATTTCCTAATAACAACAATTTCACCATTATAATATTTTTAATATTCTATGAACTGTCAATCTAACCATTTCGCCATTATACAAAACATACTGAAATAAAAACTTTTATACAATACTTCATTACTCTACTTTTAAATTAATTATTAAAAAATAATATACTTAAAAAACCACATTAACATAGACTAATCACTACTGCATACTCATTTACTTTAATAAAATAAACCCATCCCATTTCGTGGTTAGACTTTTAAAAATATGCACTTATTTCTTAGCCGCAAATGTCCAAACCCGAACTATGGTTAAGTTAAAATCAAAACGCAAATGTACACATCTTTAACTTATTAGGGATCCAGATTTTGATTCGCGAATGCGATGCGAAGTCCTATTTTTCATTATTAATATACCTAGCACTACAAATTGGACCCATGTTGATAAATATTTTGATTAATGTTTTTTTTTTTTGGTGGGGAGAACTGATATAAAATGTATGTTGTTAATTAAATGTATTGTTTATGAGTTAAAAATAGCAAAATTATTTTTATTGTAAATTTGTAGAAAAATAATTAGAATTAAAAAATATCTGTCATAATTTAAATTCTATCCCTTCTAAAATTTATTAGAATTATATTATATGTATTGTGTTTGAAAATTCAGATTTCATATCATAGCAAATCTCAAGAATTTATCTTACATGAGGGTGTGTTAGAATTGAAATGTATTGCTTGATAGAATTTAAAAGTTTTTTTATCATGAAAGGACAAGTGGCTTAGAATTTGTAGAAAAATGTGTCGTAGCAACCAAATTATCACGCGTTCTCACACATATAACACTTGAAATAATAAACAACCAAAGAAAATTCCAACCTCCATTCCATTTTTTCAACCATATTTTCCTCCCACAACTTATCTTCCTCAATATAGCAGTAAGGAATATGATCTTGTTGAGCAACTTCGTAATACTCCAACTAAGATTTCTCTTTGGGATTTAATTCAAACTTCACCTACCTACCATGGTATGCTCCAAGAGACTTTGCAAAAGATTTGTGTGCCACCTTTTGTTAAATTAGATGATGTAGCAGCCTTGTTAGATAACATGAATGCAACAAATTTGGATATCACATTCCCTCAACATGAATTACCTCCTCTTGAAGTCTAAAACCAACATGATGCTCTAATGAAATATGTTGTCATTAATAAAACTAGGGTTAGACATATTCTCATTAACAATGGATCATGTCTCAATGTTCGTAGCATTGACCTTTTAGATAAGATGGGTGTGGATAAGAATCTCATAAAACCTAATAATCTTTCTATTCATGGATTTGATAATGTTGGCAGGCAACTGTTAGGGACAATCACACTACTCATTAAGGTAGGACCTATGATTTTTCCTACCCTTATCCATGTTATGCTAGATCCTCTTTCATATAATATTCTTTTGGGTAGACTATGGATTCATGCCATGAAGGGAGTCCCATCCACTCTTCATCATATAATGAAATATGAATATAATAAATAGATATATACGGTTTGTTGATGCCTAAAAATTCTGAGCAACAGCCTTATGGGAAACTCAATTAATGGGGGAACTAATTGCGCTAAATTGAATGACCTTCGGGTTTTTAAAGAAGTCGGCTCCTTCTATATTTGGGGGGTTGGAATAGAAAAATGAAACAGATATATAAAATAAAGATCTAACCTAAGGCGATGCACTAAGATGTAGGTGTGGGCACAGTAAATCTTCCTTTCAGATTGGATTTAAGGGCCCATTCAGTAATCTTCATATCCGGAAATAACAAATAACATAGATGAAAATCCTAAGAAGTTTATCAAATAACATAAAATAACTTCCATACACATTTATTGAAAAGAAGAGTCCAAGACATAGTCTGAATCAACAAATTATATTGAAATTATAGAAGTTCTGCAAATAAACTACTCAGTACAATAACAGCACAATATAATGTCTTGTCAACTAGCTAAGAAACAAAAAGGTTGAACAACAATGACATAGTCTATGAATCTTAATATAATAATCTAAAAACAATACAAAGGCCTAGTGTCTTTCCACAATTTTCTATGTATTCTCCAAACTCAAAACCCCTCCTCGGAAAGCAAAAATAGTATATATAGAGAAGCATCCCACTACCTGGGAGCCAGTAACTGAAAAGATTCCCTAGCATGAGCAATGATGTCCGTCGCAATGATTTCCCATGGTCGTTGCAATAGAAAAAAATTTGGAACATAGAATGAAGTTGCCTTCGAACTAGATGCATCCCCCTATGAATGATGACTATGGTCCCAGTGTGGAAGCAACAAAATTCTCGTGCAGACACGTGTCACTCACCCACATTGTTAGCTAGGACATGTGGTGATAGGACAGGGCTTGTTACTCATTCCTCCCTTCCGTCGTTGAAAATCCCCGCAAAGAAGACACGTGGAGGAGTCTTCATCCCAAGCATTGACTATGTGGTCTGCCAAAAAGTGCTCACAAAATGATGCTACGTGGCACGCGAGCAAAGCTCGATAGAGAAGCAAAGGGGAGCGGGCTCTTAAAGGCCCATGCTGCTGAAACATGGAGGCACGATGGGTCTCGATAAAGAAGCAAGGAAGGAAACCTTTGCAAGGAGTGTGTAGTGGAAACGTAGAAGAAGCAAGCATGATTCTTCAAAAAGGGGCCGAAGATATGCAAAAATATGAGGCATGGGCTGGGGCTAAGCAAAACAATATTATCAACCTGAAGGGAGCTCAAGGGATTTTCAATCCATAGCTTTTGGTGACTACCAGGGGCATTTCACTTGCAAAATGGGAACCCAAAATTTCTGGTTCGAAGACCAGAGCCTTATTCTTTGGGCAATGGAGTCAGAGCTTTGAGATCACAGTCTGTAGAGGTAGCTAGTTAGCCTTGAATGGTATCAATATGGCATGCAGATTCTCTTGCACCTCATGCAAATCAATCACTTCTTTGAAGGGCAACTTCATGGATATCCCGGTTCTAGACTCAAGCTGAAAGAGCAGTCGCGCTATCTGATGGGTGATGCCTTCAATGTCCTCAGTAGTAGGGGGTTCACTGAAATTATGAAAGGCAGAAAAATCCTATTGCTTCTCCTCAATTGTTGCTACGATATGCTCTACCGTAGCTACTAAATCATTAGAGAGAAATGGGGAGGGCAAGCCCATCTAAGTTAGTTGGGAGAAATTCATCTGTATATTGTTCATAGTTTGACCCAGTGTTGCTGAGCAATTGCTGGCATGAAGGATGGCCGCATGGCAACAAATGAATTATTTTTCCTTCTTGGAAATTGACCTCCGGTCTTCGATCCCTACATTTACCAGGTCCTCATTCGCCACTGTATATAGTTTGTCCAGTAACTTCTCTGATTCAAGCACCTTCTCTGCAATGAGTTGTGGTAACTATTCAATTGTTCCATGAACCTCTCTGCTCAAACTTTCCACTTCCACCATGAATTGAAGCACCGACTGAAGAGTCAAACATAAAGTCTTGATTTTTTCCCAATATGAGATATATAGTTTTTCAGGCTACTGAAAGGAGATCTGACTGAGTAGCAAGGGGTTGGGGAGGATTCTTCAAAGCACCAATTTCCATCTCCTTTGACCCAACATCCTATGTCAGCTCCACAATTCTCTTGTCCACAATAAAAAGTCATTCCTGCAGAGTCTCTAACTCAGCAAGCAATTGTTCCTCAACTTGGCTTTTGGTTGTGGATTCCTTTTCTAGGGAAAGCTTTACTTCTTGTATCTCCCTCTCAAATTGAGCATGTTTGCCCTAGAATGCCTGATCCTTCTGCTACATGTAAGGAAAGCAAAGGTGTGGAAACAACTTTCCTAACGTCAAAACCACAGGGGAGTAAGCAGACAGTACTTTTAATTTTCTAACTACAGTCCAATTAAGATGCACATGAAGGAATAACAAAAATAGAGCAAATACACAAAGACAAATCAAACAATAGATTTTACGTGGGAAACCCTTTCGGGAAAAAACCCACCACACCAAGCTGTATCTCTTTGTATTACAATTACAAAATTACATACAATCAAAAAGACAACTTTCTGGTGTTACTCACAATAGCTTATTCTCATTGTTCAACCAGTTACATACAATGCTCTCTCTTCACAACTCGATTCTCTCACTCTGTTCATTTCATACAAAACATAATCAATCTACTTTAAATCTTCTGTGCATCCTTATCTGCCAATGCCAACCATAGACAGTTTCCATTCGAGTCTTGATTTTTCCCTACATGTTTTTTCCAACGCTGCAACAGTTACAAAAAACAATCGACTTCAGTTTGAAAAAACTCCTTCCTTTGATTGGACCAGTAGGATGCCACACAGGATGATCACATGGTCAACAGAATTTAACTTTGTTGGCATATCAGTGAGACACTCACAGTGTCTCCCGGATGCCACAAAGTCCTCATATCGATATCGCTATAGCTTCCACAAGTCAGCAAGAAGCTATAACGAATGTATAAGTCACAATGAAACCATCGATGTCCACTTCGATCCTATCGGCAAAGGTTTCCCTTATCGGCGAGACTCATATCGAATGTATAAGTCACAGTTGATCAGACATTTCATCGGCAAGACCCTTCGTCTTCGCCAAGACCTTCTGCCGATAACCTTATGCTACTCCAAAGCCTTTCACCTATCGGCAAGACTCCCATGGTTTCGATGAGACGTCATACCAAAATAGAACTTCCACCGAAAGTCACACTATCGCGAAGACTCGTGCCTATCGCCGTGACCTTTCTCCGAGTTCCCTAAGTCTTACCGAAGACTTACTATCGGCAAGACTCATGAATCTCATCGTGACGTTTCACCGAGCTCCATCATGTCTTACCGAGTTAGCAAGACATAAGCCCTTCACCAAGATGTTTCTCTGAGTGCCCAAAGATAACCTAAAGACTTCTGTCAGCATGACTTATGACTTTCGCTAAGACTTCCCAGCGAAGTCTTTTGTCACCACGAAGTCACCACGAGGATACTATCTGTTGGAAAGACTTAGCTTCATCGCTGAGACATCTCCCCGTGACCCGTGAGTTACTTCGACATTCGCCTTGACACCCAAGAGCAGCCTTTGTCGGTGAGACATTACATACTCGCTGGGACATCTCACCGAGGCCCTAGCGTTAGCCCGATGTCGGCGAGACTTACACCATTCGTTGGGACTTCTCCCCGACACTTGTGAGCTAGCTCGATTAGATCACACTATCACCCGAAGAAATCCATTCGCCAAAAGGTCATGTCGAAAACACAAAGTCACAGCGATAGACTTTGTCAGCAAGACTTCAACCCTGTCACAGTGATAGGATCATTTCAAGAGCATCAGAACTGTTAGTCACCCAGACATGAACACTATCACAGCGACTTTTCCCTTCAGGATTTTCATGTCAGTAAGGATTGAGGCACATATTCCAACAAGCTCCCACTTGACGAAGATCTTACTGACACCTCCAGAGCATAACAAAACTACTGAAATTCATGGGCCAAGAGGCCCATCGAACTGGCACACCACCTGAACTTTTCTATGCTCACAGGCTTCGTCAATGCATCTACAAAATTCTCCAGAGTATCCACTTTCTCCAAAGAGACCTTCCCATCCTCCACCATATCTCGTACAAAGTGATATTGTACATCTATATGTTTCGTCCTGGCATGGAAAGTAGGATTCTTTGCCAAACATATAACACTCTGGCTGTCACAGTAGATAGTAATCTTTTCTGCATTAAAGCCAATGTTAGAACAAAAATGTTTTAACTAGATTGCTTCTTTACAGGCATGTGTGGCTGCCATGTATTCTACCTCTTGTAGTAGACAAAGCGACTACACCTACTGCTTGCTCATCCAACTCACTGCACCACCATTTCATCATGAAAATATATCCACTGGTGGATCTTCGCTATCAATGTCCCCTACCCAATTAGAATCCACATAACCTTGAATGCTGAGAGTCTTCGTGATTCAACCAAGTTACCATGGTAACACAAAGCATAGTCTGAAGTGCCCTTTAGATATCTAAACACTCTCTTCACAACATCCCAATGTGTTTCTTCTAGGATTTGTCATAAAACGACTAAGAACTCCCACAGCGGGCAGTAATGTACAGACCATAGCGTATGACGCCAATTGCACTTGCATAAGGCACACTAGTCATGTCCTCCATCTCAGAAGAAGATTTTGGACAATCCTTAGTAGATAGCTTCGTTCCCTGTGTAACTGGAACAACTAGCTGCTTGCATTCAGTCATACAAAATCTCTCTAGAACAGTCATGACATATTTACTCTGATTGAGTCAAAGCTTTCTGTTCTTTTTGTCCCTGGTTATTTCCATTCCTAGAATGTACCCTGCTGCACCAAGATCTTTCATTTCGAACTTTGCAGACAACTGAGACTTAAGATCAGAAATCATTAGCTTATTATTGCCTATAAACAACATGCCATCAACATATAGAGCAATAATAAGTATTTGATCACTTTCAGCTTTGTAATACACACAGTGATCACATTTTGATCTTACAAATCCCAATGACAAAAAAAATGTGTCAAACTTTTGGTACCACATTCTAGGAGACTGTTTTAAACCATACAGAGATTTCTTCAACTTGCAAACCAGTCTTTCCTTACCTTTTACCACAAAGTTCTCTGGCTAAGACATATAAATTTCTTCTTCAAGATCACCATGAAGAAACGCTATTTTCACATCCATCTGTTCAATCTCTAAATCATATGCTGATGCAAGTGACAAAAGAAATCTAATAGATGTCAGCTTAGCTACAGGAGAAAAGATTTCTCCATAGTCAATTCCCTCTACCTGGGAATAACCTTTTGCAACCATCCTTGCTTTATTTTCTACTGCCATTCGGACCAATTTTCTTTTTGAATATCCATTTCACTGACCTACAAATTTTGTGCCTTTGACAATGGGACCCAAACTCAGTTATTCATTCTTTTTCTAATGATGCCATTTCTTCATTCATGGCTTCCAACCAAAGGTTTGAATTGGACATTTAAACACCTCTTTCAAGGGTCTAGGTTTCATCGGTGTTAGAATTAAAAGCACTTGTAGGCGCAGTAGACTCAATTAAGAAACCAGCCCACTTCGAGGGTTGCTTTCTTTGAGTTGACCTCCTCCACCCGGTGGTGAGGTGGTTCTTCATCATCTTGAACTTCCAGGCGCTTGAGCTCTCCTTAGTGCTCGGTACATTTTGATTTTCAATTTCACTCTTTATTTGGTGTGAGGGAATTCTTTGCTACATCCTTTTCATTTTCTGATTTCTTCTTTGACTGTAGATCCAAAGTAGAAGGTTTCAGCTCACGAAAGATAATGCTTCTGTTGTGCAAAACCTTCTCAGTCTCAGGGTTCCAAAGCTTGTATCCTTTTATGCCAACACTATAGCCTATAAATATACACTTTACAACTTTGTTTTCCAACTTGGATCTTTTTTCAAATGGCACATATGCATATGCCTCACAGCCAAAGACACGAATATGCCTCAGAGAGGGCTTCTTTCTAGACCATGCTTCCAAGGGTGTCTTCTCAACAAGAATAGAGTTAGGAGAGCGATTTACCAAGTAACATGTTGTAGAGACTGCTTCAACCCAGAACTTCTCCTCCAAGCTAGCACTGCTCAGCATA